>OX637650.1:4275869-4790345 GCA_951802225.1 Euspilapteryx auroguttella | reverse complement strand
GGTTATAAGAATAGTTTTTATTACATTCAGGAGAAGGTTTTGGTACCTATTTTAAACGACTTCGAAAAAGAGGATGTTTTCATTTTATGTATATGTTAGCATATTGAAAGCGGGTTCGTTTTTCAAATAAAATAATTAAATTATTGTTTGTTTTTACTTTTAGTAAATATTATTTTAATATTGGCATGAACTGTCTGATTGCACGTCTCCCTCCAGTATTAGCCTTTTACATCGGAAATCGGAAAAGCAAACTTTTCCACCACGGCTCCAGAGATCGATATAACAAATGACGTTTCGATTCGCGAAGACGTACCCAGCTAACTTTAAAATCTGGATTGGACTGAGAGAGAACTATCTTCGAAGTTCACGCAAGAAGTGATGTGGCTTGTGTACTACGTTACTATAATAAAAGCGGCAAAATAGATGTTTTTTAAATTCCATCCTTTCACAGACTATATTAACAAGTAAATTATTATTATCTAGGTAAAGTAAGGCTGAGCAAAAAAAAGCCATTTAAAAATTGCATTGTTTTTTAAGAAAATTATAATGATCTGTTAAATCTTTTTATTACTTTAAACTCGATACACATTTCTAGAGTCTATCTCATATGAAAGTTTGGGCGAATAGCTGCGGTGAAACTTGCGCTATTAATAATGTTGCTGTCACTTCACCGACATGTGGGAAATTGAATAATTTGGGAAACAGGATGTCTTGTTCAAATTAAGGATCATAAATAACGCTTTTATCACCTACTTTTGTCACATTCGGAAGCATCAAACTTAACGTATCAAGCTATTAGGTTTATAGGGATATATTCAATTTAAAGAAAAATAATGCAAATTAAGAACCTTTTTGATAAGTTACCACTATGAATAAGAAAATATTGATAAAAAAGTTATATGTAGGTTAGGTTATATGATACTTAAATAAAAATTTAAGAGTAAAAAGTTGCGTCAAAAGGGCCGTTAAAGAAGAACGAAAATATTTCTTTGTTAAACTGTGCATCAGCGTTTTTGTGTAGCTGTTCCATAGGGTAACAGGAGTCCTCAGAATAAACCCAAGGCGCAAACATAAAGTCAGCTTTTCATTTAACAATAGCCGGCCAATCTCCGGATTTGTTGAGTGTATTACTCTTTTGATTCGTATTTGGTATCTGTAATTGTGATAGTTAGTTGTAATTAAATATACCAATATTTTAGAAGCATTTGAATTTTATGTACAAGTTTTATATAGTGTAACAGAAGAGGCGTTCCTACTTGCATCCTGGTCTGATGAATTAATACAATTTAATTTAGTACAGACAACAACTAAACTTAGTTCATTTTTACACAGATAACGAAAATCTCTCTGAATTTTAGGAATAGTTTTTTTTCATTTAAGTATAGAAGATATACCTTCGTAACAATAACAACATAAAACAAAATACAATAATTTAAAATATAGAGATTTGTACGCACCATTTGTTGCACTAACAAAAATAGCCAAATGATTTGATAAAAATGTTTGTTTTTTGCATGAAAAGCAATCAGCAAAATATTTTTTATCAAAACTCGCCCATCAACCAATGGACAAACAACCGAGTGATTTATTCAAACGCGCTCGCTCGAACGTTTAAGTACATAAAATATTCATAATTATATATAACTGGCTGAAATGTGCAGGCAGTGTGTATACAGGGACGTAGTCAGATTAGGTAGGAAGATCGTTGAAAAGAAAATCTTTTGAAGGCCTATAAAATTAAATAATTATATAAAATAAAAAATATAAATATGTTCATAAAAATATAACTGACCTACTCAACTACTAGGTAAATAATAAATGAATGAGAGTAACAAAATATACGAGATTGTTAGATACATAAAATAAAATCCAAGATCAGACAATAATTTACATTACAAAAACAGTATGCATGCAATGTTTGAGAATGTTTCTGAAATAAATTCGAAATAAATGCTCTACTCTAGTTTTACTACACTAATTTTTTCCGCGGCATTAAGTTATGTAAAATAAAAAAAAATTAGATGATAACCTGGCAACGCCACTGGCAATGCATAATGTCTTATAAATTAAATGTAACTCAAATAGGTATCGTTTACGTTTCAGAGATCACAAGAGGTAGTTTTCAGAAAACATAAAAGGTGTGTTTCGAACCCCGACGAGCGAGTTACCTACACGAGCGAATATTTTATGAAAAGCTTTCTTTGAATGCGCTTCCAGGAAGATCGTGAAACCGAGAGACTGGAATGAGACATAATAATTATACTATTTTTGTAACCTTACCTCCGTGTCTTCCATGGTAACAATTTCCAAAGAACACACTACTAATTTGTTGAGTAAATTTTGGTCTGACTACATACCGCGAATTCAAATTACAAACGAAAATATTATTTTATTAATTAGGTATAAGCCAAATGGATAAACCTATAATATTTATGTAATAAATGCATACATACATACATAATATCACGCCTTTTATTCCCCGGAGGGTTAGGCAGAGGCACCGGCTTGAGAGCCGGACCCACGTTTAGCCGAGTTTATGCTTCATCACCAACGTGACAAGAGGCCAGCTTGTCGCCGCGGTTATAACGACCACTACTGCGGCCGGGACCAACGGCTTAACGTGCCTTCCGAAGCACGGAATCATCTTACTTTTCGGACAATCAGGTGATTCAAGCCTGCAATGTCCTATCCAACCGAAAACAACCACAACGTGATTTTTGTGAGAAATCAATATGTGGTGTTTTCTGCGGGGATCGAACCCACAACCTTCCGTGCCGTGGCATAAATTCATTATTATTATACAGTGTTTGTATAACAAAATAAATCAATAAAACTAAATTTTTTGTTTAAATTCCTGAATAAAGTGAGCTGACCGCTTACCAAAAACAAATGTAAAATTGTACTGTTTTATTGTTTACAAAGAGAATGTTGAGTTGTACGGTTATTATTATTAATTTGTTGAATTAAATTCATAGTAGTCACGTTGTAAAACCGTTTCATGTCTTGAATTTACAGTCATTGAAATTTCACGTGCCAGTTTATTTGCTGAACAAAACTACGAATTGAAAGTTGAGTGCAAAGTTTTAAACAAAACTGTTACAATAGATAGGTTTTGGAAGCGGCTAGAAAACGTTCCCAATGTTTGGAGGTTTGTTTGAGAACGTTGCAGACGTTTGAGTACATTTTCCAAGTTTTACGGCAAATACGAGTATCATACCTATGTTAGTAGTTTGACGAGGTGTCGATGTAAGATGTACATAAGTTGGTCTGTAACAACTTTATAAAAGAAAAAATGGAACACAAAATAGCCTTGAACAATATCTCATTAGAATTTTTATCGAGTATGTGAATTGTTGGATGCGATAGCAGAAGAGCTGCAAAGCCAAACCACGATCAGTTTAAATCTATTCGTGAAATCTGGCATATTGAATAGGATCATCATTACTACTTATGCAAATGAGATTTTACAGCGTCTGATCTCTCTGTGGTGCAGTTCGAATATAAATTTCCGTCGCGAAGTTCAGCGTGGTATTTGTCCCGCCAATGTTTAAGCTTCGGTTAGTTTCGAAAAAGATTTCGGCTTTCAAACCGAAATAAAAATCTAAAAATAAGCTAATGTAATTTATTTAGAGTAGATTAACATATAATTTTACAAAATAGAATTGGAATAAAAAGGCGTGGTTGTAGATGATCAATTTTTTTTTTAAAAGTTCTATAAACTTTTATAACGGCGAATATTGATATGATGAATATCGATGTTTGTTTCCGGTCTGGGTGTTATGTTCGTCTCTGTGTGTGTTTCGGGTACCTTAAATACAGGTTCTTCCTAGTTAGGGGCTCTGAGTGTGATGTGTTATTATTATTATAACATTTTATTTGTAGAATACACACACAACAAATGAAAATCCTTTCATTCCTTTCCATCACGTTGGCACCTTTCCCTTTTTTGTAGTTAAAACGCATTTCCCTATTTACGTCACCCGCATGAGGGAAGCTGGCTAACAAAACAAGAATCTTTTAAGCCCGATGGATATTTTGTTTTGCTTTTCTCGGTACCGTAACTGTGCAACATCGAATTGACTTTTAAGCCCAACACTAGTTCAGGGCACTATGCGACGTATTCATAAATTCCGCTTGTGGCGGCGGCAAGATGGACGAGGCTTGCATTCAGAGTAGATATCTAGCTGCCCCTGTCTAAAATAAGCTATTCAAGTACATAAGTCAAGGGTTCCACGAAAAAATATGATTCACAATAGATTATATTACCGATATGCATGGAAAAGGTTTGAGACCTTATCGACATTTGGACGCTACACATTCTTATTATACCTTAATTCAAATGAATTAATTTGTAATTTTAAACTATGGCTAAGCAGGTATGGTATGATTTGTATAATTAAAAAAAAATGTTTCGATATCACGATACCGAAGCTGATCAATGAATACCATTTGATTTGTGGAGGTTTAAAAATGCATAACGTGTAATTTTAAAAGTATAAAAGGTAGAAAAAAAATCCGCTCCGCTACAACGAACTTTACTTTTAATTCCGCTCTGCTACGAGTTTTTTTTAGCTTTCAGAAGCTCTGACGTGATTCCATCCTCACCCGGTGCCTTGTTATTTTTAAGCAGTTTCAGGGCCATCCTTATCTCGTACAGGCTGATGTCCGGGATATCTTCGGTATAGTGTCGGGTTAGTTTGGCTCTAGGGTCGTTAGCCGCACTAGTAACAGGCTTAGTGACCGAATCGTATAGCTGTCCGTAGAACTTCTCGATTTCCCTCAAAATTTCCGCTTTCGTCGACGCTATACTGCCGTCTGACGATCTGCGCAAGGCTGCGGGTCCACGCTGGATGCAGGCCACCTGCGATCGGTACAGATGGAGAGCCTTGAGGGAGGCCTATGTCCAGCAGTGGACGTCCTACGGCTGAAATGATGATGATGATGATGATACTGCCGTCATCCCTCTTCAGCTTGGTCATTTGGCTTTGCCCAACAGACATATCTCTTGCGAACACTTTGGAGCCTTTATTTCGCTCTATCGTATCCTTAATACGCGCAGTATTAAAGACACGGATATCGTGTCGCAAGGCCTTCGAGATCTGCCTATTGAGCCGCCTATATGACGCAGCATCATCGGGAGACTGCAGTCTAAGCAAGCGTCGTTCAGCCATAAGTTTGAGGGTGTCTTCAGAGAGTTTCTGAGTTCTAGCGGTACGGCGAGTCCTAAAGAATTTAGATCCGACCGTATGGACAGTTTTTACGAACCTGTTATTGATCTCGTCCACTGATGCGTCGTCTAGACAATCAAAGCGATTAGAGAGCTCGAGTTGAAAGCTCTCGGGGTTTTCGATCTGAGCGAGGGTAGGACGGAGCGTAGACTTCATCAGGCGGTACCGTTCAAGTTTAACGTTCACATTCAATGTGCCTCTTACTATTCGGTGATCACTGCCGGTTTTTACCCTATGAATCACGGAGACATCATTGAATATCCGTTTCTTGTCGGTCAAGATGAAGTCTATCTCGTTCCTAGAACCACCAGGGCTCATCCAGGTCCATTTCCTATGAGGTGGCTTCTGGAAGAAAGAATTCATCATGAAGAGTCCTTCTTTCTCCATGAAATCGGCCAGCCTCTGACCTCTAGGGTTCCGTTGCCCATAACCGAAGTTCCCCACTCTCAACTCATGCTCGCTTCTCTTGCCTAGTTTCGCATTGAAGTCCCCCATAACAACATTGAAGTGAGTTTTATGCGTATGTATGGCCCGACTAATGTCCTCATACATAGACTCTACTTCGTCATCTGAGTGTGTCGAGGTCGGTGCATAGACCTGAACTACCTTCAGCAAATATCTTTTAGATATTCTGAGTGTTAGGTATGCGACCCTGCTTGACACACTGTCGATGGTAATAATGTTGCTAACGAGGGACTTGTGGACGAGAAACCCGACACCACCTTGGGACAGTTGGTCGCCCTCCCGGTGGAAGAGCAGGTTACCCGATTTCAGGGTTATCGTGTCCTGTCCCTGTCTACGGACTTCTGATAGCCCTAGAATATCCCACCGTAACCTGCTCATTTCCTCTTCCAGCGCAACAATCATATCGTCAGTCCTCAAAGTGCGGACGTTGTGTGTTGCCAGGGCCAGTTGTCGTTTAAAGGGGTGGTAGCCGACCGTCCGGGGATTCTTAGCACCCCTTGCCCCGCCGTTACCGTAACCGCTACCGTGGTCAGGAATAGCGGGGCTGCCGGGGACTAGGGGCCTGGGCACATGCTGACTATTCATGAGGGGGGGGGTTGCCATACTCGCCACGCTTGGCAGGCGGGTTGGCGAGCGCAGTATGGTGTTGTTTAAAAAAACCAGAAGACGCTGCTGCCCGTCTTCTGGTGCTGTCCCTCAGCCGGGTCCTACGGCTCCCACGGGAGGAGAGGGGAGGGCGACATTCTAACGCCGGCGCCCGCGGCAAGCTTCTGAAAGCGGGTGGAACACCGGTACTCAAAGTCCTTCAGAGGCTCTTTAATTCTGTCCTACTCGAAGGGACCACGCCTGAAGCATGGAACAGAAGTGAGGTGGTGCTTTTCTTTAAGAAGGGCGATAAAACCCTTTTGAAGAATTATAGGCCCATCTCGCTTTTGAGCCATGTTTATAAGCTGTTTTCCAGGATCATCGCCAATCGTCTCGAACGAAGGTTTGATGACTTCCAGCCTCCCGAACAAGCCGGCTTCCGAAAAGGCTTTAGTACCATAGACCACATACATACGCTGCGGCAAGTTATACAGAAGACCGAAGAGTATAACTTGCCGCTATGTCTAGCGTTTGTGGACTATGAGAAGGCCTTTGATTCGGTCGAAACATGGGCGGTGCTAGAGTCCCTCCAACGATGCCGGATTGACTATCGGTACATCGAAGTGCTGAAGTGTTTGTATAGCAACGCCACCATGTCTGTCCGAGTACAGGAACAGAATTCGAAGGCTATTCCCTTGAACAGAGGCGTGAGACAGGGAGATGTTATATCTCCGAAACTGTTCACCGCCACTTTAGAAGACGCCTTCAAACTTCTAGAATGGAAAGGGCAGGGCATCAATATTAACGGCGAATACATCACTCACCTTCGGTTTGCCGACGACATCGTAGTCATGGCAAGGTCGATGGAGGAACTCAGCACGATGCTCGAAGGCCTCAACCGAGTCTCCCAACAGGTGGGCCTTAAAATGAACATGGACAAGACGAAGGTCATGTCTAATGTCCATGTTCTGCCTACCCCAGTTATGGTTGGGAACTCGGTTCTCGAAGTTGTCGACGAGTACGTATACCTAGGACAAACCATCCAGTTAGGTAGGTCCAACTTCGAGAAGGAGGTCAATCGCCGAATCCAGCTCGGATGGGCCGCGTTCGGGAAACTACGCAACGTCTTCTCGTCCAATATTCCTCAGTGCCTGAAGACGAAGGTATTTAACCAATGTGTGCTGCCAGTGATGACATACGGTTCTGAAACGTGGTGCTTCACTATAGGGCTTATGAACAGGCTCCGAGTAGCTCAACGAGCCATGGAGCGGGCTATGCTCGGGATTTCTCTGCGGGATCGAATCAGAAATGAGGACATACGCAGAGAAACCAGGGTCACCGACATAGCCAAGCGGATAAGCTCGTTGAAGTGGCAATGGGCAGGTCATATAGCCCGCAGAACAGATGGCCGCTGGGGCCGAAAAGTTCTCGAGTGGAGACCACGGATCGGCAAGCGCAGCGTAGGACGTCCACCGACCAGATGGACGGATGATCTGCGCAAGGCTGCGGGTCCACGCTGGATGCAGGCCACCTGCGATCGGTACAGATGGAGAGCCTTGAGGGAGGCCTATGTCCAGCAGTGGACGTCTTACGGCTGAAATGATGATGATGATGATGACGAGTTTTTTTACTTCGTATAGTATACAATTGCTGTGCGAGATCGTTATCAATTGTTAATTGTTACATATTGTCTAGCCTTTTTTAGTAGAGTCACAGTATAAAGAGTTAAATTAAAAAAATGAGTATTATCATTAATCAATATTACCATATTTCTGATTAATCTAAAAATATTTTTATAAAATTTACTCTTAGATAGGTACCGGAATCTTTTACAAGGCATTCTTTCGAAAACAGGAAGTAAAAAAAAATGCTAGTCACTTTTGCAATTTTATACGGTATCGTTCTACGGTTCACGCAACGCCGACTAACCTTAGCGTGAAGTTCGAAAATGTTTATGCTTATAGCGCAATCTGATCACCACCTTGCAAAGTTATTTTCTCTAGGGAAAATGTTTTGCTTGAACTATCGAGGCAGCAGTACGTGTGAAGCCTTGTTGCGGGCGTCTGAGGTAAGCGCTCGTATGCACACAGAAGATTGTAAACTGTGAATAACTAGGTAGGAAATAGTTCAAAGAACAAATTATAGAAAGATAGATAGATAGACTCTTTATTACAATCAATGAACTTAAAATATTACAATATTCTTAAATTAAAACATTGATTGCAATGGGCGGCCTTATCGCTTAAAGCGATTTCTTCCAGGCAACCCATTGTTAAGATAAAATAGACAACAGAAAAAGTACGGTGGGTTGGTTCAGTAAATAAAAAAATAAAAAAAGTAAAAATGAATTATTAAAGAAAATAAAAAAACATTATTTCGGTTTCTGGTGACAAATAGCTGTAAAATTTTAGATCAGACCATATTTTGTAGTTTTATTAGGTAAGTTACTTTTTTAATTCAAAATCGTATTCATTTCATATTTTATTCAACATTCATTAGTATTAATGATTTCAGTGCAACCACTCCCTTAGAAGAGTATCCATCTTTTTTGCACCTATATGTTATTTTCTTTAATCTCCGGGGAGGGCGGTGAGACGTGAACATTTTTAAAATGGTTACTTAAAGAACCTTTCAGGGGTTTGATATAAACTTTAGGGACAGAATCAGAATATACAGAAAGGTTCACCGGCCCCCGTATTGCGCTGTTATTTTTAAATAACTCTGAAAGGCGGCATACATCTTTTCCGCCCATGTAAAGAAATAATTATGTGATCACATCCAAAAAAATATAAAATTTTAGTAATCTTTATAGTACTTAAGTAGGTAAATATATTTCCTACATCCAAAACCACCTATTTTTTTAAACTGAATATATTGCGTTTGCGGAAAAACTTCATTAAAATAAACATTTTAAGCAAGTAGAAGTTTGATACAACAAAGTAAGTAATGGAAGTATTATTTTATATCAAAGTGTAGTGTGGAAGGAATATATTTCCTCCTAGCTATCTTCTGCAGATAGTTCTCAGAATGAAACGTAAGTCGTTAATCTTAGGCATAGAAGGTTTGAATATGTCTTTATTATTTTTGGACAAACGCCAAAATGCTTTGCCGATATCTGGACCGATCGCAACCTATAATTCTTATCATCTTCTAATATTGGTATTATGTCACTCAAGTATTAAATAAATACACAATATATTTTTTTAAGAAAAAGTTAATTGTGTTTAAACCTAACTGTAGACAAAATGCCTTGGGTAGGTACTTATCATTAATAAAACAAAGTGGTAGCTAATGAGATAGGGCTGGCTATTAAATATTTTATTTTACCGCAAAGGCTTTGATTGTTCCATTAGGGAAGCCTAAATTTACTTTTGTCTTTGTCTTAGGCCTGTCCAAGAGGCTGGTCTCCGCCTTTGACGTGTCGCTACTAAAAAGAGCCCTTTGTCGGTTTATTGCTACTTCAGTATGATCGTAAATTTGCCATGAAACACTTTGATGGCTGCCTTCAAAATAGAACTAGCTAGTAGCTACATAGGTTTCAGTTTTTGCATTATGAATATGGAAATGAACTTCCTCCTCTTATTTTTCTCGATAGTATGATCTCGGTTTAGCGTTTGAACAAAATCAAAAGGTTATTAATTCCAAAATAAATTCAATATGAAATAAGATTAAGTATGAAAAAAAACGTTTTTTAACGTTAACGTTAAATGCTTTGTTTAAAAACGATTTTTTTATTAAATTTAGTATACTTACAAAAGTATATTTTCTAAAATTAGTCTCTTTACCAAAATAACAAAGCTGCGGGATTTATTTTAAAGAACAAAAGCGTGTAGAATAATAATTCAGCCGCAAAGGAAATTGATTTAAAAGGAATCCGAACAAACTTGAATGGCGATAACAATTAGTATTTTGATCGGCTTCAGAAATGAGATGAATTTGAATTGTTCAAGTGAATTGTGCTGATGTAATGCTGTCTGAGTCAGCAGATTTGTTTTGTATATTGAAGATAAGAGGAAAATAAAATGCGAAATATTTTTTAATACATTTCTTAAGTTTAAACAAAGAGGTGATATAACAATAAAATGCACTTGCATAAGCACCCTACACCTGTAAACAGAATCAGACATCAAAATCAAACGTTCGAAATACAAATGTTCGAAATTGAACTTGGAACCTTAATTTATTTAGTTGGTAGGTCATACTAATCACTAAGTATTTGGATTATTAAAATAAAATTAAATATCGTAAGATAATGAAAATTTTGCATTCCTAACAATATTAAAATATCATGCGCCAATTTAATTTAATTGTGATTTGATCGTCTTTTTCTCATTATTATAATTTAAATTGAAAACAAAATTCATTACGAAATCAATTACTGGCGGGTCATTCTCATCAAGACCATCTACATAATTAATTCAATTCATATTATGTGGAGATGATCTTGATTAAGAGATTAGTACAGATTTTGGTATATTTTCCGTAATATGTTGATAAGTCCGTAATATTAATTGATATTCTCGTCACACTTGACGTTTGGATTTAATTATTTTGTTCATGGAAAACTAATAAAATCTTCAAATCGATAAATCATTGAATTTTTTTAAATTACCTCAGTGGATTCTCCAATGAGGAACCCGTTAAAAAAAAGGAATAATTGATTAAAATAATCTGATTATGAACGTTACTCGTTCCTCATTAAAATCATTTTCATGATTTATTATTGAAACCTATTTATTAGGGTTTATGACTTGTTGTCCAAGAGGAAAAGTTTTGGGTTGCTAACATTTTTAATAATTTCAAAAGATTTTCGAGGAACAACCGTTTCTTTTTTTTAATGTTTATAAAATTTATTTTACTAGAGCATGACAATAGGGCTAGAAGGTCATCAATAATTTCTTGACGCTCTTTGCAAAGTTCTGATTTTGTACGAAATGAAAAAATATTCCTTTGTACTATTTTTATGGAATTGTAATTATACATTTAAACCGCGGCGACAAGCTGGCCCCTTGTCACGTTGGTAATAAAGCATAAAAACTCGGCTAAACGTGGGTCCGGCTCTCAAGCCGGTGCCTCTGCCTAACCCTCCGGGGAATAAAAGGCGTGATATTATGTATGTATGTATGTATATTTGAACCATGTATAAAAATTTTTTATAAAGAACCGTCGCGCATGCGCAGTCAGAGATCGCCACGATGTAAGATTCAGTTTTCATCAGAGGTCTGTGTTGTGTGGCCGAGAGACTGTCCCCTTTCCATACGTTGTTCTTTACTTACGTGAACACTCTAGCATTAAAAAGTGTGGTTATTTAAAAATATAGTTTAAAAAAAAGTGACCATGAAATGGTTAAAAACAATCTAGGTAAGTAAAATATTGTGCTCTAAGTGAACTTGAGAACATAATAAAAAAGTTTGAAGATTGTTTTGTGCAGTGAAAGTTTTCGGGTAAGTTTTTCAAACTGATATTAGAATTTTTAAGACAAAAATAATAATAAGTTTATATCAACTACAATAAGAACGTTATGTGGTTAGTAACTGTATAAAAACTATAGTTACTTAAATCCGGAATAGAAAAATTATCTAAATTTCTCATTAAAATAAGTCAGAGTGTGGTGACTCCTAAACAAGACATGTATCAACGTTTCTTTTTTTTTAAATTATTTTAGGACGTGATTTGTTAATTAATAAAATAAATTAAAGAAAAACAAAATGTGTATAAAATCATCCAATAAAAATGTGTCCGTCATATATTATTAAATTTCATAAATGACAATCATGACATGTCTGTAGGCAGGAATTATATTATTACCTAACAATTTTTTATCAAGTTTCTAAAGAGGTAGAGAAGCCACATAACTTTATTTTTCCACCTGCTCAGTTTGGTTGGCATAGTCAAACTTCACGGACAATTATTCTGTCGAACTTTCCCAATCGAGCCAAGTGTTCGCACTCACTCTGCTGTCGAACTCTAGAATGAAAATGTAAATCATTTGGATCAAGTATTTTTCACTATTCACAAGTTCAATTTAGCCCTGTACTCATTAATTTTAGATTTAGATCTAAAATTAAAAGTACTTTTTTGAAAATTCCTTAAAGGTAATCTAGACAATATGTAAGATAAAAGAAATCTATACTGTGTTTAGTTAATCATACACCTCAATAATAAAATTGCTCTGCTGTCGCTCGGAAAAATCATTTTTTTTTTTGCGTTTCAATGACAGTTTGAAAGGAATTCCTTTTGCTGCAAATAATTAAGAGTTCTGAAATTCCGATCGAACGCTATTCGCTAAACGGATCAGTATTGTTAATTAAACAGAGGTTTATCTAGTTTAAATTAGTATCTCTGGATTTTCCTGGTTAATTAGTATAGTTATTTGTGTTATTTATTTTATCGACAATGTAAAAAATAAATAATTACCTAACTTGAATAAAAATTTTAAAATATAGGCACAGACTATAAAATATAAAAAAAAAAAAAATCAAGCGCTCTATTTAGTTTTGGGGTTACTCATAAAAATAAGATATTTCAGCTTCGAGGTTATAAAAGGGACGTAAAGTGCGATCGGGTCGAAAGGGTTGACAGCCTAACTGTTTGAATGTCCGCTTAGGTCATAATTTATGCAGTTATGCTTGCATTATTTCATCATATATTTTGTGAATATGAGACTAACGAGTTGGACGGCCTTATACATAGGCCATATTATACATTACCCATTTAACAATTTCAACCCTTTTTTGTAATTTTATTTATTTTAAATTATTAAGTTTTTGTCTATGTGCTATGAGAGTTCAATTATACTAAACAAAGAATAAGTAAATAGATTTAATTATCAAAAATTACAAGAAAAATAAAACAGGTACAAAGTAACAAAAAAAAAAGTTCTCAAAGACCGCTGTTAAATCGTATTCAATTTAGATGCAATTTAAGAAGTTATGTGTTATTTAGGGATAAAACCCTGGCACTGACCTTGACTAATGGCGTCTTGGATCTGGGTTTCCTGCCGCCGCCGATCTTTGGGGCCACTGCACTTGTTTATCACCTTATAACTTGTGCATTAATCCATAGGTGTGAATGTCCGTGTTGTTTCTGGTACTTCACTCGCGAAAGTAAGGAAAACGCCGTGAATTCAGTAAGAATTGCAATTAGCGTGCGCGTGTACTTGTGTCCGTAGCAAGAGAGAAGAGAAAAGTGTGTCCGCCATCAGGGCGGAAATGCAATCGTATCAGGCTTCCGGGACATCTCGTCGCATGATTGGTTGGTTGGTTTTCATGTGCCAGTCAGGGTTACAAATAAGAAAAAATAAAACTAGCATCTCCCAACCAAAAGGCGTTGTCTCAATTTAAACAAATAAAATAAATTTGAACGCATGAAATTGGCTTAGTACTAAACATGCCGCTCACCTTAAAAGTACTCAGTATCTTTTAAAGCAACTGAAAGAAAGGGAAAGTAGAAAATGTAAATTAGAAAATACTCTACCACCTTGTTAGGTATTGAGTATGGAAACTAAATGTAAACTAAAAACTATGAAACTGGAAAGGGTAATATAAGAAACTGTAATAAAGTTATTCTATAGGAAGAGGACAAATCTTCACCAAAGCGCGTTTGAAAAAGGTAGTGCCTCTTTGTAGAGTTACTACGCGCGTAATACCGTCAGGTCCGGGGTGTAGAGCGTGCACACGCGCCAGCTGCCATTGTAAGGGAGGAAGGTTGTTATCACAAACCACAACAATAGTGCCTACGCGAATAGGAGAGCCCTGATCCCTATACCATTTGCTTCGCTGCTGAATCTCGTGTAAATATTCTAAGCTCCAACGCTTCCAGAAATGTTGTGTGGACTGTTGAATTAAGCGCCATCTAAGTAGACGGCTAGGATTTTCATCCAGCAACGAAACATCGGGCAGGGACGTTAAAGGTTCACCGATTAGAAAATGTGATGGAGTGAGGGGGAGGGGGTCCTCCGCATCCACGCTCATCACGCAAAGCGGACGCGAGTTTAAAATCGCTTCTATCTGGCACAAGAGTGTGTGCATTTCGTCGTACGTAACAATCCGAATGCCTAACACGCGGTGAAGATGATGTTTGAAACTTTTCCCCGCAAAATCAACCGAAGCTTTAAGAAAAGCACGCTCGGGCCGCAATCGTACTGCGGGCAAGGGAGCCATGCGCGGCTGCAGGTGCGCGGGCCGCGCTCGAAAACAACAGACGCAGCGATGTACGCGGCGCCTTATCGCATCACGACTGGATGTTATCCAGTATTTTTGAAAAAGGAAATATTGCGTACTCTGAGCACCTGCGTGTAAATTTGACAAATGTGCATCGTCGATAATAAGATCAGTAAGTTTATGTTTTTTTGGTAAAATTAATTGATGTTTTGACTCGAAAGGTAAAAGAGATTTGTGAATTCGACCACCAACTCTGAGAAAATTATTTGAGTCAAGAAATGGGTTTAATCTTATTAATTTATTGGATGGAAGTTTGCCATTTGCCAAGTTAATAATGTCAGAGTGAAAAATAGAAAGTTGTGTAATTTGTATTAATTTGTTTAATGCAAAATTATACTCTGAAACAGTAATATAGGAGGGAAATTTACCCTGAAATTTCCTACATTTCTTTAGGAAACGAAACACTAAGGCTGTAACTCTAACGAGGGAACCTAAAGTGGAAAATCGTGAAATGATTTCGACCTCATCAGGAGGCGAAGAAACCGTTAAGTTTGAATGAATAGAAGTACGCTTCTCTTCATCCGTCGGAAGTATTGACCCCAGCTGGGGCCAGAAATTATGGCTCTCGCTTAGCCAACGTGGGCCATGAAACCATATATCATGTCTTAGAAAAGTAGAAGGCAACATGCCACGTGACGCTGCGTCCGCCGGGTTGTCGGCGGAGGGGACGTGACGCCAGCATGAGGCAGGAATGGTTTGCAAAATCTCCGTAACCCGATTGGAAACAAAAGTTTTCCATTCATGAGGAGATGAGCGTAACCATGAAAGTACGATGGTTGAATCAGACCAAGCATAAACTTCGTGGAGCGAAACGCGATCACTGTAAGTAAGTAGAACCTTTTTTAACAGCCTGGTTAAAAGTAAGGCCGCCATTAACTCGAGTCGCGGTATGGAAATCCTTTTTGTCGGGGCGACGCGTGTTTTAGCAACGAGCAACTCCGATTTTACATTGCCATCATCCAGCTCTATACGTAAAAATATAGAAGCGGCGAAAGCCTTTTCGGACGCGTCTGCAAACCCGTGTAGTTGAATTGAAACATTGTTGTTTGGAAATATGTAACGCGGAAACTCGAGTTGAGATAAGAGCGGAAATTCGCTTTAAAAAGTTAACCAAGACTCAACAATGTCTTGTGGAGGGGATTCGTCCCAACCTACTTGAGCTATCCATAGCAATTGAATTAAATGCTTTGCAAATAAAATCACCGGTGAAAGCAAACCGATAGGGTCGTAAATCCTAGCGATTTCGGAAAGAATAGTGCGTTTAGTGCAAATGTCGTTGCCACATTTGACACTGAAAGAAAAGGTGTCAGTCTGAGGGTTCCACTGTAACCCCAGTACTTTTATAGTGGAGTCGTTCTCCATTTTGGCAAAATCTACCTTATCGGGCCGCTCACCATGCGAAACCTGGGCGGTGCCGAGTAAAGATGGACAGTTGCTATGCCATTTATGGAGTTCGAAGCCAGCGGACTTGCAAATTTGAATAAGTTCTTGTTTTAGTGCTAAAGCGCCGGACTCCGTCTCGTCCCCGGACACTACGTCATCAACAAAAACATTATGTAAAATAATTTGCGAGGCGTTAGGAAAACGTACTGCCTCGTCAACCGCAAGTTGCTGCATAGTGCGCAGCGCAAGGTACGGTGACGAGCTAACACCGAAAGTTACCGTTCGTAAACGGTAATCGCGAATTGGTTCGCTTGGGGATTTACGCCAAACGATTCTTTGAAAATCGCGATCTGTCTCACGAACTAAAATATTGCGATACATTTGTTTAATGTCCGCTGTGAGAGCAATTGAATGTAAACGAAACTGTAGTAAAACGTCAACAATGTCCTTGTGCAACTTAGCGCCTGTTAATAAAACGTCATTGAGCGCTAACCCATTGTTACTCTTACAACCCGCATCGAAAACTACTCGGGTCTTAGTCGTCTCGCTGGACTCCTTGACCACGCAGTGGTGCGGTATGTAGTAGGTGTTTGAGTCATCCTGATTATCCACGGGCTCCATGTGATTGAGGTCAAGGTACTCTTGGAGGCAAGCGTGATAGTCATCCTTAAGTTGCGGATTGCGTTCGAGTTTGTACTCTAACTTTTGAAATCTAGCGAGAGCAATAGCCCGCGACGAGCCGAGTGGCTGTGCTTCAGGCTTGAACGGCAGTGCAACTACGTACCGTCCGGAACTGTCACGCGTGTGTGTGTTTTTGAAGATGTTTTCACAAAGTGACTCCTCAGGAGTGAGTGTCCTTTGTTCTGAAATTGATTCCAGTTCCCAAAAACGTTGGAGGTCAAAATCGTTGTTAACGGAAACATGACACGCCTGTACAGGGAAAGGAATCGGAATAGTAGGAAAATTTAATTTACCTAACAATAAATATCCGAAGATGCTATTCATAGCTATGGGTACTTTTCATTTACTACTTTAAAGTGTGAAGACCTTTTTTTACCCTTAATTTTTATTTTTTTTACCATGAAAACTTATTTAAAATGTATATTTTGTTGTATTTATTATACGTATGCTAAATTAAGGAATAACAAATAGTTATTACTTTAAAATAATGGATAATTTATACTGAAATGTCACGGAACATGGTCTGTGAGAAATCCGTTTTTTGACATATTTTAATTTTTTAATTTTTTTCAATTCATTATTTTGTCAAACTAATCAAACATTCACAACTAGAAATAATTTATCGACAAAACTACGCAAAATATAAACTAACATAATGATTATAAATAAGTTTTTTTGATATAAAGATTTTGTGAGAAATTTTTTTGTCACGCACATGCAGGCATCTGGCCATGTCTGCTGACGTTCATAAATTGTGTTTCGTTGGTTTGGTAAAATTGGCAACACTTTGTTTTAAAAGAATAAGATTGTGCATTTACTTTTCTTCATTCAATGTGCAGTGCAAAAGTGATTTGGTAAAGATATGTTTTTTTTTATTCTTAGATACCTTATTTTGTCGAGCATGTCTCATCACAAACATGAATTAAGTTGTATTCACTGAGGTTATGTAAATTTAATGGCCATCAATTTTTTAGGTGGATTATTGTACCAAATTATTGTGAATAAAATCCCACGCCGCTAGAGTCATTTCTATGCCAGGTTTTGGCGCACACGTTCAAAAAATGTCACAGACATGGCTTCGCATGAGTGTCACAAACATGGATTTTTAGTAGCATGTTTGTGACATTTAACCATGTTCGTGATATTTTACATTAAAATTGTTAAACATTAGTTAGTTTTCATAGATAATTTCATAATAAAATACGTAATATTTGCGTTTAATTATTATAATTATATTATGAAGATGAAATAACTATATTTCAGATAAAACCTTACTATATTTCAGATAAAACCTTCATTTGTTTGTATATAGCGAGGATATAATCCTATAGAAGCAATAATGTACTGACTGATATAAGCGAATTGCTTAAAGTTAGTAGCAGTCTTAATTTGATTTTTTTTTTAAATTATATCATACATTTTCGGACAGAATTGAGAAAAAAATCATAAAAATTCTAATATAAAAGAATATAAAACCTACATCTCAACATTAAAGAGTATTTAAATTTGTGCATCGTTAGCAAGACTTCATGTATTGTGATATTTTTTCTTGAAGTTTATTGTTTAAGTTAACTTTTAATCAAAAAGAAAAAAAATGAATCATTCATATGATAATTTTCTGTATGAAAAAGTCACAAACATGGGCTAAATGTCACTAAACATGTCTTATTTAGCTAATAACTATTCAGTAGTCACACACATGTATGCTTGTGTCACACACATGTCCGTATTATTTTTCAAATATTTATATTTAGCCTCCTAGACATTTCCAAGCTCAGCCACATATATAGCAAGACTTCTTTTATCCAAAAGAACATTAAAAAAAATAAAAACAATTTTTTGGAGATAACACCCTCTTCTACAAACTTGGTGAAAATGACCCCTATAGGTGAGCCGACAGGACCCGTAATAGTATTATGCAACAGAATTTGTGATAAAGAATCGGCCCCGATAAGCATTTCTACGGGCTGTGGCGTGTGAAACTCGGGGTCGGCAAGAGTAATGTTTTTTATATGCGGCCAGTCAGTATAAGGAAGGGGACACACGGGTATTCTACTCGTTATTAATCTTGGGAGAATTAAAGTATCGATAACCACAACTGGATTATTTTTGTCTCTCGGCGTAATTGTTAATGAAACGGAACCCTTAGGATATACTGGCTTATTTTCCGTAATACCGTAAACTGGTGTAATATTAGCGACGCGTTGTTTAGATAAGTTTAAACGCTGTATGCACGCTTCTGTAATAAAGGAGGCTTGACTGCCGTGATCGACAAGACAGCGGACCGTGTGTCGCGAATTGTTTACCCATACATCCACTAATGCAGTAGCAAGCAGTACAGTACCTGTGTGCTTAAGCGGAGTGGAGTTATCACTGCTGTGCACGGATGACGTCATCACAACCTGTCTGTCAGCTGCGGGAGCTGTCCTATCGTCCTCTTGTGGGAGCGAGATGGCAATCTTAGGTTGTGAGTTGTACTCATCGCAATGCAACAATGTATTATGTTTTTTATTACAGGTTCGGCAAGTGAAGCTTGACCTACATTTGTTTAGATCGTGGCCTACATATAAACAATTACTGCAAATAGATTTGTCTTTTAAAAATGAAATTCTTTCTTTAGGTGACATGTTGAGAAAGGTCAAACATTTGTTTAACGTATGTTGATTAAAGCAAAGCGGGCAAATATAAACCTTGGAAGGGTTCTTATGACCTTTAGGATTTGAGCTGCTCGGGTGGACAGTGTTTATGTTCGTCGCAAAGGAACGAGCTGCAACATTAGGTATTTTATTGTAACTGCGAAATGCATTCGTTGGCTTCGCGGAATGAGTTTCTGTTTTATTCTGAAATTTATTGATTTGACCAGGATTAGAATAAGATATTTCGCAAGCTGAAAGTTCTCTTTCAAGAAATGAAATTAGTGAGTTAATGCTGGGGATATCGGTCTGAGAATTCCATGTTAATTCAAAACGTTTACGCAAAGAGTTAGGTATTTTTCGAAGCAAGATGTTGAGTAAGATAAAACTCCAACTATCAATAGGAAATTTCATGACTTCTAGGGCTTTAATATTTTCGTGGTAAGTATTGAGTAGATGACGTAAACTAGACAAATTACGCTCGGAAACTGCTTCCATATCAAGTATATTCTCGAGATGCGATGACGCGATTTTTCTTTTGTTTTCATAGCGCGTGCAAAGTACTTCTAAAGCTATGTTATAGTTTTCGTCAGTAATCGGAATTGATTTGATTAAATTTAAAGGTTCATCCTTTAATGTAAGTAGCAAATATCTAAACTTTTCCACGTTCGTATAGCCACCATTGTTGTGAACTAATGAACAATAAAGGTCGAAATATGAATTCCAGTCGGTCTGGATACCGGAAAAAACCGGTAAAGGCAAAGTAGGCAATTTTGCATTAGAGTTTTGTGGTTCTCTAAGCAAGTAAGTTGAATTCTCCAGTACACGACTAGCGCGTCTGCACTGCTCGTCTACCCCCTTTAGTCGATTTAAATGTGTAATGATCGCATAGTAGTTATCGTCAAAGTCGTTTCGGATTTTAATTTGTTCCTCTTTGTTAAACAACTGAGACTGCATGAGATATTTTTCAATTCTAGTTTGTAATTTAGAAAACTTTCTTTGATGGGATGTAAGGTCATTCGTACGAGATCTAAATTTATTGTCGTCTGTGTTAACTAACTGCAATATACGTCGTAAATCATTTAATAAGATTTCTCGTTCGAATAAATCTTGATTATAAGAAAGGTCTGCTTTAGTAAAGCATTCTTGTTCCTGAGTAGGTTCGACCGCCAAGACAAAGTCTTTGTCGGAAGACATTTTGTGACGCGTGGCGTGCAAGAAGATAGGTTAGAAAATGAAATTGAAATTGAAAAGAAATGTACGGAAGTACGAAAATAGCGAAGTAGTTTTGAGACAACACGTACTGGAAGGGAAATCCGGCTCGAAAGGGCCAAAAAATTTTATTTAGGGATAAAACCCTGGCACTGACCTTGACTAATGGCGTCTTGGATCTGGGTTTCCTGCCGCCGCCGATCTTTGGGGCCACTGCACTTGTTTATCACCTTATAACTTGTGCATTAATCCATAGGTGTGAATGTCCGTGTTGTTTCTGGTACTTCACTCGCGAAAGTAAGGAAAACGCCGTGAATTCAGTAAGAATTGCAATTAGCGTGCGCGTGTACTTGTGTCCGTAGCAAGAGAGAAGAGAAAAATGTGTCCGCCATCAGGGCGGAAATGCAATCGTATCAGGCTTCCGGGACATCTCGTCGCATGATTGGTTGGTTGGTTTTCATGTGCCAGTCAGGGTTACAAATAAGAAAAAATAAAACTAGCATCTCCCAACCAAAAGGCGTTGTCTCAATTTAAACAAATAAAATAAATTTGAACGCATGAAATTGGCTTAGTACTAAACAGTCCGCATCCGCAACTGAAACTAGTAATTGATGTTACGCTTGAAGTAGGTAGCGAATTTCCGGCAATATCCCACAACAATGCCTCCCGTTGCACACTGCACACGCCTCATTGTAATTGATAAAGTTTTAATTAAAAACTCACTCACGTTAGCGTAGGTATCGCTTTAACGTTATTTTACATCTTTCTGTTTAATCCCGTAGCCCGTAGCCTATGCTCTAAGTGTAACGTTACTTTTATCGGTTACGTACGCCGAATTTAAAATCAAAGTGGATTCCGTTCACAGATGTTCGGAATTTAAAAAAATATTGTTTTTTTTTGTAATTTGATTGATTGTTGAATAAGTTTACCGACTCAAAATTAATAAATAATCCCGTATTTGTGAATGTTTTCAGTAATTGTAGTGATTTCTATACTCTATGGTTATGGGGTTCTAAGTAAGGTTAGTTATAGATGTTGTTTGGGGCGCACTAGGTACTGGTTTTATCGATTCACCAAAGCCCGTATGAGTTAAGAGGCATAGCACAGCTAAAGTGCCACCCGAGAAAAAAATAAATATCTTCTAAACTAAGGCAAATATCAAAAATGTGAAACAGTATTCCCCTAGATAATTCAGCCTAGTGTTTTTAGGGCATTGTTGTATAGCTTTTAGGTTAAAGACTACAGAAAGCTACTGATTGTTGCCAAAAGTGGCCGTTTTTTAGCAACAATCAGTAAGCTACGCATAAAGAAAATATTGAAGAAAAAAAACAACGTTAATTTTATGAATAAAAGAAGACATAAGTACTAATATGATAATATTACCTAATGGAAGTGATAATATTGCCTAAAGTGGCCACTTTTAGTTTCAAAAAAGAATATTTCTAAGATCATTATCCTGAAAGGTAGGCACACAACAGAGCCTTAAAAATTCTAAGCAAGATTATCTAGGGAGTCAAAGTCGCATATTTTTGATTTCGGCCATGGTATAGAAGATATTAATTATTTATCGAATTGGCGCTAGTATCGCACCGCGTAAGCTCTCAAAAAGAAAATTTTAGCTAAACTTCTTGATAAACTATTTTAATTCTGAACTTCTGAATGTAGTGAAGATGTAATTTTTTTTCTATTATGTAGATGAGCAGAGCTCTCTGAGCTGAGAAATCTACATAAAAATTCTGTCTGTAGTCTGTACTAATCAAACAATGTTTGTAAAGGGTATTTTTATGTGATCAAGAAAACACTGTGGATATCGTGTTTTTTACGTAGAAAACATAAAAAGTTACTTACATAATAATAATATATTTTTAACAAACCTTTTTTGATTACAATGGATTCTTCTCAAATTTCTGCACAAAGTGGTTTCTACTTTTTTTAGGTTGAGTTTCAATTAGATTAGTAACAAATTCGAAAACATCCAATGCTGTGCTTGATTTTCGAGGTTTCAGATAAATTTACGGTCACTTTTACTGTCGGGCACGGGCATTATATAGCCATAATTTGTAACTGGCTGGTTGTAAATAAGTAAAAGACAACGTGCTAAGAGTAATTTAAAAAGAAAATCGTAACTACACTTTTTGATCAACCAATTCTTTAATACGTAATTGTATAGTCTGAGCGTGATTCTTAAAAACACTTAAGAGTAGAATCATGAGATTTACATTACAATAAAATTCTATCCGTACACTCAAATAAAACAATGTTTGTAAAGGGTAGAACTCAAGTTAGTCAGGTAAGAGCTAACCAAATATTTGTTTAAGTAGGATTTCTCAACGTAGATATTCAATCAAGTGTATCCAACCTAGGAATGTAGGAAGGTATCCAACATTAGTGATAAACTGTGTTTGTGTATATTATCATTCCGAATTTCCATTTGTGACAAGGTGTTTTAAGTGGTTGTTGATCAGGTAAATGTAAATGTTGCATGTTATAGTACTGAGACTCGAAATAGGTATTATGTTAAGGTTATTCGTAATTATATGAATTATATTTTTTGTAAAACCTACTTAGAAGAAAGTATTTCATGTCATTTAATATTTTCTGCACAAACCAGTTTTTCAGAACCTTGTCTAAGGCATAATAATTTTAAAAGATCCACGTTCATTAGATTTTGATATGGGTATGGGCTATTTCACCAGTAAATATCAAAATAATATATTATTTGAAAATGTAATCTAGAAAAATATGATTTTTGTGACAGCGGCGTTGACCCCAGATTTACCACTTGAATTATGTGTTTTGAAACTTAACTAGACCGGATAGACTGGCGAACTTCGCTCCGCCTAACATTAAAAACTGTTCTGCATGTATTATACATAATTTACCTTTTTCTTGAATCATTCTGTCTAATAAAAAAAAAATCATTAAAATCCGTTGCTTATTTCTAAAGATAAGCTTAAATAATATAAGCATAATATAATATAATATAATATAAGCATAAATAGCGACAGACAGACTGAGAGTGACTTTGTTTTATACTAAGAATAATGTTTTTTGATGTCCTGACCTAAATTATTTTAAAATTGTTTGTAAATAGTTGTGTGAGCTCAGAATTTTGAAAGCAATCAATGGCATATTTTTGTTCTATCGAAATTCCGTAAGGTTTTCATTCTTTGTTTAATTTAATTGAAACATAGAAAGGGTTTAGCTTTGCCAATTTTTAGACTATGCTCGGAGTTTCCCGGCGTAATCGAATCAGAAACGATGAGATCCGCAGAAGAACCAAAGGCACCGACATATAAAAATAACAGATGGTAGTTGTGGACTAAAAGATTTTGAATGGTGACCGTGTAACGGAATACAAAAGGTATGCAGACCACCCACATCATGGTGATGTAACGACTTGGTCAAATTAAATAGAATAGAATAGATAACGTTTATTGCCAAACAGTGACACACCATTACAAAAATACACAAACACAATATAAGACTCATTTTCAAAAAAATTGTACATGGCATAAAAAAAAACGTGTCGCAAAAGTTTGATCCCACATAAATCCCAATTTTATGATCGTATTTTCTAATTCTGAGGTTTTACTAGGTGGAAATCTTATTCTGCATACGAACATAATCATTATCTGTGATAATGTGCATTTATTTATGGTGAAATATTCCAATTTCTGAAAAAGTTTTTTTTTCTCCCCATACAAATTGCAAGTGTCGCACTGGTCTTTTTTTTTTCTTTCGCCTAAAATTATATTTGTTTGTTTATTTAGAGCACTCATTAAATTTTTATCTCATTAAGTAATGTTCAAATTGTATAGAAATTATGAAAATAAGCATAATCTAATACAAAAATATAAAGTATTAATACAAAATTAACATGTCGCAAAAAATTACAGTTTCGTAACAGACAGTTTCAAAACAAGAACTCACTAAGAATTTTTGAATTTTCTGAACGCGTTCCTAATAATTACCAATATACCGAAACATTCGCGCTTCTGATCGGCTGTTAGAAAACCGTCTTGGCCTCTCAATTATAATTTTTTCGCCGCTCGTTGTTGGCGGATCCTGTGTTTACGGTTTCGTTACTGCAACGTCATGGACATTTTTTACCGGAACTAGCACGGGTACATAAGTGATAATTAAATATGTTGTGTATTTGAACGTATTAATCCTTTTTTATACACATTTACCTGAAAATAACGTTTTTGTGAAGTCATATTACACAATTTAGGTTATTTTTCTCTCACAGTTTAGTTACATTTTGTTGAAAAAGTTACAGTTTCGTTGCATTTCGTTACGAATTATTAGAATTTACGGGTTCGTTACACATAAAGCCATGTGTACATTACAGTTCAAACGAACTAGATACAGCTACCTAATTCAATTAATTTAATCAACTTAATTCAACAGAAAGAAGTCCACTGTTCGACATAGGGTATCCCCTACAGATTTCCACAGGAACAAACATTCTAAGGGGGTATTTCCGTATTTGCCACGCTTGAAAAAAGGGTTGGCGATCGCAGCGTAGCTCTTTTAACTTTTTACCAAAGCAAAAATGAGTGAAAAGTGGATAATAGTCGTAAATTTTTAATGTTTTAGCTTATTATGAATTTTTAATATTAAAACTTATAGTGTGTACATATAGCCCTACAGTAAAAGTTTCGTTATGACGGTTTCGTTACGTACAACTTTTTTGAAAATGTCTCATAACAGTAACATATCACTGCCTCTGCATTTGCTATGGGTTTGAGCCCAAAGCGCTGGTTATCAGTCAGTGCCATTGGTGTTCACGAGCGTCCATGCCTTACCAAATCGTGTAAAGGAAAATAAAATATATCCCTTATTGTACGTAATTAGCGGTAATGTTGGTACTGGTTGAGGGCCGCAGAACACCAGCCATTATGGCGATCTGTGGGAAGGCCTTTTAGCAATGGACGTCTGTAGGCTGAGATAATGATAATGGTCAAGCCCACTGTATGCCACTGCCCTTATATCTGCACCAAAACTTTGAAAAGGTAACCCCAATTTTCAAAAACAATGTAAGTAATGTCAATAAGAATAGTTCGGGAGCAAACCCCCATTCGATTGATTTAATATTGGCATTCGTATCGCTTCACTTTGTCGGATCCCCATTTTATTTTATCTAGACCCGAAACCGCTGTATCCGTTCCGTGACACTCGACTCTAGGGACCTGGGGAGTGGATACATCACAGATTATTCCACCCCGAAAATTTACTACTGTACAAATACTACTAATATTATAAAAGCGATAGTTTGTAAGTAACATCTTTATGTTTAGTAGATGTTTGTTACTCTTTCACGTTGAAACTACTGAATGTATGTAAATCGAACTTTACACCAATATAGCTTGTACATACATAAGAATAACACACAGACTACAGTTTATAAATAGAGACGCTACTCGAAATACTAATCCTGCGCCGACGAAGTCGCGGGCACCAGCTAATACTTATATGAACAAAAGTCGCATAAACTATGTCGCGCTAATTTTCACTGTGGAAAGAAAGTTAAATATTACCTATTTTAACAATATGAAATAATTAATAAAATAGCCTTTTTTTTCTTTACCTACCCTGAAAACTCGACGACGCTGTATGCTATTCGTTCTGCTGCTTTAATAGATATTGATACAATAATAATTAAAATGCAACTGCTTCATCAAATAATTCATATTTTACAAATGCCAGGGTTGTTTTTCCCTAATTCGATCTGTTTTTGACGTCAAGAAATATAAATGTATACGCTTCTAGATACTAAAGATATGACTTCACATCAGGGACTTCATTGTTCTATTTGTTCTAATGATAAAAGCTGTCTTGATATTGCTCAACATGAATAAAAATCGTAGGTACAAAATAAAGTTATAGTAATAGCGAACCGTACCGCCTTTTTATTTCATGTAGGTATTTTTAGGGTACAAAGAAGCAAAAGGGCTGCGCGGTCAACCTTAGCTTGGGGACAAATAAATATAATTGGCCAAGATGTAAAAGGTCTTGGGCAAACGAATCTGGTTCGACCTTACTACTTTAGAGACGTGCTTTGAATTTTATATTTCCATTTGTTGTAGGTATACTGTAGGTTTTTTTTAAATACAAACTTTTCTTATAACATGATTTGCGAGTTGCGGCTTTCCAATAAAATTATGTAATTTTAGTCGAATTTATAAGTTATATTTTTATTCTGATAGTCTTATTTGGTCGAGCTAGCGGAATAATTAGCTTTCATCAAGCATTTATTTTGCAGAGGATCTTCAAGATGGATGAAAGGTATTACGCTCTTAGACTACCACGTAGCCTTTCAAATTAATGCTTATTAATTTTCTATAAAAAACTAGTTGTTTCGGCGAACATCGTATCGCGCCTTACGATTTTATATGGAAAATTTTTTACTGACTTCCCCTCCATTTTTCCATATTTTCTCACCTAATAAACCTTCCCTGGACTACTACGAACGTTTTGAAATCAGAATCAGCTGAATCGGCCCTGCCGTTCTAGAGTTTAACCGAGACTAACGAACCATACTATAAATTTTTATATATATAGTAGATAGATTGCTTGTAAGTGTTTTAAGTACTTAAATATTTTTAAGGAAAAACAATTGAATGTAAAAAAATGTATGAGATTAATAATTTTAAAAAGTAATTAGTTATTGATAAAAATACGGCATTAAAGGAACAAAAGATTTGCGCTTTGCTTTCAACAGATTGAAGATTCAAGCATCGACGCCTTTATTCAATTGCATAAGTCGAGAACGACTTATTTTGCATCTTTTTTTCGAGGACAAGGAATTCTTCGCATTCAAATCTTGAAAAAGCGAGAATTCCAAGAAGAAAAGCATTTTATATTTCAAATTTCTGTGCGCCCAAAGTGCTTTTGAACATTAAACCACCTTTTTTATTGCTTGTTATTTTATTTAACAAAAGTGACCTTTTTAGACCTATACAAAAAAAAATCATTAGTATTAAATATTACTCTTGTATAATTGGAGATATTTCGTTCAATTACTGTAAGTAAATAAAACATGCCCAATTCTTATAGCCCTTCAAATCTACATGCTGTTGGCATTTTAATAACAATTTTTCTGAGGTTTCTATTGATTGAATCCTGTAATAAGGTGGATTCTCTAGAGCCTCTAGTTTTGTTATTAAATTTTGCCTCGTGAACGACTATTATTAATTCTTAGTTCAATAGCTTTATACGTGAAATATAAGAAAAGTTTAAGATACGTATTATTTTCACAAGATAATCTTTTTGTAGTTAAGTGTAGTATAAAGATAGTAGCTCAGCCATGAAAGCTGTGGCCATGGTATGTGGTGTCTATTTTATAATGCAATACTCGGTGTGAATTGTTGGCTTCGATCTTTTATCCTATCCTAAGTGCATGAAAAAGAGATATTAAACATTGTAAAGGAATTCTCATTATTTTGATTGGGAATGGGAATACTACATTATTAAAAAGACGCAATCTGTTGAGATTTAAAAAAAGATTTCCTTGAAAACGGTTTATTGTAATTTTTTAGCTTATTACAAAAACAAAATGCGAGTCTAATCAAAAAAAAGGCTCATGGTTGCGTTGGTTAGTTAGCAGAAACAAAAAATCATTTCGCTCGTTCTTTCGCCAAATTGCACAGCATTTTTGCTTTGCTCAGTAAAATGGAGGCTCCAAAAAAAGCGTTCTTTTGCAAGAAAATCGCTTGTTTGTGGCGTTACCCCGGAGTGAAAGGAAATGGGGAAATGAATTGAGGCCGGGAGATAGACAATGGAAAACTGACTGTTCTTGACTGTTCCTTTGGCAGGGTTGTGTTCGCCAGTGGCAATTAGGACGAGCGACTGACGACCTTCGCTTTAAAATTACTCTTAATTCTAAGCACGCAAGACATTCTGGCACAAGCATTTCTTGTTTAGTCAATGTATTTTGAGGTCTCACTTTTGCTACTTTTTATATAAACCAAATTTAAAAAAAAAAATATTACCTAATTATTGTTATTAAGAAATAATATATTCGAAAATGCATTATTATTAACATCATTTACAATGTTACACATTAATTTAAGTCAGTACTTATGTAGAAATCTAATTTCTAGCCAAGTAGTGTAAACAACATTTTTCCATGTAAAAGCGTAAATAAATGTCACTTGCTTTTCATATCACGTCTTTTCGGTAGCCCTCGTATTGAACAAAATGGCTCCCAAAACTGTTAAGGATTGTGAATGCACCGAAAGGTTTCGACATTCGGCAATGTCGAATTCGTTCGTTCACAGATTTTACAAGAAAAAGAAAATATTGGAAAAATACCGTTGTATACAAAGTAAATAACTGTAGAGTCTTCTGTGATCGTAATAATTACCATTCTGTGTACTACTAAAAAGAAATGGTGATAACAGTTATTTACACATTTAGATTATTCATTCAGTAAATCGGCAGAGTTATTCTGATTGTCTCCAAAAAAAATTTTTATATGTATTTCCTTTTAGTCTCCAAGCTGATTTTAATTTATTCAAATTTAATTAATTTTTATTTGTATCGGCGTTTTATATAAGTACTTTTCTTTTATCTCATAAAGGACACTAGTAACGGATTGCATGAAAATGACGCTCTGTTCTTCTATTCCTTCCACTTATTCCCCTTTGTCTTTATCAATCAAGCCCGCTTGGTTATGAAATCTTACAAAATTACTGTATAATATTATTATGTTTGTATTAAACAATCGGATAATATGTTATTCTAATTATTCGTCTTCTCTCTGATCTAATTCAAATAGTTGTTGTTCTTACTAAAGTCAGTTTAAATTGTGCTTTCCAATTTCAAACTTCGGTTTTCCCTAACGCTCCTAATCCAAATTTAGTGCAACTCTAGCAAGTACCGCTTGAAACTGGTTACATCTGCCAATAGCCGGCTGTACGCACCCGAATAGAATTCTGAACTAAATTGAATTGCTTCCATAACAAAGTGCTCGTTTGATGATGTTCTCTTTTGTTATAACCGCAGAGTAATAGGCTGATTATCTGAAAATTCTGTTTGCTATTTGGAAGTTACCGTCAGTCGATTAAACTGAATGAATTTTATTTACAAATTTTTAATCAATAAAAAGTCCTGACTTTGTAAAAAAATATTTATTTATTTATTATAGGAGACAAGATCGGTCGGTATGGCAATGTGACGAGCAGGCCTATGTCCAGCAGTGGACGCCTTTCGGCTGAGAAAATGATGGTAGCTCTAGTATCTATTAGCTCCGCCCAAACACCTTTTGTGATAGTTACTACTAACATCGTAATAAAAAAATCCTTAATTACGTGCGTAAAATAAAACTCGCTAAACCAAGACGCTCCTTGAGATTCTATTAGGATAAATGTTTCATCTGTGGTTCTCAAGACGATAGAAATACTTTCAAAGTTTGTAAGTTATTAGTTAATGATTGTATCCCACAAGAGCTCGTGCTAAACGCTCATAATTTATCCAGACATTAATTAATTTCCGATCGATTTGGATAAGACTCTTCCAACAGTATTAATAATTCAACTAGTGCTTACTTACTATTAAGTTACGAAATAACTACTTTTGATAGATAATACTCTGACGAGTTTGATATTCTTATATAACTCATGTAGGTACTTACTTATTATTTTGAACACGGAGCCATTCAACATTTATTTAGTTAAAAAGCACACAAAACAGTAACAGAAAAAGAGCGCAGCCAAAAAAAATACGTTTAATAAAAAATTCATTCTAAAAAGAGCATTCATTGTAGGACTTTTTGTTTTTTTTTTATTCTACTTTTTTGTTTTTTGTTCACGTTGTTGGTTTTTAAACGACACGAGTTATGTTAGGTATGGTACCCCATTTTTTTTTATAAAATAAAGATCGTGTGTCGTGTCTGTACTCTGAAATTGTTGCTCGTCATTTATTTGTTTTTGGAAAAATCCTTACAACCTCAAGGAACATTAATTTCTTCATTCAAATTCATGACTATGCATCAAATTGGACAGTGGCGTGGGCATTACATTGCTTGTCAGTGACTCAGTGAATTACCGAAAATTTTTATACATAATATGTAACATACATTTCAAGAGTTATTTAATTAGGTACGTATATCAAATGAAACATACTAATCAAAAAATGATCGATTTAATAGAATAAGATATTTAATTAGGTTACAGGATCTACAGAACAAGTAAAAAAGCCTGACTTCAAATAAGTTAATAAAATTGCCTTCCTACAATAATGTTTGAAAAATTTTCGAACATTATTGTAGGAAGGCAATAATATTAATATTATGTAGTACAAAAAGTAGCTTCTACGAATTAGCTCTTTTTTCGAACATTATTGTAGGAAGGCAATTAAGAACAGCAAAATGGAAGGGACCAAAAATCCCAATTACCAGTTCTTACACTAGAAACGTGAGTAGAATTACTCAATTACTTTTACATTTTCGCAGAACTCACAACAATCAGATCCATTAGAAGCCTTTGTAGTAATTTTGGGAACCCCCTAATAGATCAAATGAACTCCTTTCTTTTGTTACATATTGTGTTTTAAAAGTAAATGTATTTTTTTAAATAAAATCTGCTCTCAAAACTGAACTCAAATTAATATTGTTTTCAAATAAAAGAGAAAAACAAAGTTTTTACTGTTTATACAGTATAAATACTAAACCCATACTATTATTGTGCGAAAGTAACTCTGATTGTATGTCTGTTAGTCTGTCTGTCTGTCTGTCTCGCTTTTCTGAGAAAACTACTCAATCAATTTAAATGAAATTTGGTATATAGATAGTCTTGAGCCTAAGAAAGGACATAGGCTACTTTTTTCCGAAATTCTTACGGGAAAATTGGGAATTTGATGTTACAAGGGAAAATGCGCTGGCGAAGCCGCGGGGCGCCCACTAGTTATTACATAAACTGATACCTAATTATAGTAGTTACAATAAAAAATGTATTACCACAGAGAATATACTTGTATTACTTATAAAATAAGTATATACAGAAAAAACATTACCAAGAAAGAAACATCTAGAGTCTAGAGTGTTGATGGCTGTTGCGGAAATACATGGAGAGCAACCATACGCCAGACCAGTTAGTGTGGAGATTTTTGTGGGAGGCTGGTGAAGTACTAAAAAAAGAGGATTTTTAGTTAATAACAGCGAGCGTCTTCAAGCTAAGATGATGGATATAACGATTCTCTATACGTTCATGTTGATACGGATTAAATTTTATAACATTATTAGCTCTGTCATGTTAATGATTAAGTCCGTGGACACTAAATTAATTTGCAAATTAACGAGCGCAAGAAGTAAGGGCCTTTTAAGAAAGTCTATTAAATTAGAAGGAAAATATGATTAACAAGGCGTCCAGGTAAATTATATTATACTTTTTAGAAAATATTTTTCACCTTCGTAATTCGTTGGCTAATTGGCAATTTATAGTGACAGGCTGAAATGAAAATAAAAATGAAAGTTTAGTTTTGCACCAGAGTTATTTCCTTTTGAAATGTACCTACCTAATAAGGTACCTAATAGTACCTACTTAATAGTTGATAAATCTTTTTTAAAAATAATTATTGTTAATAAAAAAATGATGAGTTTTATTCGTCACCTTGCACACCTTACAAAAACCAGGCTCATTCCTGTGATATCGAAGAGTATAAAAACACTGTCTTCAAATATGAGGCAAAAGGTAATATTTATATGTAATAATTTTATCTTATTATTTTCTTTTTTATTTTATTGTTTAATTTTACTCTTCTTTAGTTTTTTAACTACGTTAATTTTTGTAACTACTTTTTTGCTATAAAAAATTAACTGAATAATTTTAATTTCTGAAATAATTAATATTTTATTAAAAATAATTAGTTTTTTTATATTGTAAAGAGCTATTTAAAATAATTATAAACAACAGTAATGCTTGTTGATTAACGATTCACATTGAAAATACAAGCTTTTGTAAAGATAAATAGCATTAAAGGATTAGCCTTAGCACTCTGTGTTTAAAATATGGTAATTCCAGATTTTGCAGAGTTACTTGGAATTTGGATTCGGCTTATCCTACGCTCCTTAATTACGTTGAACATTGGTTTTCTTTAGGCAGATTTACAGTTTAAAATGATTGCAAAAGCCTTGCAAGAAAATTACAAGTAGTTTTGCATTTGATTTCGATTTGTCGGGTTGTTTCTCGTAAGGTAAAATTTTTTTTAGAATGGATTTAAGTGTGGTCTATGTTTAATGTAATTAGATTCAAAAACTCAAGTGTTGTTGATTAAACAAATGAATAATAACAACAATAACAAATGAGTAATAATAACAAATTCCAATTTGGAATAATTTTAATTTTATGTAAAATTGTACATATTAAACAAGTAATATAATATGCAATGCATTACGATACATATGTGTAAGTGAGTGCAGGTGGCGAGCGAAGTGACAAGGGACATCCTCGATCCTGGACAAAGAAAATTTGACTAAAAGCGACCAGATGGACAGACGTCGTTACCAATCGTCGAAAATGGTGTGTACTGCAGGATATCACATAGCAGTAAATTGTATATAAACAGTTACTTTATTGTAAATATCGTATCGATCTGTCGATATCTGTCGATCCGTGAAGATAAAAAAATATTGAATTTACTCTCCAAACCATTAAAAATATGTTCACACTCCATTATTGCTTCCACCACAAATTCCATAGTATTATCGGGTTTTTATAATAACGAGGAGCGTCCTGAATAAATTAATTTTAACCTTTGTTACCTTTGGCGTTCTACTGCCAAAAGTAAAAGAATACGGCTTAGTTGAATATTATGACACTTATTTTAAATCCTGTTGTATGCAAAAGAGCTTCGCTATTACAAACAATAAAAAAAAAAGTTATATCATGGCTTCGACGCATATGAAAAAAATATAGGGCTATCTTTTTACGATGTAGTGATCATGTGGATCTCAAACTTGAATACTCGTTGTATGCTACAGTGCAGAATTACTTCAAAAACCAAAAAAATAACATAATCATCAATCAATACATAGTATAAAATAAAGTCGCTTCCCGCGTCTGTCCCTATGTATCCTTAAATCTTTAAAACTATGCAACTGATTTTGATGGGTTTTTTTTAATTAGATAAAGTGATTCATGAGGTAGGTTTATGAGTATAAGACGAACTTTCCTTAATGATCAGAATTGCAAAGTTTAAAATAAACAAAATGTGTTGTTCTGAAAAAGAAATATTTTATTTTAGTTTTAACAAAACATGTTTCTTAGGTAGTTTAATTTAACACAAAAACACATTAACTTACCTGAAAAAGAAAAACGACATTTAAAGCCTATTATTTTACATTTGCAATCCTTTTTAGTTTTCACAATTTTAACTTAGAAAATGAATGTGTTAAATCACGAAGACAAAGAAAACAAAACACTACCTACGCTTCTACAGTAACTTAGACCTGCTTTATCGACCATATTGGACACCATCACGAAAGATCCAATATGGCGACTGTTTTATCGACTCACGTTGACTGCTCCATCGACAGAGCTTGACTGTGTTATCGATACACCTTAGAGCGCGTAAAGTTAAATATTAAAGAAATTCGTACACTAATTTCTTTACATCTCCCTCCCTAAAAAGTTTTTTTATTACAATAAAAATACTGAACTACATTTAAACCGACCTATATTAGTCAACAATATAACTTTGTTTTTTTTTTTTTTTTTACCTAAACATGCAACGTAAGTTAAGTAATCTACCTACCTATTTATTATTATTTTTAAACCTTGAAGTATGGTATAAGCTTTGTTATATGAAACAGGTTCGACTCAGCTTTTTTATGACCTGTGTTTATTCTATAAATAGAATTTGATATCTTTTCCATAATTTCAAAAGGACTAATCCTTAATTCATCTAATTTGTTTCTATTAAGCTTGTTGCCATTTTCTACATATACCATATCACCAATATTTAAATTTAAATTAGTCCTATTTTTATCAAAAACTTTTTTATTGTATTCATGACATTTAATTGAGTTAGCTAAGGCAATTTTTCTATCTTCAAGCCATTCAGCATTTGATTTATCTTTTTTGAGTTCATTTGGTAAAATTGAAACATTTTTACCATTTTATAGATATATTGGTGCAAATCCCGTCGCTGTGTGTACTGTATTATTATATTTAGCTACACATTCATGAGCAATTGATGTCCACGCTTTTTTATTACCATTTTCATTTATTTTACACCTGATTTTATTGACAATAGTTTGATTGAGTCTTTCGTTTAAACCATTCGAAGATGGGGTATTTACCGCAGTGAAGATCAAAGGTATTGATTTATCATTTAAGAAAATTTTAAATTCCTGTGAGTTAATTCCCGGATATTGGTCCGTAAGTAGCATACCAATTGAATTAGAATCTGAAACTTGTTTAATTAGTTTAATAAAGTCATGGGCACTTTGTGTTTTTGATGTTATAATATACGCATATCGCGTAAAGTGATCCACCAAAAGATGTAAATATCTTTTTGTCGATCGAGATCCTCCAAAACCTCCGATAGTATCTATGGACACTATTTCAAAAGGTTCCGTAGCAGGACCTAAGTGTGACATTAGACCATATTTATTTTGTCCTCTAGTTTTATTTTTTATACATATCTCACAATTTTTACAATGATTTTTTATATTTATTGTTAATTTTTTTGCAGTATATTCTGGACAAATCCTGTTCTGCATTTGCTTTATACCTAAATGACACATATTTTCGTGTGTATGTTTTATTAATGTTTTACTTAGTTCTTCTGATAAAATAATTTTTTCATTATTTTTTACTTGTTTGTAGTAAACATTGTGTTTAGAAATTAATTGTTGTTTATTTTTTTGTATATATTCATTGTTTTGTTGATCTGTAAATATGTCATTTAATTTTAACATATTAACGATTTTTAGTTGTTCATCAGTATCTTTATTTTCATCTAACACTGGGTTTCTACTTAAACAATCTGCTTCAAGATTATTTTTTCCTGGAGCATATTTTATCTGGAAATCGTACTGTGATAGATAATATGTTAAATCTCCTAGTTCCTCATCTGTTCTTGACTTAATATTTAAATTTTCTAGGGGTTTATGATCAGAATATACCGTGAATGATTTACCTTTCAACCAATACTGCCAATATCTAATAGCTTCTTTAATGGCCAAGCATTCTAAATATATAGCTTTTTTTCTTTTCTGAACCTGATTTAGTTTTTTTGAGAAGTATGCAACTGGTTTATTATTTCCGTTCGGTTGGGTTTGTTTTAATACTGCTCCTATTCCTTCTATTGATGCGTCTGTATATATGATTATTGGCAAATTTTGATCATAGATCTCTAATATTGGTTGTGAACATAAAAGTTCTTTTATTTTTTCAAAAGACTGTTGACATTCTTCAGACCAAATGAACTTTTGATTTTTCCTTAGTAAGTTATGAAGTGGTTCTAATATAATTGCACTTTTTGGGATGTACTCATGATAAAAATTAACTTTTCCGAGAAATTGTCTAATATTTTTTTGTGTTTTTGGTGTGGGGAAATCTTTTATTGAAACTAAATTATCTCTAACTGGACGTACTGTGTTATTTTCTATTATGTGACCAAGATATTTTACTGAATTCGAAGCAAACTTACATTTTGTAAACTTTAGTCTAAAACCTTCCTTTTTTATAGCATCCAACAATTGTGTTAAATGGTCAATATGTTCAGAGAATGTTCGGGAAAATATCAAAATATCGTCGATAAAATTGACAGCAAAATTAGATAACTTATACTTCCTTAAAATATTTCCTAATATTCTTTGGAATATAGCGGGCGATGTCTTCAATCCGAAAGGCAGACATGTCCACTGATAGTGTCCTTCTTGCGTTACAAAGGCAGTCTTCTTTTTATCTTCTATTTTTAATGGAATAGACCAAAACGCAGAATTAATGTCCAATAATGAGAAGAAATTTGAGTTTCTTGTCTTGATCACTAAGTCGTCAATTATTGGAAAGGGTTGGGCTTGAGGTACCACTATTTTATTTAGATCTCTAAAGTCTATACACAATCTTGATCTTCTATTTTCTTCTTTTTTATATGCCAGAGTCACTGGTGCTGCAAATGGGCTATATGACTCTTCTATTAGATTTTTATCAAGCAATTTTGCGACTTGTTCCTCAATTTCCTTTTTATCTTCGATCGAACATCTGTAAGGCCTCTTATTACAATATTTGTCCACAAGTAAATCAATACGTGCTTCATATTCCGTGACCGTGCCAATGTCATATTTGTCCTTTGCAAAAATTGATTTGTGCTCTTCAATCAGGCTATTTATTTCCGATTTTTGTTCTGTATTCAGGTTATTCATTTCTATTTTGAAATATTGTTCTATGATGTGCTCATTAAAATTTACTGACCATGAGTTTGTCTTATTTTTATCTTCCTTAGAAGTATCTTCCTTTTTTTGTATTTTATTTTTTTCTTTTATTTGAGTTATTTTTAACTCCTCATCTTGAGCCAGTTTGAATTGTTTAATCATATCCAGTCCTATTAAAAAATCATATTTGAAATCGTCTGCGTCAATAATATAAACATTTGTTTCTTTTTCTATATCAAATATCTTTATTGTTATTTTTGCCAAACCTCCTGTATTTTTAACACCATTAATTGTGATTATATTTCGTGGTTTCATTTTCGATATAAATCATTTCACTAGGTAGTCCTTTCACCTACAAGGCAACATTCGCACGTTCTTACAAATAACTATTAGTCGATCGATTTAATCGATATCGATTAATTTGAAATTTACCCATGCTCCCATCCCTACCACTCTACGCGCCCATCACTAGCAGCGTCCGCCAAGCCTGTCATTCTTTTTCCGTGCGAGGCAACGAAAGCACGCGTTCGGATCTTGTTCGCAAAAAATTAATTTTTCAAGATACCAAAAAGATCCTACGAATATTTAACAAAAAATTAAGTGAGTTACTTAAACTTTGATGGATTTCATTATCCTCATACTATAAATCGAGAGACAATGTCTAATGTTACGGTAAGTTCATCTGCTTACCTACCTTCAAAAAAAAAAAAAAATATTTAGACAGAAATTTCGAATTGAAATTCTGCTTAAACTTACATTTAAAAAGTGTAAAAGAAATATTTTTGCAAAGCCATAGATTCGAACAAGAACCAGGCTGCCATACTGCCATAGATTCCAATAGGAACGCGGCAAAATTTAAAACTGTACATCAGTTTTTATCATTAAATTAATTTTTTTTGCAAAGCCATAGATTCAAATATGAACCAGGCTACCATACTGCCATAGATTCCAATAGGAACGCGGCAAAATGCAAAAATAATCATAATTTTTTATGTATAAAAATATAAAAAGCATAATTTTCTTTTTTCTTCTTATTCCAGTAGGCGAAACGCCTTTACAATTTAAGGAATGTGCCCAGAGCAAATATCATTCGAATATGAGGATATATTTCTAGCCGAAACTATTCCCTACAACCCATGATCAGGTCTAAATGAGACTGAATCACCAAAAATCATGATGGCGACATACCAAGTGCCAATTGCCACCACTGCCCCAACAGTGATCACTTTCAATACCAGGTCCAGGTTCAATACCAAACAGGTCCAAGCACCAGCAATAACTTCCTTATTGGAACTAGTAGCGGTTACACGAACCAATTGAACTCGGACCCTGAGGCAAAGTTTAACTTTCCGGAACTGGACCCATAAATTTTATTAACCCTGGGCGAAGCCCTGGATGATGAACTAAAGTTGTGTGATTGAATCTACGATAATCACTCTCAAATGGCTAGAGAAGTCAAGGAAAAAATCCTTCAGCAATATACTATACCTAGCAACTACATATTGGTTCAAGCTTCAAAGCTAAATACTAAAATACTCTCATCTCAACTTGGACTGACTTCACATCACATCGGGGAGTAGGGCCATGGCCATTCTCCTAACTCAAGATATAAAATAGAGCAATCAAGATTCTAAGCGAGGGCTCCCGTAGTTCATGCAACCTTTATAGCTCGGAGACACAAGCTCGCATTTAAAAGACCGCACCAGGTCTACCAAGACGTTTTTGAATATCTTTCAGTACAGAAAACGAGATAAAGCACTGTTCGGTGCCAAATTTTAGAGAAAATTAAATTAAGCTTCAAAATTGAATAGCAATGCCTTCAAATCAGGAAGACAGTAGTCTTCCCAGAAATACTGTTGCTTACACAACACAGCCGCCTCTACGAGCTCCACGGGCACAGCTTGGCCGCATTTTCAGGAAAACTCAGGCCCTCCTCGCTTTGCGAAAAACAAGGGGGGGGCGTGCCAGGGCCAGAGTACGAAGATACCACTCGTCAAGTTCCAAATTATTCTGGCAGAATTCAGTACAATATTTTTAAAATGTGTTGGTTGTATTGTATATCACAAACAATAAAGGTATCCTTAATTGGATTTGTAACAGAATAATTAAATCTTTTTCTAATTTTCCACTTGAGCAATAATATGTTCCTGTTGTAACATGGTTAGCACAGTAACAACAAGAAATGTCAATCGCAACTAATAATTTGCTAGAAATCGTATCTAAAACCTTTTTGACACCAATTCAAATGGAGGTAAGAGATTTCATTTTAACCTAAAACTGTAATAAATTTGTAAGTAACTTAACTTCAGTTCGAAATGGCAGAACAGCATGCAAGCTATTATTACATGGCATCTATTGACCTAAAATGTCTCGTAACTTTTTATTTCTGTCGCTTAAAACTATCGTAAGTACTTACCCACGTTTCCTGTTTAAGGATGTGAACACACAGAATCTTGTTATCCACCTATGATTTCAACCCAATGCCTTATCTTATTGGCTCACGATAGCGCCTAGAACTTTTACTAAGATTAAAGAAGGGGTCGTAGGTCACTTGCGTTCATTTGGTCAAAAATTGGTAAATTTTTGTATGTGACGATATCCTTTACATAGACCGTAGTTACATGGAATATTTAAATAAAGTTAGGTTTACACTCTAATCACTCGAGTGCTTGGGCTTTATTAAAAACTATGAAAATAGTAGCTTATAGCCACAAAATAATTACAAATTTTCAGGATTTAAGTAAGTAGATGACTTAAATATGACTTTATCACTTACAAGCCATAAACGTAATAAAATAATAGAATTGGTTCTGAAGTGTTCTCAACTACCACCTGTTACAATCAGATAATTTTCACAAATGATTGGCATCCTAATGTCCGCTAGCGCAGCATTTTACAAAAGGCTGGTTGAAACCAAAAATACTTGAAAGGCAAAGGTACAGGTACCTTCTACCTACCTTCTATTCAGAGAATACTATGATAATTATTTTACAGGACCTGAATTGATGAGATAATAATATTAAAAGCTTTTAAAATTTCATTTAAACACTAAAATATGATTCATATGTTAACACGGACTCGAGTCGCAAAGTCGTAACTCAAACTTACTATAGTAATTATATGTCGTATTATTAGCAATATACTAAGCCTTAGATGCCCCGAAACTTAAACAATTTGTTAATTTTTATTATGGGTAGATAACATAATTAGCATTAGCTATCAGCTACATTACGACACGAAGTTGCATACAATTTCCTAATTTCAATTAACTTACCAGATATATTTGGCCTTGGTTTGAGAAGCGAAAAATCTAGCTATTAGCATCCTATATTACACGAAATATAATTTAGAGGCAGATCGAAGATTTAATTTAAAGATGCTTTTCAAACATTCTAGCGCAAAACTTAAGAAATACTTTTCTTTGAAACAAGACCCAGATGCTACAAAGGGGCAGATGCATATTTTTTCTATGCCGATCCTTCATTTTTCGTTTTTCTTAACGGCCTACAAAAAATTACTGAGGACGAAACGACCAGTATTCTAGTATTCCCTTCTAGTACTTCTAGACCTGCCTGTTATCCTCCATTGATTGATATAGTTATTTCGTAATAATCACTTGAGGGCGTGACGAAAACCTATGTTGTCTACTAACAGGGACCGTCACCCTCTCCTACTCACGCTTACCCTGAGTGCCGCAGTATGCTCGAGCAGGCAATGCCAGGTCTCATTATCCCCTCAACAGCATCTCATCAGCATCTTATACTAGCCTCACTTTCTAATATTACTATTCAACAATATCAATATAATGTTATTCAATACTATGATTAAATTAGATTCTTTCGAATGTTCTGTTTTTAGTGTAATTACTTTTCCCTCCGACGTCTTCGAAAAAGACGCATCACAGGATTCACAGGGCATCATCATAAGAGCCACCGCTTTATCTCTGCTTTTAGGCAGAAATATTTCTTCGGATGATTGCATCAGCGCCTTCCTTAAAGATGTTATAAACTAATACCCAATCCACCAAAGTACACAGGTACTTGGTAAGTATCCACAATTGGTTCTCAAAAATCTCTAAAAATGTATACCAAACAAGAATGAACTTATCCCAGACAAAAGTAGCTTTATACTAACATTATCTACAGCCTACAGCACACATGGTTGAAAGTCTTTCTCTAAATAACAGATTATTATAAATAAAAATAGCAATGGCATTAGAATCATAAAGTAAATGAAAATTTTATCAAAACTATAGGCGCTAAATGCAATCAAAAGCTATCAACCATTGTTAGTTTTACTTTATCTTACGGTGAATCCGTCTATATATAAGACGGTTATATAACCTTAACTAAATAAATCAGACCTAAATAAGCCAATCACCTCTTAATAACTGTGAAGCGTAACGTCCTCACAGGAACACAACAGCATAGTCAATAAGCATGTGGATCAGGCAGATCCTTGCGGTGTACGGCACACACAGCAGCACGCGACACGCCGCCGCCACATCGGCTGCTCATGCTACCGGCGTCAATCTTGATCAGATCAAAAGACGGCCGCCTGGACCTCTACCTCTAACAAGTTTGCTAAACTTATCAATGTCCTATGATGATTGATTATCAATTTTTTATCAAATCTCTGACCAAATTAGTTCATTAAAAATACACAATAACCCTCTTATTCATAAAAAGTTAAAGAGCATTTTAGTTATTTGACGTATGTCAATTTAGACTGGATGTCACGTATTTACCATACAACAAACCAGAGAAGTAGACCTCCAGTAACGCTACTTAAAATCTACTTTATCTTTATGAATAACACGGTAAGTATATAAGTATGTTATAAATAATGTAGCTGAGTACCTACCTACCAAGTACTTACCTAAGTAACTACGCAATGTTAAACTTTGAAGTACTCTATAAACTAACTATAATGATTAAGTACTTTTATATGTTAAAATATAGTGTTTTTAACTAATAAGATGAGTAATATTATTTAATAATTGTAGGTACCTATACTAATAGTTCAAATAAAACTAGCTAAAATTACATCTTTTTAATTAATATTGTTTCATTATCATGAAAAAAATATAGACAAAACAATGTCTCTAAACATCTACCTAGTGAAATGATTTATATCGAAAATGAAACCACGAAATATAATATATGATCAAACCAACTTCTCAAGTGAAGTTCGATCAATATTATATGAGTGGTTTCATTTGAAGATATAAATCACCCTCCCTACCCAAATCCCGAGTTTTGTCAAAAAAGTCAATAAACGACGTAATTTATGCCAGAAAACTATCTCTAAAAAGAATGACAGGCTTGGCGGACGCTGCTAGTGATGGGCGCGTAGAGTGGTAGGGATGGGAGCATGGGTAAATTTCAAATTAATCGAGTAATCGATATCGATTAAATCGATCGACTAATAGTTATTTGTAAGAACGTGCGAATGTTGCCTTGTAGGTGAAAGGACTACCTAGTGAAATGATTTATATCTTCAAATGAAACCACTCATATAATATTGATCGAACTTCACTTGAGAAGTTCGTTTGATCATATATTAAATTATCACTGTTTTCATTATTTGTTTTCTCGTATTTTTGTTTTATTAATTTTGAATTTATAATCGAAACAATAGAACCCGAATCATATATACCAAATGTTTCTAATTGTCCATTTAATAATAGTTTGATTTTAATTAATGGTGTTATAATTAGTTTTTTCTCTCGTCATTATTAAGTTCAACGTCTATTACAGAATTGTTTACAGCTTTTCCATAAATTCTCTTAGGGTTATGTTCATCAGATTGTTTAAACCAGCACTTCTTTTCAGGATGGAACCGAACACCTTTATTTAAATTCTCACAAATTTTACATGGTTTGATTTTATCAACTTTTTCTTTAAATTCAAAGGTACTCTTTTTTATTTTATTAAAATTTCTTTTGTTTGGCATGTATTCATATTTTCCAATTTCATTATAGAGTCCTGCAGTCGAGTGTACAGCTTCTTTATCTATTTTATCTATTATGTAATCTGGTAATCCCATAACAATAAGATTTATCATTGTTTGGTTGTCGACGTTCTTGTTCACTTCTAATAATAGTTTTTCCTTTTTTGTGGCATATTCCAGCAAGGATCCAGCTTGAAATTTAAATGCAAATGCATATTTGACTTGTGACCAACCTTTATTTCCATATGTTTCACAAAAGTTATCCTTCCATACTGTCCATTCTGATTTTACTGTTAATTTTATAACCATACTACTGTACCAATTTAAGCATTGTTTTTCGATAAGGTGTTTTAAAATTTAAATTTTTTTGTCATCCTGTAGAATCTCGAATCTTTCACATTCACTCTCAAATTCACTAATCCATTGGTTAGCACAAGAGGTTATGTAAGAAAAATTTTCTATGATGAATCGTTCAGCAAATTTTCCTAAATTCAAGTTTTCATTGGTAATAGGGCCCGTGGTAGTGTGTGAAATCACTGTCGCCTCTGTTATTTCTTCCGAATATTGGTCACCAAACTGTACATTTTCACCTTCATCTAGGTATATTTTCCTTAGATCGGTGTTTAACGGGATCCAAACTGAACGTGATTGGTGTCTTTTTTTCAAAGAATTTTTAATTTTAGTATAGACATCTAAAGACACTACTCCAGTATGCTTAAGCTCATCAGGAACATTATAAATACGTCCGTCCGGTGTCTCAATTGAGGTTATGGTGATAATATTGGTTTTTCCATCTGACGATCCCATCACCAGGAATTCAAATCGAAGCTTATCCATTTATGTTGATTTTAACTAGAAATGTCGTTTTATAAGACGAACTTTCCTTAATGATCAGAATTGCAAAGTTTAAAATAAACAAAATGTGTTGTTCTGAAAAAGAAATATTTTATTTTAGTTTTAACAAAACATGTTTCTTAGGTAGTTTAATTTAACACAAAAACACATTAACTTACCTGAAAAAGAAAAACGACATTTAAAGCCTATTATTTTACATTTGCAATCCTTTTTAGTTTTCACAATTTTAACTTAGAAAATGAATGTGCTAAATCACGTAGACAAAAAAAACAAAACACTACCTACGCTTCTACAGTCAGTAACTTAGACCTGCTTTATCGACCATATTGGACACCATCACGAAAGATCCAATATGGCGACTGTTTCATCGACTCACGTTGACTGCTCCATCGACAGAGCTTGACTGTGTTATCGATACACCTAAGAGCGCGTAAAGTTAAATATTAAAGAAATTCGTACACTAATTTCTTTACATAAGTATAATAAATACACAACATAGATATAGGCACAGAGTTCGCCGGGTTGACTACCTTAAAGTTTAAATTAGAAGACGACACGAATTTTGCGTAAACTCTTTAAAAAAAACAAAAAAAACTTTTTTAAAATATCCTAAAAATAGTTGGCTATTTCGAGTTAACCCTTTAAACTGCCTTGCTGCACAGGAAGTTCTATTTAATAATAAAACGGCTTTTAAGTGTTTCATTTGCTTCAATATTAAATTCTGTTGGGTTGTTTCAGGAATACTAACTTATTAATTAATACTTGTACGGCCCAGTGGTCTGAAGACTAACGTATCCTCTTCTTCTTATTTAGCAGCGTTATTACCTTTTTTTAACTTAATCGTGTCGCATTATTATGACAATTGTAATTTTCTCGTTTTTGAAATTCCCATAATAAAAGATCCTATGAACAATTATAGGATTGCTGTGGTGTAGTAGGATTATGAATTTGTGCTTCTCAAATAGAATAGAATAGAATAATACTCTTTATTGCAATCAACTGATTTAACATAGGTGATTACAATTTATAATTACTGCATTAAATATAGTGAATGTCAAAAAATAAAATTACAACTATAAGCGTTTCTTTAACTAGTTTTTAGTCTGGTAACGTACAAAACAAAATTTGTCTTTGTTTTTAGCATTAAATTAGTTTAATCGCAAGCTGCTAGAGGTCTCGCCCTAAGCATACGCACACCGAAAGTTTCGCTTAAAGATAATATTATAATTCTCTTTGGAACAGTGTTTCTTTTTCCGTTCGCAAACAAGTTCCACATGTTGTTGTTGTAACGGAAAACACAAACAGGCTTACCCTTCGTGTTTCCTTTCAAGAACATTATCATATGTGAAATAAAGTTAACAGTTTTCAGCTGCTTGTGTGTTTAATGGCTTTCCATTGTTTTTTTTAGTTTCGTAGTTGTAAAATGGAAAATTTTAGTTTCCATGATAGTATGTTCGTCTGTCTACGGTTAGTAACATAGTTTACGCAGTAATCTGACTCAAAAACTATTAAATTGTTTAGGAAATAAAAAAAACAACACCTAAAGGACCTGTCTGGAGGAAATCGCTTATAGCGATAAGGTCGCCCTTTGCATGCAAAGTCAAATGTTTCATTTTTAACCTGTTATTTTACTTCTTTCGTATCTTACTTTACTAAAGTTCCACCGGAGAAATACCTTTTAACACTATCTTGATTGACTTTTCCATAAAAGATGGCCCTATATAAGATTTGTTTACTGACTACTGCATTTGAAAGTGAAACCGCTTTCTGAATCTAACATTACCGGTGAACTTATTCATTATTGAATTTCAGTTAGAAAATTTATGTAAATAGTAAAAATTTAATACGAATTTCTAGGTCCTTTGACTAAGAAGCCAAATCAAAGTCCTTTAATTTGTATACATATTGAAGAGGGTTATACTAAGACTACGATAATTTAGTCAACGAAGCCACTATTCGGGCCTTTGACTTTGCTCCTAATTTAGGGATTTATGGAGATGTGCTTAAATAGGCAAGATAGTATACTGCGTCTTCTCTTCTTGTTACTTAATGATTTAACGGCTATTCAGTACTAAATAAGTTAAGGTCTGGGCTTGATTGTTCAACCTTAACTTTTGAATTAAAACAGCATCAATGTTTAAAGTCGAAAGTATTGTAAGAAAGACTTTGGCTTACTTAAGTACAATATTTACAAAGTAACAAGAATATTATATTAGGTAAAGTTTACTTAGTTTGAAAACTTTATTAAGGCTAGCTAGGCTTTGAACGTTTATAGTATTAAATAATTAACAAAATAAAAATATCTTCAGCATTTAAATGCAACATGAATATAAACTTATTAAATATGTTAATTCCAATTTTTTTTTTTTTTTTTTTTTTTTTTTTTAATCAATTGAAAAAATCTATTATTAATCGTTTAATCATAAAATATAATATATTCCGATTTAATATTTCATATGTACATGATATTATGTTATTAAACATTACCTTAAAAAAAAAAAAACTAAACAAAGACATATTTACAAATAAAAATTAAATATGTTAATTAAATTAATTAAATCAAATATGTTAATTAAATTAATATTTACATTTACATACGATTAAACGGTGATTTTATGAAAAAAATATGATTGTTTAAAATTAGATAAAGTAATTCAGGTGAAGTGATTCGATCACGGTAATATAGAATTAATAATAATAATAACACATCTCACTCAGAGCCCTGAACTAGGAAGAACCTGTATCTAGGGTGCCAGAAACATATACAGAGACGAACTATTTGTTCATCTCTGTACATGTTTCGGCCCAGACCGCAAAACAAACATTAATATTTATCAAATCAACGTCGCTTCCGCCAGGAATCGAACCCAGGCAACCGCGTCTCAGTCCACATCTCTGCCAACTCAGCTACGGGCAGTCACGGAGACGGAGCAATCGAATAACAATGATATAATCGCCGCACATCGTGGAATGTTCTTTGCGCATAAGACCGTATTGAAGAATTTTAATAATTATTATTAGTGTTACATGACACTTCGTATTCATCACATCGGCATTGTTTGTCACACAGTAACGTCTACCTCTATCTGTAGTAATGTGTCCCAATTTATCACAGGTCGTAATAAAGGTTTGTACCATATATTCGGCAAGGCACCGCACGTATACTAGATGATGCCATTCGCAAATAAAGGAGACGTTTACTCTCGTTTATGTGACGAAAGATTTCTATTGTAAAGGATGAACGTAATATAGGAACGTAATGTATTTAGTTTTGGCAAAACTTTGTTAATTGCGCGATGAACGTGATAGAAATGTGTATAAGCGTATAGAAAAATTCAATTGAATTCTATGCATCTATTCATAATACTAAATAAAGCTTTATAAATACCTCGATTAAGACGTCCTAATATTCAATATCTTAAACTTAAAATAAATTAATACAACACGTAACTAAAATATTGGAAGCGAAATATTTCAATTAAGAAAAGAACTACGTTGTAATTTTTCTGAACCCGAAAAATGCTTAGCAAAACCATAAAATTTTCCCTTCCATCAGTCTTAATAAGAAAAGATTTACACAAGAGGGGTACTAATCGAAGTAGTGCAAAACAACAAATTTAAGTATGTAGAGTATAGAGTAAAACGCATGACCGCAATCTAGATGATATCAAAGCACAAAGATATCAAAACACCGGCGCGGCGTAGCGGCTACGCCATAGTTTGCTACGTGTTACGCCATAGTTTGCTACGTGTTGTTAGATAATAAATGCTACGAATGGCTACGATTGTTCTACGCTACTGTACGTTGCAATGTAGACCCGAAATTCTAAAAAAGGGTTAATATAAAAACTATTATTTTAGAAAAACAAATTATTAGCCCTCTTTTTTTTGCATTTTTTTTTTGGTGTAAATTTAACCTTAGGCAGTCACGTAAAATATTATTCTATTTTTAAGCAATTTCCGTTCGCCTCTTTACAAGAAAGAACACGCGATAAGATTAACAGCTTTTTAACTCAAGCTTCAGAATTTTTCATAGAAGGAAAACGCATAATGAAAAGTTAACTTTAACTTCCAAATTGTAAAAATATATAAAATACATCCCCGTTATTTTTAATTTGTTTAATGCGAGGGCGAATAAAGCTAAGAATATTATGGGTATTTACACCACATACATTTTTATTGCCTTTTTGAGTCAAAAACCACAGATTTGCTGTTTCCCTATTTTCGGAGACACTAGCGGAAATATTTAAGTAATAACCAACTCATAAAAACGCCCAAACTAAAATTCAAAGTGGAATTACGACCTTGTCAATGTGTATTTTAAAATAGTATCGTTTTTTTTATTGCTAATTCACAAACACTATATACACATAAGTATTTAAAATGTTTATAAATAAACACAGCTAGCTACATATCGCTCATTTGCGACAAGAACGTGATAAGTCAAAAAACCAAGTTTTTGGGGAAACGCTTTTGAAAGTTTAAAATTCCTGTAACTTTTTAATTATTATGTTTAGACAATGCGGTTCTTTACAACATATCTCCACAAACTATCCGTTTATCGTTATAGCTTGCATTCAGACTATTACTCATGTATTGTATTTTTTATGATTTTCTATTTAAAAAACGGGCCTCCTTGTTGCGTTATTCTTGTAAAAACATAGAAATATTGCGTGACAAACAGATATGTTCCGTTTTTGCTGACAAAAAAAAGTTATAAACACCAATAATTTTACGAGTTTTGTAGTATTGTTACGTTTTTATTGATAATCTGTGATATAAATATATCCCTCCATAATAAAAATGTATAGATCATTTTAATTAAGACACGTTATTGCAGTAAAAATCACTTTATTTAAATTTATATTATTATTTTTAAACTTCAAATATATTTTAGCGATAATATTTGCAATATATATTGCATGCGTTTAAGAAGTAAACTTCTAAAACAATAATATATATGATTTCAAATAAGATATTCTATTAGCATAATATTCTTTAAAAGAAACATAATACAATATAGTAAGGTTAGCTATTCTTAATGTCAATAGGCACGGTCATCCCATCGACATTGACACTATGGAGCTAGAGAGTGAGTAATGTGGTCATCGTAGTTTTTGCTTTTCCTTATTAATCCGATTCACGCGACACATAACCACATCGTCTTAACAATGTCGAGGAACAGATGGTCACAAAGGGCTGAAAAGTTCTCGAGTGGCGACCACGCACCAGACGACACATAGTAGGCAGACCCCTCATAAGTTTGCAGTTGGGATGCAAGGATCGGTCGGCATTGCGATCTGTGGACCACGACGTCTGATCTATGTGCAGTGGGCGTCTTTCGGCTGAGATGATGATGATAATAATTAGGGATAGTTTAGGACTTCTGCATCCTAAACATGCATACTTCGGTTATTCCTAAACATGCATAGGGATAGTCATAAACTTTTTCACATAATCAACTTTTCTCATAACACCAAATAGCGTCGTTTACTGATTAATCACAACTACTACAGACATACGTGATCGAAGATAGTGGCAGATGCAACACATTGAGGAGCGCAGAGAATAAAAAAATAAGTTGCATTTAGACAATTATTTTGTCATCTATATTGCAACATTGTAAGCTATCCGTTGTGAAAATTATTTATTTTTCATCAAAAATGTGATAACTTGAGACAACCAACATCAAGACTAAACATCTTGTACCTTCATTATCAACTGTAACGGAACATCTGAACTTAACCAACGAAAATTTTTGTTTTTTTCAGCAACAACGGTACATCTCGATTTGAACCATAGCCTGCGATTAAAATTTTTACAACAAAAACGATTTAGATACAAATGTTCCGTTTTAGGAGATATAATTTGTACAGAAATGAAATTATAGTGAGTTTGCCTTTTCATCAAAAACGTGACACAAGCTCTTGTCGCAATCCGTCAGCATTTTTCTTCAAATGCGAGCGGTGATACTGACATAAACCGTTGCAATAAACATATGGTCGGGAAGAGATGGCACTAAACCGGAGATCGCTGACCTTTTCCCTCATTGCTCAGTCATTTTTGGAGCTAGAAATATCGCGTTTTTGCAGCAAATAGAGCACGTTGCGGCGGATTTTAATGTATAATTACTGCAAAACGGTATAGTTATGAAATAACACGTTCTTGCAGCACATGAGCGATATTCAATTACTCTGCAAGGGGTAAAGATATTAATATCAACGATTAGTTACCGTCGCTTCCTGTAATGGAATCTGATAAAAGGGATGATTGGGGGGTAGAATAAATAACGGGTCAATTCAGAGTGAATTGAAAAAATATATATGATTAAATCATGTACATACTACAGCTTTTTTTTGATACCAAAATAATATGTAACTCGCAATGTTTCGATGCATGGCATCACTGCTATTTGGGCTCAATCAATTTATTATCAACTTCTCCCATTCTAAATTGGGAGATGAAGCATTAGCCGAAGAACATACAAATTTGTTGATTTGTATAGATTTTGTAATTAAATATATAGTTAATATAGTTCTAAGAAACGAAGTTAGGAATTTGGAATTTACAATGTGGCCTTGAACATTTAAATTTTTACAAAATGAATACCGGAATATTAATAAAGTTTTTTTTATTAAAAGTGAGTGTGGAGGGGGGATAACTTGGTATACTGAACTTTAATAAAGTAGCAAGAAGAAATCGTTTCTTCGCAAGCAAGCATCGTGTGAGCAAATTGCAATTTGGGAATTCTAAAACAAAAATGTGTAGTATATAAGAAGGAATTTAGGTTAATTGAGTTAAGCACTCAATCTAAACACATACATTTTGCCCAGTCACGAACTCCATGGATTGGTTTAAGATCAATTAACCTGGTTTTTAGAACCAGCACGCTATTTTAGACTGACATGCACATAGGCACAGTCACTCTTAAGTAATAAATTACCGCTGAGCTTGAATTTAACAATCTATCAACCATATCAGCTTTATTATGTTAGCTTTTGAGTCAGTGCTTAACCCTTCGATTTTAAAAACTATAGTATTTTCACTAAATTGTTCTTTTTTTAAATTCAGTTTTTCATTATCTACCTTAAATTAATATTTTTCAAGTACCTCTAAAGTAAACCCTCCGTAGCATAATGACAGAGTCGCATATTTCCAGAATAGCAAAATCCTATAATAATAGCACAATCCCAGATTCACTTTAGGAATAAAGTACAATGAGGAGTAACAAGATACAACTAACAGAGTTATTCTCTACGCTGTAAAATCATTGCGAAAGGGAGTAGAATCATTTGACAGAGGTGGGCTCGTTTGGGGGCGTCTCCAGGCGACCATTGTCGTAAGACAAGGCAAACATTAGTTTGCCTGAGCCGCTTGGTGGGCACCCTGAACTACCTCGCCTCTCGCAGTATAGGATACTTTACCAAATATGGTATCAATACTAATTAGATTAAATAGTCTAATTGGACTTCAATAAGCGATGTCTTAGGGATGTCTTGTATCCATTAATGAATATTTTTTTTTTACTTTAGAATTCGACATAGAATACTGACATCTTCTTTGCTGCATAATTCAAGCTTATTTCTCTAAATTTTTTGTCTCAATATTAAAATGGTGAAAAAACCCCTATAAAGTCAGATTGAGACCGTTACTCAATCGGTTATCCAAATGGATTATTGAAAGCGTTACTCACGTACGTTGGAGTCGCGATAGCACTAATGTCTTTCTGAATGTGTATTCACGTGGATACCAGATATTTCAGGTCCTTTCGGAACTTTACTTTTGTGTTACTAACCATTTTGCTAGTGAATGGAGCGGTATCCGGTCAATCCTCTTACCATATATATCGGTTACTGGTTTGCTTTTTATAACACCTTTCAATACCAAACTAAATATTTTGTACTAGGATAAAATGTCATATTACGGCGGTGGTCAAAAACACATTATTATTCATGATTTTTGTGTTTTATAAGAAGTTAAACAAACAAACACAAATAATTATAAATTACAAAAGAAAAGATGTCGCCCTAAAGAGACTGATTTTGTTTACCGCCGTAATAGGACGTTTTAACGTAAAGAAATTATGATGGTTGAAAGACCAATAATTTGTGTTTATGTAAGTCGCAAAAGGTCTTACAAATCGTCAAGCCAAATAACAAAAAAATAACTTTACCAACTGAACAGTAAATGTTTTCTCAAGTAGATCAAAGAAAATATTTTATTTTCACGTCTGATACAAGGAAACAAAGTGCAAGTATTCCTACGCATTTTCTTGGGAAAAACTTGTTTGAAAGTATTTTTTATGGTAGGTGTACCTCAATATTTTAGCTTCAAAGTGATTTTACCGTGAACGATGTGTTTTCTATTTCAATAGCGTGCAACTGTTTGCTAAAGGCACGTAAAGTTATGGGCCAATTTATTTCGTACGTGACCTGCGGGTGGCGCCACGGTTAGGGATTTAATTATAAATTATATTAAATAGGTTTTGTTTGCAATACGGCCATAGTGCTGTCGGTTATAATATCCACTTTAATTAAGGGCTAAGGTTTTAATGTAACCACTATGTAACTTCATAAAGCATTAAAAACACTATACTTAAAATAATTGTATTACCTACAAAGATACGTGCTTAATATAATTAAAGAAATCTAGTTGAGTTATAAAACTTCGTTAATTCGCTAGAGAGCGCTCGGTCAAATGACAAATCGTTTTTCATGCAAACACAATATTGTTAACCACCACACGTTGCATGACGACCAGCAATAAAAATCGCCTGTGCGGGCTCTAATTTTCGATCAGAGTTTGGGTTCCGTATTCTAAGAAGCGAAACTATCATTACCTACATATAGATAAAAGTAAAATTACATTATAGATATAAAAATCTACAAATTTATTTTGTCATAATTTATTTTAGGTTTAAATGATTAAAAAGCATTCCGTGTGGAAAATTAATAAATACATTTTGTATATAAAATTTAGTTAATTAACAATATTTAAAATAAATATAATAAAAATAATTATCTAGCAGTATCGATTCCTATCCTTCCGACTAGCCTCAGGTAGCACAGGAAAAAGAAAGGAGGTCTTTGCCCAGCAGTGGAACACAAGCTTGACTACTAAAAATAAAGCAAATTGGGCAACAAAGAGGCATTGCACAGAGCTTTCTAATTGACTTCAAGTTATTTTTTCAGTCAAGTGTTCTTCGTAAAAATGTAATGTATTATGTAGAATACGTTCTTGACTAGTAGTTTTCTTCGCCCTTATGGGGAAAAATATTATTTTTACGGTCTACCTCGTGATTGCTCGAATATTTGACGAAGCTGATATTATTATGCCGTAATGTAATTACGCCTGGTATTAGTAAAGCTTATTTTGTTTCTTTTTCATCATGTTTATTTATTTAAAAGCGGAAATAAGTAGAAATATGAGAAATAACTTTTCGGGACCTTGAAAATAATATTGCATCTTTACTTACTTAATTTCACACATATTTTTTTTTCAAAACTAACGGATACAGCGTAAAATGACATACTAATAATATAATTTTACTGTATGTATGTACTTCGCTATATCCGTTTTAACACATTTTTCATTTAACGTCCTATGAAGTCGACGTTCATATACGCTCTGTATCATCAACGAACAAGTAGGTAAAGGGGATGTCAAATAAAGATGGGCAAAAGTTGCGTTGCATTAAAAAGTATTTGAATGTTCATGTGGCGTACCAAAACAGTCGAGCTGTTAGATAGTAATGCCCAACGATGTACTATAACGTTGTGAAAAAAAAAACAGATTTTTCCCTTGGACGTTAAGTTAACATACTTTATTCAATGCTAAAGACTTTTGTTGGACGCACATATTCGGTAGAAGCATCAATGTTTTAAAGATAAAAAGCGCCACTCTCTATATAAAATCAGGTTAAGTTTTTACACGAAAATCAAAGAACTCTTTAATCAATTTTAGTTAATTTTGAAAGTGACATAAGTTCCATAAACGATTAGTGGTCTCTAAAGCGTAATTGGGTCCTCTTTAAATCCTGTATGTCGTCGAAGCTACGTTCAAAACCAAGAAATATTTTTTTTATTCTTCTAAATTTATTTTCTTTTCAGATTAGGGGGCGGACCGATTTGAGAGTAGAAAAACATATAATTATATTATATTCTCTAACCGCTGTCTGAACTCTTTATTAATTCAAACTTCAGCAGACGTGCGTGCGTCAGACAGATTACTTGCATGAGAAGATAAGAAGCGCACCAGATACCGCCAAACTACAAAACTTTGGTGAACAAACGAGAATGTATAACACAACTACAGCAAACAAATGTGATGTAACTATAAGTATGGGTCCCAATTCTAATAATAATAAAACTAAAAATACTATTGACCATTTGCACACTACAACTTTTTTGATAATGTGTTATTTTTACTTAATAAGCGATTATTTACATAATTTGTATTATACTTAAACACTAATATTTAAACAAGGTTCCTAAAATTATATATTTTTTTTATTTTACTATCGATAATATTATAAATAAAGTACTATCATATTAATTTACATGAAGGCGAAAATAAGATATCATTTCGTTCGTGCATATTAAAAAAAAAAAGGTATATTGTTTAAGGCAAATACGAAATAGAAATTCAAATCAGTGTAGGTAATGACTCACTTAATGTAGTTTTAAAATTAGTAGAATTGCAGTTTTAGTATTGTGCAAAATTAAGACATTCAGCAAATCTAGAGCGAACTTGGCCTTCGTCTTTTGTTCAGCACAACACAACTGCTTCAAACATTAATTGGATTTTGGTTTTTGTTGACACTCGGAACCTCGAGGTTTGTTTAAAATTAGATTGGACTGCTAACCGTGATGGGTTATATTGTTCTACGCTTCTACGTTAATTGCTTACCTAGGGCTGCTCACTATTACTTACCGTTTAAAGCCATCTTCTCAGCCAATTACTTCGTATTTGCGCTACTCTGGATACAATTTAATAAGTTCAAAAGGAATATAAATGTACAAACATTCAATTGCATCAAACGCAGGAAGTAGGTTTATTGGAGACTACGTGCAAAAACTTTTACCTAGGTAGGTACCTACTTAAGTATTATTTTTTTCTTGACAATTTGTCCCAATTCTCAATTTGGCCAATTATCAGTTAAAGGGATTAGCGTTGATAACATTTGAAATGTTAATTTGGAATATTTTGTAGTGTAAACGATCTCGTCAAAGTAAAATATAGGTTATTAGTTATTACAAATCAAAACAATATTTGTATTCCTGCCATATTGCCGTTTAATCCGAGATAATACCGTATGTGTGTTTGATTTATATAAATTGTATAAATGAAAATGCCGACCCCGACCAACGAAATAATAAGGGCGATGATTAAATAATTTTTTTTTAAGATTAACATGAAAAAAAAAAAAAATGTTCATTATCTAATAACGAATGAACATAATAAAATGAATAAAAGTTACAAAACAGCATGTAGTTATTTTGTAAAACATACCAGACCTTTTGATTAGCTGAGTATATATATAAAAAAAACATTTTCGGAAAAGCACTTTAACCTACAGGAAATCCCGGAGCTTTTGCACAAAGGGATTGAAGAAATGCGGGGCAAAAAACTTTAATGCCATGTTTTCTACGGATTCGACGAAAAACCTGAAAAAAGCTTGGACATGTTTTAGCTTTGACTACATATATGCTGATGCATTAATATTAAGGTGAAAGTATGTTACATGGCTAAGATGTACAAAATACAAGTATAATTATTATACCAAATTATCAGTAGAATGAATTTGTCAACAGTTTTTGCATTTTGAGATGCATTGATTATTTGCGAATGTCGATTCCAAATAATTCAGAAACTTGTTAACGATTAAAATAAGTTACAACACTAACAAAGTTGTTGATGTAAACATGTTCGGGAATAACCGGGATTACTTTTTTTTTTTTTTTCTATTTAGTTCTGTAACTTAGCAATCTGTGTTTAACACAATAAGCTATTCAGTTGTATTTCGATGATATGTGTTTTTGTAGCAGAGGGTCCTGTTCTAGGACCTCTTCTTTAGCTGTCTGTAAACCTTGCTGTTAGCAAAGGAACACTGTGCCGCTTCAATCTGGAGTGTGTGATACTTCCTGTGCCTTCTAGTTTTGATGCTAGTTCATTTACATGGTTTGATATCCTCTTTTGATAATTTTCGCTAAATCTAGCTATTTCCTTTTTGACTGTGTTGATTTTTAAATCTTCATGTATATATTTGTTGCTCACATAGTATGGGATGTCTAACATGTTTCTCAATGTCTTGCTCTGAAACCTTTCAAGAATTTCTATGTTGCTATTGCTAGCAGTACCCCATAACTGTATTCCATAAGTCCAAATTGGCTTAAGGATGCTTTTGTAAACAGCTATCTTGCTTTCATGTGACAATCTGGATTTGCGACCAATCAACCAGTACATTGATCTGACTTTAGTGTCTAGTTGTTTACGTTTGGTCCAGATATGCTTTCTCCATGTGAGTCTTCGATCTAGATGCATACCCAGGTATTTAGCGTCTTCTGCCTGGGGTATTTCTTCATTGTGGAGTTTTATTGGGGGACAAGTCTGCTTTCTTAGGGTAAAGGTTACGTGGACTGATTTTCCCTGATTAGCCTTTATACGCCATTTGTCTAACCAAGTTTCAATTTCATGAATATGGGTTTGTAGTTTTACTGATGCTATAGTAGGATCCTCATGTACCGATAATATGGCTGTGTCATCAGCATAGGTGGCGGTAATTGTATCAGGGTGAGTTGGCAGGTCAGCTGTATACAGCAAGTATAGTACTGGTCCCAATATACTTCCTTGTGGAACACCTGATAGTATTTCGTTTAATGGAGCAATTTCATTATTGTATTTGACTTCAAAACATCTCTTGTCTAAATATGATTTTAGAATAGGAAAGAAAGAGTGGGGCAGTAACTTTTTAAGCTTGTAGAGTAGCCCATCATGCCATACTCTGTCAAATGCCTGGCTTATGTCCAGGAATATAGCTGAGCAGAATTTTTTGCATTCTAGCGTACGACTAATGGTATCAGTGATGCGGTGAATCTGTTCAATAGTTCCGTGTTGCTCTCGAAAGCCAAACTGGTGGAGGGGGATAGCATTTGGCAGATATACGCTCATTCTATTTAGCAGTAGCCTTTCAAGTAGTTTTCCCATAGTACACAGTAGGCTTATTGGTCTGTATGAGGTCACTTCATGTGGCACTTTACCTGGTTTTGGTATCATGATAACCTGAGCAATTTTCCATTGCGCGGGAAAGATATTAGCTCTTAAGCAGGCATTGAAGATGGCAGTAATGTGAATAACCCCCTTCCTGGGTAATTGTTTAAGCAATTGTGCGTCTATTCGATCAAATCCTGGTGCTTTACCCTTCTCCAGTTTCATTATTGCCCTCCAAACTTCATTAGGGCTAACACTTTTTAGTGGCAAGCACATTTGTAGTGGTGAGTGAAGATACTTTTTTACCTCTTCGTCGTGCTCAGGGTTTTTGCTTGGTAAAGGCTTAAAAACAGCTTTGAGGTGATCCGCGTATACCTGGGCCTTCTCCAATTCAGTTCTTGCCCATTTTCCGTCTGTAACTTTAATTGGTGGTATGTGTAATTTTGGTCTTCTGAGATTTTTTGTAATTTTCCACAAAGAGTAGTTAGTGTCTTTTTTCGGGTTTATATAAGCAAGTTTATTTTGGAGTCGTTCGTTGTCTGCTTGGCTGATCATGCGTTTAAGCTCTTCAGAAGCTTTGTTAAAAGCCTTTTTGTCACATGGGTATTTTGTGGAATGCCATTTTCTTCGCAATCGTCTTCTTTCATTTACTTTTTCTTTTATAAGTTTAGAGTAGCTATTCACCTTGGTGGTTTTCGTTTTCATTGTGGGTGTTGATTCTTTGACTGCTTGATGCATAAGCTTGTTAAGTGATTCAATAGCAATTTCAATACATTCAGAATTATTAAGTGGTGAGTTTAGATTTATAGAATCTGATATTTTACTTCTGTATTTATCCCAGTCTGTTAGGTAATTGTACATTACTTGTGTATGCTCAGTCAGGGTGGCTTTACAGTGGAAGTTGATGATCACTGGCGTGTGGTCAGACGAGAGATCTGTGCATTCTTATACTTCTAACATGTTAATTGGGATATTTTTAAAGATAAAGAAATCTAATAAGTCTGGCACTTTTTTAGGATCTGTTGGCCAATATGTAGGTACACCGTGTGAGGCAAAATTAAGGTTAAGATTATTTGCGGCTGCATATAGTTGTCTGCCTCGAGTTTTTGTCAGACGGGATCCCCAGAAGACGTGTTTTGCGTTCCAGTCACCTCCACAGAGATATCTGTTCCCCAGTGTCTTAAAGTAATTTCTGAAATCCTCGCTTGTAATAGTTTGCTTAGGCGGGCAGTAGACTGCGGACATTGTTGTTTCGGTTGTTTTATCTTGGATTCTCACTGACGTAGCTTGAATCTTTTTAGTTTTTAATTCTTCAAGAAGATAATGCTTTATATTTTCTTTTATTATGACAGCAGTTCCTCCATGTGAGTTACCAGAAGGATGGTTGGTGGTATAAACAATATAGTTTCTGATGTGAAAGTGACTTTTCGGTGTAAATCTAGTTTCCGATATTAGAGCAATATCAACTTGTTCTGTTTTTAGGAATAATTCAAGTTCTTGTCGACGTTCTGTCAACCCATTGGCGTTCCAGGAAATTATCCTTAGATTTAGGAATGCTTCATAGGGCTTGTAACTAACTGGACCATACGATCCATCATGTTGTCTAACATAATATTCATTATGTTTTGGAATTTATCGAACATCACATCCAGTACTTCGACAAAATTATTTGGGTCCTTGATTTCGCTTTTGTGTTCTGGTTTTGTATTTTTTGGCATTGCTGCTTGTGCGTATGTAGGATTTTGTTTAAAATTATTGTGGGTGTTAAATCTTTTGGTAGGGTTGTTTTCTTGACTCTCTTTAGGGTTATTATTGTGTTCCTGTTGTTCTCTATTGTTAGTGTTAGTGTGTTCATTTAGGTCTCTTGTATTTTTTGTTTTATTTTTCATTAGTAAGTCTTTGTATTGTTTGTATTTACTGCATCCTTTATAACTTGCCGGATGTTGTTCTTGGCAGTTGGCACAGGTAGCGTCTGTGTCTGGTCGCTTAAGACAGCTTGAGGTCGGGTGATCGTCGCCACATTTGACGCATCTAAAAGGCCTGTGGCATTGGTTTTTGGCATGACCAAACCTTTGGCATCTTTTGCACTGTAAGACATCTTGCTTTTTGTAAGGTGCTTCAAATGAAATTTTCACATGATTTAAATAATTAATTTTAAAAATTTCTTTATTGTTGTTTTTCGGCTCAATGTCCACATAGAATAGCGGTAGCGGTTTTTTTGTGGTTTTATGCCTCACATTTGTAATGTATCTTATTTCATGTCCTAGCTCAAAAAGCTCTTTTTTTATAAGTTCTGTATCTTCAGACGAGTGCAATCCACGCAATACCACTCGATAGGCTCGTTCGGTTTTGAGTTTGTATGTGTAATGGCTAACATCATTTGCTATGAATTTAGCCCTTATGTTTTTATATGTCTCAACATCAGTTGGCATAATTTTAACAACATGACCTGACCTTAATGTTGTCATAGTATACTTATCAGGTTCAGCAATTGTTGTTAGTAGTTCTTTTAAATCTTTTATTTCGATAACTCCCGTGACAAATATAGGTTCAGGTTTGGGTGGTTTAGGTTCCTTCTGCTGCTCGGTTGTTTCCTCGTTGTTTGTTGATTCAAAGATTTGAAATCTATTTTGCGTTGTAACAGCGTATGTTGTCTTAGTTAATTTACTGCTTTTGTTTGTTGATTCTGGGCTTGATAATGCTTTTCTTTTTAATGGTACCTGATCATTTTGCCAGGTATTTTGTTTATGTGTTTGTTCAATATTTGTTCCAATTGACTTTTGTTTTTCATTTGCATTTGTAAATTTGGTTGATTCTATTGATGAGTTTTCAAGTGAATGACTCCTTGGGCGTGCAAACATACTTTTATGGAATATTTGTTGAGTCAATTGTCTGCCAGAGCTTTGTTCCGGCATGATTGTAAATTAGTTACTTTTTGTGTTTAAAAACTGGCAACACTTTTTTTTTTGGAAATTAATTCAGAGGGTAGTTGACAAAATTTATTCGAGATTGAATTTGTTTTTACTAATTTTTAGCACTCATAAGTATTATTCCGAGAAAATAACACTCTTAGTAAAACTTGGTAATATAGTTAACATTTTGATGCATAACACTTTGAGTAAATCACAGGTTAAACACTAAAATTTTATGAAAACGATTGCAGCACTTTTGCGCGTTTCGTTAGTTCCACAGACTCTCTCCATGTTTTAGCTTTGACTACATATATGCTGATGCATTAATATTAAGGTGAAAGTATGTTACATGGCTAAGATGTACAAAATACAAGTATAATTATTATACCAAATTATCAGTAGAATGAATTTGTCAACAGTTTTTGCATTTTGAGATACATTGATTATTTGCGAATGTCGATTCCAAATAATTCAGAAACTTGTTAACGATTAAAATAAGTTACAACACTAACAAAGTTGTTGATGTAAACATGTTCGAGAATAACCGGGATTACTGGGCATTATTACGTCGGGAAAGTTGTCCGTGAGTTATGGAGCAGTAAATTATATGGAATGTGGGGGATCATCAAACTTCATCTTGCTGGATGTTAGCTTTAAAATGGAATTGTCAAGGGTTGCTATAAATTGTAACACACAATATAGGTGATTTAGATTAATGTATAACGCAATTCAGAAACTTTTGTAACATATTGCCGCCTTCGTAGCTCAGTAGCGTAGCGCGTTGCGCCACGGCACGGAAGGTTGTGGGTTCGATCCCCGCAGAAAACACCACATATTGATTTCTCACAAAAATCACGTTGTGGTTGTTTTCGGTTGGATAGGACATTGCAGGCTTGAATCACCTGATTGTCCGAAAAGTAAGATGATTCCGTGCTTCGGAAGGCACGTTAAGCCGTTGGTCCCGGCCAGAGTAGTGGTCGGTATAACCGCGGCGACAAGCTGGCCCCTTGTCACGTTGGTAATAAAGCATAAACTCGGCTAAACGTGGGTCCGGCTGTCAAGCTGGTGCCTCTGCCTAACCCTCCGGGGAATAAAAGGCGTGAGAATGTATGTATGTATGTTGTTACATATTCATGACACACTTTACAACAGTATAACTGCTGTTATGTATAGAAATACGAAAAAAAACAATATACCTGCATTATACATCTCCTTTTTATGTGCTACTGTGAAGAATATAAAATTGTACAAATTGCATCATTATTATAGCCGAGCCAGCCTATAGTGATGCCCGCGTATTGATTGATTAATGAAATTATATTTGTAAAATATATGATTTTTGTCTAGTGTTTTAGGGTTCAAACTTTGCCAGATATTTTTTTTATCTTATCTTATTTTACCGACCTCTATTTGGCTTTAGTTCCTCTATTTTAAATGGAATTTCAAATGTTTAAACATGTTCTGCTCGACTCATTGAGTAAGCAGCAGTTCTGAATAAATAATATTGCGAATTAGGGAACACAGCTAGAGTCAACTAGCAGGCAGAAAGAAGATTATATTGCAAGCTTTATGGACATTGTTTTTTAGTTTATTTATTGTTTTTTTATGTAACTAAATATTTGTAATAATTTCCATTTTGTATTGTTTCAGATACAAAACACTCCAGTGATGTGCTTTAGACTACATTATGAACACGAACATAAAAAATAAGACCCACAAGCACAAGTTCAAAGGACCATGACTCCTATAGAAATTTTACTACAGCGAAAGTGTTGAACTAGATCGTTTCTTGAGAGGCTATGTTTCTTGTGACTGGACTAATGAGGCGCAATCATGGTTGGTTGGTTGTGCATCATGATGGCGATGGCTTCGTTCAGAACAAGCGAACTGTCCCCGGCGCCGAGTAAAGCAGAGGCGAAGGAGGCCTACGGTAATTTTATTAACCGACGAAAAAACAAAAAGGAGGAGGTTCTCAATTCGTCGCGTATATATTTTTTTTTTTTTTTTTATGTATGATCACGCATAACTTTTTACTGTGTGGACCGATTTTGATAATTCTTTTTTTAATCGACAGGGTATACCTTGAAGTTGGTCCCATAAAAATTTGAAAATAAAATTCCAACCCTAAGGGTGGAAAAATAGGGGTGACTTTATTGTTCACTTACAGATTGTATTGCCGTTTTGTGATTTACATGAAAACTGCTAGGTATAATTATGAGTCTTTTTTATATGAATGTTAATAATCATAATCTCAGCTGATAGACGTCCACTGCTGGACATAGGCCTCCCCTAAAAACCGCCTCACCGACCGGTCGTGATCGAACCTCATTCTGTTAGTCCCTCAACATTCACCAGGTTGTGTGGCCACCTTGTATGGTGCGACCACCTTGTGAACGGTGATTAGCTGGGGTCAAAAAAAATTAGCCCATAAAAAAACTGAAAAGCAAAAAATAAAAACTTTTTATCAAAAAATGAAACCGCCGAAAAAACTGAAAAGCATTAAATAATTGGCAAACATTTTCTATTAGGACTTAATTTACTTACTTCTTAAAGTAATTTTGCTTTACCAAGAAATTTTGAGTCGGTGCCACAGAATCAAAGAAGAAAGATCACTAAATTACCTGAAATTCAAAGAAATAACCGAAAAACGTGTGCCGCTGCGCATTGCGCTTTACGTAGATAATGAATTTGCTTGTGTGGTGTGGCACCGACTTAAAATTTCTTGGTAAAGCAAAATTACTTTAAGAAGTAAGTAAATTAAGTCCTAATAGAAAATGTTTGCCAATTATTTAATGCTTTTCAGTTTTTTCGGAGGTTTAATTTTTTGATAAAAAGTTTTTATTTTTATATAACTAGTCAACCTGGTGAACTTTGTACTGCCTAACTTATTAGAATTTTGTGCATGTATTATACTTATAAACCTTCCTATTAAATCACTCTATCGACTAAAGAAAACCGCATCCGAATCCGTTGGATTATTCGAAAGATTTAAGCTTACATAGGGACGGACGCTGGAAGCGACTTTGTTTTATACTATGTATTGACTGGTGGGACACCGAACCGCGTCCATACGCGAGGAAAGCATACAGCAGTGGGATAAATGATTACGAGTAATTTATATTTGTGTGGCGTGAACCGAGCGTTTCGATGTTATGTGGGCGAGGCCTGTATCTAGCAATTCGGCTGAATTGATAATAAATGTTTGTAGCCTTTTTATCTGAAGATTATATAATACGTAGCACAGTTTTGCAGTCAGTCACACAACTGGAAAACTGGACATACTAGGCGTCCTGGACCTCTAATAATATACTTAAGATGGAGTGCATTCCTATTTATTTAATATAATCACAGTGATTTGCTTCAGGGTTCTGTATAATTATAATTATATTATATTTCGGCCAAAAATCCTGAGAGAAAAGATAGTAAGTAGGTAATAGTAATTTTATAGGAATATTAATTTAATTCCGTCTATTAATATCAGTTCTTACAATTTCTTATTACTTTACAAAAAATTGTAGTTTGGAATAAACATTTTAGGTTTTCCAAACTACCTACACAACATTTTTTTAACGTTATTTGATACTTAACAGACAGGAAGATCTAGAAATTAATTTGTAAGAAGTCTATTTCAGAACTTCATTTTAACATCAAATTACTAGTGTTTGTTTATTGTTTGCCTTGCCGTTTTTTTCGCCCTGTTAATGTTGTATTATTATATTAGTTCTACATGTATGCAAGAGCAAGGTCTCTAGCAAATCAACGTACCCGACCACTATACTCTATTCTACACTAATAAAGATTACAATGCAATGACAATGAGTACCTTAGGCCGCTGGTGAAATAGTATGAAGTAACAAAAAATAACGTATGGTTTGGGCGCTTTGAAGGCGTCAATAAAAATAGGCTGGCGAAATAAATTAACAAAAAAGCAAGTTGTAGGTTAGATGTGAGTTGGTTGGACTCGAAAGACGACATATTAATTTAGTGTTGAAGTTGCTTAGGCATCTTAGAGCACATGAAATGATCATTATTATTTAATGGTGATGAGGGTTGCATGCACATGTATATATGCTATGTGAATGAGTTTATTTATAATGGTACCTATATAACTACCATCTACGTTATTAGATAATGAAATGTTAAATTTCCCAGATCGCCAGTACTGGTACGCCCAAGCTCAAGAAACAATAGAAAAACGACTGCAGTACGCAACGGACAATAAACCAGTTGCAAAGTAAGTTATAATTTATTTATGAAAATAATGCTATAAATAGCTTTTAAACTTTATTGACTCTTATCATTATGATGATAAAAAAAATTTCCTCGAGAGATTTCGGATTAATTTTTAAAAGTTTACTAACTCAAATTATAAACGGAATTTTAAATATTGGGAATTCGATATCCCTCTTTTACGCACTGCAAAATAAACTCTATAAAATTGCTATTCTCTTTAAATTGCTTATGCATTGAATGATAAAAATGCTAAAAGTAATAGCTGAATATGATATTTTTATATAGCTTCATTGTCTATTGGTCAATAAAGTAATACCAAACATCGTATAAAGTATATAAGTAAATAAAGGTAATTTAGTTGAGTATTTGTTCCGTAATTGAGTGGACAAACAAGCGGCGTGTGTCGGGCGCGACGTGGCGTGTTTTCTGCATGAGGGAGGAACCGAGCTTACCGAACCAATACACTGTCAATACTAATAAGTAAGTATATAATGAATAAGAGGCCTTATTAACCCCATTATGTAGTCAGGCTGATACCACCCCAACTCTAGGCTGCGTGCCGATGACTAGAGAGGGATGGAATTCTATTTCAACTTCAGGGAATATAATAATACTAGTCAAGTAGGCGCCCCGCGGCTTTACTAGAGCATTTTCCTATGAAACATTTCGGGATAAAAAGTAGCCTATCTCCTTTCTTAGGCTTTAGACTATCCATATATGTACCAAATTTCATTTAAAGCAGTTCAGTGGTTTTCTGTTGAAAGCGAGACATACATAACACATATAATAATAATAACACATCACACTCAGAGTTACATACAGAGTCCATCATACAGAGTTGCTTTCGCATTTTTATTATTAGTATGGAAGTATTTAATATATGGTAATGGAACTAAGTTCTACGTTCAAATTAGAAATTTACTAATCCATAGGTTGAAAGTTCGTTACTGTCGGTCTGGTTATCTAGATATTTTGCAGACTGTTGCAATCAGCTAGTTTCTCAGCTAGGAGTACCTAGGTTTCGGGTAGTCTTTTGACTATATTATTTTGAATTTTGAATTAAATACTAAAAGCGACTTCATTAGCGTATCAAAAATTCGAAACACACAGACATGTCTTTATTTGTATTTCCCTAAACACCAGGTAAGAGTACTCTAGCTAATTGTTCGTCACGTTTAACATGCGGCAAACGTGATGATTCGCAGATTCGTATTGCTTTGTGTTCAAAGATGAAAAGGGAATATTCCTGACGCAGGGCACAACTCCACGTTTTTAGGCATTTTCAATAAAAAATAGAATATTGATATTTTTATTATAGTTTATTAGCAATACATTTCTTAAAATGCTAAGCAATGGAAATTAACAAAAAATTCAAATATGTTTTTTTTCGTATCAATTAACCGTATTATTTCATAAAGATACAGTAGGTTTTAGGTATCTTTACTGGAGGCTTACTTCTCTGGTTTGTAGTATGGCTAATACGTGACATCCAGTCTAAATTGACATACGTCAAAAACTAAAATGCTCTTCGTCTTTCTATGAATAGCAGGGTAAAAGTTTGCGATCGCCAACCCGCCTGCCAAACATGGCTGTTACAGCAAACTTCCTCCACAGACTTTGTCCTTGCGAAAATCTGTGAGGGGGGCCTATTTTCAGCAGTCGACGTCTAGCGGTTATTATAGTAGTGACAATATCAAATGATAAAAATCAAAAATACTTCACAATGTTCGTCTCTGTGTGTGTTTCGGGGATCCTAGATACATCTTCCTAGTTAGGGGCTCTGAATGCGATGCGTTATTATTATTTACCATGTGCATGTTTATAATTTTTTTTTTTCAAGTTTAAAAGTTAGTAATTTATTTTGTACTGAATGAAATCGTCACAAATACACCTTCCCTGGACTACAACAAACTTTTCAGAACCAAAATCAAATAAATAGGCCCGGCCGTTTTCGAGTTTTTGCGAGACTAACGAACCACGATTCATTTTTATATGTAAAGTGGAGTAGAAGTAAATTTATGCCAGCTAGTCAATGTTAGGCGGAAACGGCTTACTGTGCAAACAAAACTATGAATCTACTACGTGCTATGTAATCTGGAGATTGGTTCTCAATATGCTAATTCCATCATATGCTTCGGTTTGGGAGCTTAGAGCAGACACCAACGGAAAAGTTCAGTAAACAGAGCCGTATTACCCGTCGTTTTAAAGGCTGTCTGTCTCCCCGTCCGTTTTTCTATCGAATAGTTGCAAGTTATAAGTCTTTAGCGCCGTTACTTTATACCAGTGTTGCCAACTCGAATTGTTAAACAGGCTAAGCTAAATCATATCTGAAAAAATGCTAAAAAAAGAACTAGACTTTTTCAGAAAAAATTGCTGAACACATTTATGTACAAACAAGTTTTTTATTTGGCGCCATGTGTCAAATGTTTCGAACCAAAACGACGCGAACTTGCTAACACTGACTTAGTAACTTTATTTACTTATAATAATAATACTTTTTCTGCTCTAAAATTATAAAATAAGAGCAAAAGAGCTAAACCCAACTTTATAGCTAACCAAGACGATTTTGAGAAAAATATATCTCTAAAAACTTCCAGTTGGCAAAACTGCGCTTCATACTCAACAATAAATTCTGCTCTGTAGCTCTCTACATAAACATTCAAAAGTCCTATATATAATAGATTAATTTACAACCAGAAAGACGATAGTATTTATAAATTACATCTTATATTTATAACTAAAAATTAAAGTTTAAATTTGAGACAGAGTTCTCCCCGTTACAGCATAACATTTCTTAATATATTCAGTCAGAATTTTTAATCTAGACATTGGTTATTTAAGTTTAATAAGTAGGTTTAAATACAGTCGCGCGTAAACTTACCTAGCGCGGACTCTACCGTCCCAATATACAAACATAATAATATAGTATAGATGAATATAATTATTATGCAGGTCATGATTCATCCGTAGAGTGCACTGGGATTGTCTTTGTCAGGCTATATAAGCTTAATCTATTGGATATTACGACGGACCCAGTGACTTGAAGACGTGTCGTAATATATAGCCTTTCTAGAATTTAACTTTAATTTATGACCACGTTTCTTTAGGATTTGACTTGGAACATAAAATCATTTTGAGAAGAAAGGAAAATCAAAAACAATAATACTATGTGTTATGAAAATCTTTTTGTTCGGCGGACTGGTAGTTGCTGCTTCGTGCATTTCGCTCTGTGTACATCTAACGTGGCGTGGTACCGATAGGATAAACATTTTAATTTGCCTCTAAATTTTATAGCACGGGGTTTAAAATTGGCTTCAATCGATAATTTTTCTGCTAAGAACTGCCCCTTTAATTCTGGACTGATTTGTATGAAAATTGTAAGTTATGTAGCTGAAAACAACGAAAAATCCACGGAACCGATAAAAACGTGTTTGTGTTTCGAATGGATATATCCGCGGGCGAAGCCGCGGAGCACACACAGTAACAATTTAGTGGTAACGAGCTTTCCCGGCTTACTTCGTTACGCCATAGAATATAATATACTACAAAAGACTTGGCTCTATAGACTATGTTCTTTTGACTGCCCAGAATGGCCGAATAAAAAACAAACAACAACAATAAACCACCTGTCAAAATATGTAAACAACGGAAAAATTGCACCTTGGGTTATATTATTTGAGTTTAGGTAAGGTTCCCTTCATTTTTTTGAAAATCTAATATAGCCTATGACACTCGGGGTTAATGGAGCTTCTTACCAGTGAAATAATTTTTCAAATCGGTTCAGTATTTCCGGAGCCTATTCGTTACAAACAAACAAACAAACAAACAAATCTTTCCTCTTTATAATATTGGTATAGATAATAATTTCCAATCTCAGAAACATAATCCTCGTGGTGGGCGATGGCATGAGTCTGACGACGGTGACGGCCGCCAGGATCCTGCGCGGTCAGCGGCGCGGGCAATCTGGCGAAGACACGGACCTCGCCTGGGACACTTTCCCTGCTGTCGCTTTGGCCAAGGTATGTCGAAAACAAATGAAGATCTCTATATCGAAATGTTAAGAGCATATTCAGGTAAAAAGCTGGTAACAAGCGCTTGTTTGAGCTGGTTCGAAAAATATATAGAACCACAGAACAAGAGAATACAATAGAAATAGCATCATGAGCTTTTAGTACTAAAACCAGTGTGTCCAAACTCACACATATAAACCAAACGCTCACTATGAAATCCAAGCTACCATTGGTGATTAACGACAAAGCCGAAAAGATCTACATCACAAAACTTTGAAGTAGACTATGAACCTTTTTTACAAATAAACAAAGATCAAAATCAAATAACAATTATGAAATACTTAAGATAATGATGACATACATATGATAAAAGAATGAAATTAGGTTTTTCCAAAGACATGGTAGAAAGCTATACATCCTCTTTGCTTTAAAATCCTCACGCATTGTTCCTAGTTTTACTATTCGACGCTAGATGTAACTACAGCTTTTGTACTACCGCTACTAAACACTAGGTGGCTACCTCGAAAAATTAGGGATGTACATATTGCGGGAGAAAGTTTGTCGATGAGAAAAACCTATCGATATACAACTTTCTTTCATATGGCTACAGGTAACAATTACTTTTTTTTTACGAAAATCTTTGTGTATTCTACGCAAACGGCCTTCTTGGTGATTGGCGATGTATTGGTATTATCATATGAAAAAACCAGTCGCTCATAGAACAAAGTTTATTTTAGTGTACAGTTTAATTTTTATTTCTTTCCAATGTCGTTTTGTATTCAACAGTTATGCTTCGCATAAATAGAGATTCAGAAATAAAAATGTGTTTCGTTATAAAATTGTATATACCTACAGTACTGCAAAAGTTATAATGCGCATAGAAATCTTCGTCACTGTTCGACAACGGTCGTATTCCTAAGCGACGTAAGACTAAATGTATTTAAGGAGGTTAAGTTCTGCATGCGTAATTTAGTAGAATTATGAATTTTGATTCAGGTGTTTCCGTGAAATCGACAATTAGCGAATCTGCATGCGCATTATTAATTTTGGAGTAAGTACTGTACTTTAAATGAAGCTTTATTTTAACCAAAGTAAACAATTTAGGTGGATGGGTTGATAGACCAATAAAACAAGATGGGTTTTATATTTATATTATTTTATCTTATTTAATATCGAAGTACTTGCTTATTTATTACTTGCCTTAAACTCTTAACTAATCTTGGTTTTTTTAATACATAATATTTATCATTTTTTCTTCTCTAGGTATTGTTTATTGAAACTCCTTTAGCTTAAGAAGCTTTCATAATGGCTCCATCTTCAAGTTTATGCTTAAGTGTATTAGGTTCTGAGCTTGGCCCAAGGTGATCCAGTAACACAGGCTGTAAATAAATGAAAAGAAAAATAAAATATAGCACACTATAAGAGTGACGACTTGTCTTTATACAATACTAGTCGACCCGGCAAACTTCGTACCGCCTAACCTATTATTAGAACGTGCATGTTTTATACTTATAAACCTTCCTCTTGAATCACTCTATCTATTAAAAAAATCCGCATTAAAATCCGCTGTATTTTTAAAGATTTAAACATACCTAAGGACTGATGCGGAAAGCGACTTTATTTTTTACATATTACAACATTATTGTAATATGATGATGATGCTAATATAATTTCATTCATACGCAAGAGTCTAAGTTGAAAGATTCATATAATTTCATTCGTATTCAAGAAATTAACTTTAAAGTAAATCACATTTTAAACCGAAAAAAAGGTAGAGGTTTTCAAGTGGAAGCGAATACCTTTTTTTTTTTTTCACTGAAAATTATTATTATCGATAGATTTTGATCATAGAAAATTATCGATAGATTTTCATCATGTTGAGCAATCTCTAACTGATTTCCATTATACTGTTGTCAAAATGTTCTAGAAAAAGTCATGAGTCTAATACCATAGATAAAGAAGAACGCTAAGAAGGTACAGTCACAGTCACAGGACTCACAGGCTTCAATGAAAATTAAATTCTACTGCTCCGTAATTAGGGTGTTTTCATTTTCTCACTTATGGTTTTGTTTTCTTGTTCATGTATAATTTCAAATTTATTTAAAAATACAGTGAAATATTACTTACCGATGTAATGATACGGCATAATTAGTACTTTTAAGTCCCCAACTTTAATTTTTGCATTCCAACACAGCACAATATGGCATTTTAGTGGGTTTTTTTTCATATTTTTCCTGGTGGTTTGTTTACAAGAAGCTTAAAGCAACTGAGCTTATCAAATCTGTCAAAAACTACGAATAGGCACTGCAGAGCTAATGATAGGCACGCGGGCTCCGCCTACTCGCGATTTCTATTTAGAGAGAGAGAGCATCTTCCTTGTTCTGTGTATAGAACATACCGGCACACACCACACACACACAATCAATGTAGTAATTATAAATGTAAACACCTATTTTAAGTCTATTGATTGCAATAAAGAGTAATTCTATTCTATTCTATTCTGCGCTGACAGTCGTGCTGGAAAAAGCATCTATGTCCACGCATGTATTTTCTATACATTTTTCGAACTAGCGCAAACAAGCGCTTGTTGCCAGATTTTTACATGAATACGTCCTCTGATAAAGAATTTTGTGAAGGCTCCAACTCATCCTCTACTACAGAACTCGTAAATAACATTATTAATTCATTGATACCCGAAAAAAATTATTAAAAAAAAACACAAATAAAATAGTAAGTAGCTTTACTAGCCTTTGTACAGCTACCATTTTTGTGGGCCCCCTCGACGACCCACAATCCTAGGCGGTGTGCTGGTTAATGACTGAAGAGGGTGGAGGCTTGAAGGAAACTCAGGAGCTTTCTTTTTCTTTTTTCTTTATTGGAGGCCCGGTGGTCGGCAGGAAGCCCAGACCCTAAAAATGGCCTTACTTATCTTACAAAATTACTATTTACATGAGCTTAGCCTAGAGCGCGTGTGAGACCTAGCAGGCCAATCGCGGGCGTTTCCTCCCTCACCTCTTCACCCGTAGGTGACGAAGGCGGAGGTGAGGGGAGGCCTGCGAGATCCCACTTACACACAACTACCCTCTCTAAAACTAATACAAATATAAGCTACCTGCTATTCCCTAAAGGTTCATAGCTTATGTACTACTTATTTACTATACTGAATATCAAGTTATTCTCTATTTATTTCTATATGACTAGCGTTTAACTACTTACTATTTACTATTTAGGCAGTACCTAGCCTACCTAGGTTGTATTTCCTAATAGGTTACCAGAATAATATTACCAATTCCATAATACTTTAATAGACTTTTCTTATTCTATAAAAAGCCCTACAGGGTTCTTTAATATTAAAAATCTTAAACTAATATCTATTTACAGAGTCTATATGAGGCCGTTACACTTGTCGCGAACAATTTTATACACGACTAGCTGACACGGCGAACTTCCTAACGCCACAGAATATAAGATACAACATTACACTTGGCTCTATAGACTATGTTCCTTTGCCTGCCCAGAATGAGCGAATTTAAAAAAAAAAACAAAAACCACCAACTGTCAAAATCCTGTGTAAACAACGGGTAAAAAATGCACCTTGGGCTACATTATTCGAGTTTAAGTAAGGATCCCTAATTATTTTGAAAATCTAATATAGCCTATGACACTCGGGGTTAGTGTAGCTTCCTACCAGTGAAAGAATTTTTCAAATCGGCTCAGTATTTCCGGAGCCTATTCGTTACAAACAAACAAACAAATCTTTCCTCTTTATAATATTAGTATAGATAATGATAACTCATAGATATGAGTTATCAAACGGCTTTGTAGTTACCGCTAATGTAGTTTCAATATTAAGAAGGTAATTGTAAGGTATTAGTCATTAATTATTCGGTGAATTGAATACTTGTAGATTTAACACAAAAGGTTGACACACACAAAAAACACAAAACGTGAGGGCTTGACTAGTTTCGAGTGCAGTGGCGAATCAATGGCAAGTCTCGTGACACTAGACGTAGTAATTGATGGTATTCCTCCGAATATATGCGTAATAGCCCGAATTACTGCTTTTTGCTCCAAAATAAAACAGTATTGATAGGCAATTCTATGAAATTCAATAAAATTATTTCGCGTAGCAAAAAGCTATAGCCATAAGCTTTGTGGTGTCCTAATAAATGGTTACTATCCGGTGTTGGTGGCGCCCTCCCGCCGCGCTCTCGCACGGCTGTCGTGCGGCTGTCATTCCAAGTCTGACGCTCGGGCGGAGCGCACGTCTAGGGAGTGCGCTCTAACCACGATGTACATCCAAAGTGTAATATTTATATATATAGTTAATAGTGGCTCCTGAACGCCACAAGTGATATAGTTAATAGTGGCTCCTGAACGCCACAAATGGCGACGAGGATAAAACATGTAAGTAAAGTGTTACTTACAAACTAAATAAGTCAGTGCTAAAGATATCCAGTGTGAGATCATAAAATAAAATAGAATATGGGTTTGCAAAAAGGTACGTAGGTAGTAAAAAACTGCGAGGTACCGCTACTTGAAATAAGCAAAGTTGCTTTCAAAATACTGCTATAATTTGCAGTAGTGTTAATAAAATGCTGGAATGCCTTAAGACGATATTTTATGATCTTGCACTTGAAATGACTACAAATACAAGGCTACCCAGTGTCTCCAACTACGCCGTAATCGTGGTAAACCTACCGTAATTCGGACATATCCACCACTTACCGTAATCATGTTTAAATCTACCGTAATTTTGTCTTTATGAGTGGTATCCTATCCTTTTCAGGATCCTATCTTTTTAACCAATTATCAACATATTTTTGGTCGGAAATTACGTAATTTTACATTGCAATGAAAAAGTATTTGTTTTGTACAAAAAGTGAAATGAAAGTACCGTAAAATATCTGTATTTTACATTTTGAATCTACTGTAATTTTCCAAGAACCATCTACCGTATTTTGGACTAGAAACACCGTAATTTTGATCGATAGAGTTGGAGACACTGAGGCAAAAAAAAAAAAAAAAAAGATACTGGTTGGAATGAAACATATTATATAATTTTGTGCTTGGTTGGCTGACTGGCTGACTAAAGATCTCTTAATAAAGATAAAGTAACTTTGATACCACCATGAGGGTACCTAGGTTAAAGTCTCAGGAAGGGACAAAGAAAACACGGACAGAGGACAGATTGTATTATTGTTTTGTTTTTAACTTCTCAGTAACAGATAACAGAAAAGATATAATTTAAAATGTTATGTAAGTACTTAGACAATACCGATAATTGTACGCATTATTTTGTACATTATTTTACATATTCTTAAACCAAAATCAAATGATTTTGGATGTAAATCCGACATTAAAACAGTGTGGTTTTTTCTTAATCAGTAAAACAAAAGAGTTTTGGTGAATCTTATAGTGACACTAACTTATCACAAGCTATTACAGCTACAGGCCACAGCTCAGCTCGTACAAAGGTTAATAAAATATAAGTACCTACTTAAATCAATTATTTTCACAACAATCCGGTCCGTGTTACTATTTTCTTTTCTTCAATGATTTAAAGCCTAGATTACGAGGCTGCATGTTCACTACAGTGCCAGTCAGTACCAGCCAAGACAACAAGTATTATCAAAACATTGTTCCAATGAGTGTTGCTACTCATAAAGTTCCACACAAACGGCTATGATGTAATTTGTGCAATGTACCTGTAATGTACAGACAAGACAACCAGTATTATCAAAATATGGTTCCAATGAGTTGCTACTCATAAGTTCCACAGAAACGACTATGACGTCATTTGTGCAATGTGCCTGTACAAGTACAGACACAAGACAACCTGTATTGTCAAAATATTTGTTCCTATGAGTGTTTGTTACTACTCATAAAGTTACACACAAATGGCTATGACGTCATTTGTGCAATGAGCAATAAATAGTGACTGGGTAAAACTCGGACACAAATATTAGCCTCTGTAATGCAATGTCCAAAAATAAATCAAAAATATCATAATATACTCATAATTCAGAAATTTAAAAAATTACATAATATATTATTTTAAAACTATGTCAATATGTCCAAACGTCAAGTCAAAATGATAAATGTCAATATGTCAAATATGTCAATATGGAAAATATGTCATGTCAAATATGTCAATATGTCAAATATGTCAAATATGTCAAATATGTCAAATATGTCAAATATGTCAAATATGTCAAATATGTCGAATATGTCGAATATGTCGAATATGTCAAATATGTCAAATATGTCAAATATGTCAAATATGTCAAATATGTCAAATATGTCAAATATGTCAAATATGTCAAATATGTCAAATATGTCAAATATGTCAAATAAGTCAAATATGTCAAAATGAAAAAATATGACTAAATTTGTATTTCAAAATGTCAAAAAAAAAAAAGGGGAAATGATAAATATGTGAAAATCGCAGATGGTAAATATTTGAAATGTCAAAAATTAAAAAATACTTAAATAAAAATTACTACATTTTAAAAACTATTGGGGAAATAATAAAAAAACTAGAAAAATAATTTACTTAATAACAATTAAAATAACAAATAAGAAAAATAAAAGATTATATAATTAAAATTATATTATTATTATTAATAGGCGTAAAATTATACAAAATATTCCAGATCGTTCAAAAATTATTCTGCTCCACTCATCTCTCTGGCTCTGGTACCGGGCAGCACAGTCAACTATCTATCTACCCTCATAGATATCATAATAAAGTTTAAAATAAATGTTTTATTTGTGCGCCAAGGTAATCCAGACCATAGAATGATGATGCAAGTAAAGAGATAATTAAATAACGATCAAGTAAATCTGTTAGATTCCGGAAACTTGTATATTTTAATACCATGTCGCATCTAAAATAAAATGACAAAATATAAGATTAAACGTTGCTGTTCGCTGTTGTGTTACCTAGCCTAACACAGGTATACAACCAATGTATTACAAAATAGACAACACAAAGTCATTACATGGGTAGTAGCTAACTACGAATCGTATTAAAAATGCGAAAATCTTATGTCTGTAAAGGCTTAAGTAAGTTTAGGTTAACCCTTAATCACACAAATATAAACAAAATTTGTAAAAACCTAACTATACGGTACCGACTTGTAGCGGATTTATGCAGTCGAGTAGATTTCTTGGACAGTGTAATGTCGCAATAGGACATGTTCTATGACACACACTTGCTGCGTGACGTCATAACAATAGCGTGTAAAAGTACCTATTCAAATAAAAGCTGTAAAGCTAACGCTATTTACTTTGTAAATCCGGAACCGAAAAAATAATAATAATATCCATAAGTGGCATAAAATGTGGTGATATTTTATAATATGAAGTGTTATTGCTAAACACAATAATAATAATAAAAAAAAAAAAAAAAAAAAACGTAATTGGCCTCATTATTCTATAAATCTACTATTAAGATAAATTGTAATGTGCTGTGGTTTATTGTGAATAAGAGCTTAAAACTTGGTGACATTTTACAATGGTTGTTGCTAAACACATGACATAACTAATGGGCTAACAGTTCGACAAACATAATAATACAATAGTATGTATACAATACCGTTGTTCAGAACCCAGCTCAAATCAATATAGGTCATTAATAAACAAAAACAGAAAGTTAAAAATTCTTATAACTGCTGTTAAAAAAAAAAAAGAAGGCGCGTAGATAACAAAATTATCACGATCGTAAAATAAAACAAAAGTGAAATAAATGACAATTGACGAGCTTAAAAGGTAGTCGAGCTACCTATTGTTAGATGGTATACAGCTAAAGCAATTTTCTTGAATAGGTTTGCAGTAACTTAGTAGGGATACTAAGTAGCACCTAAAATGGACTAAGAGGTAGTTTGACTAAATGCTAAATGGTACCCAAAATGTACAAAGAGGTAGTTTGGCAAATGCTAAATGGTACCTGAAATGGACAAAGAGGTCGTTTGGCTTAGTGCTAAATGGTACCAAAAGTGTACAAAGAGGTAGTTTAACTAAATGCTAAAAAGTACCTAAAGTGTACAAGGAGGTAGTTAGGCAAGTGCTAAATGGCACCTAAAATCTCCAAAGAGGTCGTTTGGCTTACATGCTAAATGGTACCTACAATTAATAAAGAGGTAGTTTGTGTAATGCAAAATTGTACCTTAAACCAAACAGTTTCCTTGAAGCTGAATGTGTTACTACTCAACTCACTAAAAATTTATCGATTTTTAGTGTTAGTAGTGACTAATTATAGCGATTTTTATTTTTAAATCTGAAAAAAAAAAAACACAGACCATCTAGCTGGACTTATAGTCAAAGCAAGGAAAACACAAGATCAGTTTATGAAACAAAAGTAGCCACAGGCGTTATTGATGATCCAAATGAGGATCTTGAAAACGAATGCAATACATGCAATGGGTAATAAATATGTAGATTTTATTATCATAGAAATATGTATATAATACTAATTGATGTATTGTAAATTTCTGCATATTTATATAAATTAATTATTTTTCTATTTTCAATGTTATCTTGAAATTAGATGCCACAGAGGTACAGTTTTGTTAGAAAGTGAAATGATAATATAATTTACGTAATTTGGGTAATAAACAAAAAAGGGCTTCCTTCTTGATTTAAGACATAAATTCATAGCAATGCAAAAGTCAAGAAGTGTAAACGAAAATAAAGAAATTAAAGTAAAGAACTAATGTAAGTTTGACACGAAATGAATGGTTTGTAAAAAAAGAAAAAAAAATCAATTAAATCTATGGTAATTATAAATTACATCTTTGGTATTACATGTATAAAGTTAGTTAGTATTTAATAAACACAACAGCAATTTTTAAACTAAATATTGCATTCAAAATCTAAATCACTATAAAAAAAAAAAGTAAAGCTTTAATATCTCTGCAAGCTAAACTACGTAATGCAGGAATATACTTTGATATAATGTATGGATGAATCTCTTGGTAAAACGATTTACTTACTTATAGAAAAAGTTATCTAAAGACCTTACGATGTACCCCTTTAGTTAGTGCAAAAGGTTGTATATAATGTAGTGTCAGGAACATAATGCAATGTGTAAAGGATCGAACACAGCGTTAGTGGCAAAATACTTGTAACAAAGCTGTGATTCTTGAAGCTTAATAGTTTCATGAATAGTTCAACAATTAGTGTTTCAAATTCTCATTATTGTCAGTATTATCAAGCTAAATTTCACACCTACCTTAGATTTTATTTTAGTAAATGAAACTGAAAATATTTAATAAGAAGAACATTACATAAAAAGCCTAACCTAAAGTTATGTATAATGTCTACCTAGAGATTATTGTAGGATACTACAGCCTGATCGGGTCTTGAACCCGCAGTGCCCAAGGCAAGTACCGCCAACAATGAGTAGGACTTGTGTCACGTACGTGGGCAAGCCAGGCCAAAGGAAGCACTGAGGCGTCAAGCCGGGGTAAAAGTAGCTGGCGAATGTCATGACCACGTCGTAGAGATTAGGTATTAGTATGTTTACAATTTGATGCATTACTTTTTACCTAAGAGTGACACGAGAATATAAATAATGGTTATTATTAGTATGCCTTTTAAGGTAAATTTTTAGTAAAGTTTTACTATAAACTACCCACATGTATTATTAACGTTCAGTACAAATAATTATTACAGATAACAAAAAAAAAAATTCCAATTATCACAGTTGTCATATAATTAGCTGGAGCTTTGCAATGACGACTGTAATGTTCCTTAATCTGTAACGATTATAAAAAATATGACTTTTAAAGTTCATATTGTTTTGGTACTTACTACTTATAGAAAATTTTGTGGTCAAACTACATTAAAACTCGTAGCGCCCATCAGGGTTCATGCACTGTAACGATTAATTCAGACCTCTACTAAGTGCATAAGTTTATGTTATGTTCAAATATAAGAAAATTGTAGAAATAAACGATCGAGAATTGAGAAATCAATCATGTAAAATATTAATGAGATAGGAAATGTAAATTAAATATTTATTATAAATAAGATGAAAAGATAATGCTTAAATGTCACAAAAGGAGATAGGTGTACTGGAGTGGTATAGAAACCTAAAAAATAGATAGGTGCCAATAACAGTGAATGAAGGAAACAAATAATCTTTGTATTAAAGGCACAATGACATTTCAGTGATTGCTTAAATTTTATCCTTTGTATACTTTTAAGTTACTTTTGTAAAAATTTAAGTAACTTTAAACACACAAGTAAATAGATAGCAACCTAATTGTGTTACTAAAAATAATGTTAATGTTGTGTAACTAAGATAACAAATAATGTTAAAGGTACTATCTTTTGATATAACATTGTAAATCTAAATCTTGTAAAAAGGAAGAGATGTGGTGTCCTAATAAATGGTTACTATCCGGTGTTGGTGGCGCCCTCCCGCCGCGCTCTCGCACGGCTGTCGTGCGGCTGTCATTCCAAGTCTGACGCTCGGGCGGAGCGCACGTCTAGGGAGTGCGCTCTAACCACGATGTACATCCAAAGTGTAATATTTATATATATAGTTAATAGTGGCTCCTGAACGCCACAAGTGATATAGTTAATAGTGGCTCCTGAACGCCACAAGCTTCATAACAGAAAAACTTATATTAAAAAAAGTTGATTTGCAAAAGCTGCTTTATTGATTGTGATACCCCAAAGAACTGGGTGCCCCTCACTCAATACAAAACGAAACTTTTGAATTCAGAAAGTTACTCCTTGTGCTTCGGCAAAAGGGAAAAAGCCTCTTTTTTATTATTAGCTCAAGAATCAACACAAATAACGGGTCAAGCGTGTCGACACTTATTCTTTATGCGTAATGTGTTTGTCGCTCTGGGGACTAACTCGGCAGGCCCATGTTCTTCTATCCTGTTTATACTTATTCGTCTCGGAACTCTTAATAGAAATGTGAACGAAATTTTAAGTTATTGTTTACCAAGGAGGAAATTTGATTCGCTTTGAAATGGCTGTGAAGTGTAAGGGGATGTATTCTTATATTCAATTGTCAGCGTATTCCATTGCTAGCGATTCCGAACCATATCGTCTAGAGCGTAGAGGGCCAATTTCTGTACATTTACTCTAATATTAATCTCTTTATAGAAGAACGTTTTAATTGTTTGTTTTAATCGATTGTTCAGAATCAGAATATACTGGACTCTGGACCTATTTAATTTTTTTTTTTATTGAAATCCAACATTATTATTGGCTGATTGGCTTAGTCAATAAAATATTCTTTAAACTTTTGAATGGCACGGGGGCTATAATTATTTTAATCTATACCAATATTATAAAGAGGAAAGATTTCTTTGTTTGTTTGTAACGAATAGGCTCCGGAAATACTGAACCGATTTAAAATATTTTACATATTTTGACAGGTGGTTTGTTGTTTTTGTTTGTTTTTTATTCGGCCATTCTGGCCAGTCAAAAGAACATAGTCTATAGAGTCAAGTCTTTTGAAGTATCTTATATTCTATGGCGTAACGAAGTAAGCCGGGAAAGCTCGTATTTTATAAACTTATATTGAATGGCGCTAAGAAGTTTACAGTGTCAGCAAGTGCTTAAAAAAGGCAGCAATTATTATTTAACGAAAACGCTGATCTTTACAAATTATGACGCAATGCCACCGTAATTTGTTGAAATCTATTTTAAATGTACCTATTGATTCAGACTTTTGAATTTATTGTGGATTCTTTGTTCTTAGACCTACAATGTAGACGCACAAACTGGGGAATCTTCAGCCTGTGCCACAGCCTTGTTATGTGGAGTCAAAGCCCGCTACGAGACCCTGGGCCTCGACGCCGGTGGTCGGTTCAATAACTGCGCTTCGTCTGTTAATACTAAGGTTACTTCACTTCTGGATTGGGCTCATGCTGCGGGTAAGGAGCGTAATAACCTTGTTAACTATGCGCAAGAACAGAGAATTTTAATTTTCAAAACGAGCGCGTCCTGTATCCAGACTTATTTTAAACTAGTCGACCCGGCGAACTTCGAACCGCCTAACCTTTAACTTTCTTGTGAACGTATTATACTTATAAACCTTCCTCTTGAATCACTCTATCCATTAAAAAAACCGCATCAAAATCCGTTACATAGTTTTAAAAATATAAGCATACATAGGGACAGACGCGGGAAGCGACTTTGTTTTATACTATGTATTGATGCTCCTTTCATGTGTCGCTTTTACCCAGTCTCTCCAGACTCAGGCATGGCTCACTCCTAACCGTGCTTATTTCAATTCTGAAAACGTGCGCACCCTGTATCCAGACTTATGAAATGCTTCTTTCGTGTCTCGCTTGCACCCAGTCTTATTTTTTTCAAACTTTCAAAATCAAACAGGTAAATCATCAGGCATAGTGACGACCTCTCGCATAACTCACGCGACGCCAGCAGCACTGTACGCGCATGCGCCGTCCCGATACTGGGAGGACGACAGCCGGGTGCCGCCGACCGTGAGGAAAGACTGCAAGGATATCGCCTTGCAGCTCGTTGAGAATGAACCTGGGAGGCGGGTCAATGTAAGTAAATTTAATCTTGGTTATTCAGGTTTGACGGGAGGAATACAAAGGGGGTCAATCGACAAGAGCCAAGCTCTTTGAGTTTGAAAAAGATAGGTTTGACCAAAAGTTTTTTGACACTCGATTTCATGATAAACTGGTGAGCGAAGTTGAGAGCAGACAAAAATTAGACTGATTACTTATTATAGGTAATTAAATTTTCCGCTTTTATCATTACGGACGGAAACAGTACGGAATCCTCTGAACATGGCAAAATTTACTTAGAGACATTTTAAAGGAAATATAAGCTTTAATATGACGGAATGTAAGCCGTTAGCCGTACCGTGTCTTTTCACATTCCTCGCTCTCATTTTGAGAAAACTTTGTTTTATCTGTTACAGTGAACTTTTAAAAATTATTTTTTCTTCTTAGGTAAATACGTATTTATGGCTAAAAAAATGTATATCTGCTGTACTCTGAGGTCTCTGAGACATTTATTCCACATCATTTTCCTACCAGGTGATAATGGGTGGTGGCAGACGGCACTTTCTATCAAACGTGACACCAGATCCTGAACATCCAATGCGTGAGGGCAGAAGACTTGACGGTCGGAATCTTGCAGAAGACTGGGCAAGAGAGAAGAAACGAAGAAAGCAAAGAGCCCAATACATGTGGACTAGGGAGCAACTAGCTAAGCTGGACCCTCGGTCTGTGGATTACGTTTTAGGTAAGAAATTCTGATATTACCTACATAATAATATACATTCATTTCATTTGAATGTTTCCAGCAGCTTCGTTACAAAATGTTTGCGTAATTTTTTTTTTTATTTCTGTTCTCGCAGAAATTATAGGAATTACTTTCTCATTGGAGCACCGCCCCACACCTTAAAAATTCAAATTATTTAATCGCTGCATACTTAAGTTAGAAATAAAAAATCTAAATATACATTTTCACCATGTCTTTGCTGTCGGGAACAATATGAAAAGTTCATATCAACAAGCGTATCACGTTGCGTCGTAGTCTTCATGTCTCTAGTTTTATATTACTAAAAATTCTTGTGGAACACCCTAGGCATTTTTCTTTAGCATCGCTGTAGTTCCGGCGTTATTCTGGGTCAGAATCTGTTAACATTTTTGTTGAGCCAAACCGAACTTTATATTACATTTGCTAGAAAAGAGGCTGAATTTTTATTTTCAATGTGTGCAAGCAATAAATAGCTATTTTGTAAATTCGTAAGTTATTGTAAATTCGCATTTAAGTAGTACGCATTAAGTTTGTTGGTTAGTTTCCAAATTAATGCGATCCATTGTACAACAAAAATGGGTTATGTACTTAAATTATTACATCCTATATATAGATATTCTGTAGATAATTATATTGAACAAAATAAAAAAACTGAAAAGAGAGCGGACTCAGTAATTCAGTTATTTAAATGATTCTATCTACCCATAAAAAAACACTTAATATTTTGAATACCAAATACAAAGATATTAAAAATTTGTTTATTGGTGAAAATATTAAGCAAATTCATGAAATATTTCGCGAGCTAATAGCCGAGTTAGCCCGGTAATTCACTGTATCCTAACAAAAGGTGTGCGTTTTTTACTTCTAATGTTTAACTTTAGCCATTGTTACTTTGCTGGCTATCGAGCGAATTCAGCGTAATTTTGCCCTCGACCTTTTTGCCGAGGGGTTTAGGAATAGCTCTTCGTCAGCTGTTTAAGTTTAACCGTACTTAGTAAGGCATTGGCGCATCCAGTCCATAAAATCAATATGTCTGTGCCTAAGTATTTATTTTTTAAATTATACAGGGGTACGTAAACGAAAATTCCATTTGTTTATCCCTTAAACGTGAAAAGCCGTTTATTCTTTCGTTGCTTTAGCAACAAAATAAAAAAGAAACTAATAGCCTCAAACAGACGGCTTTTCCGAAAGCCTTTACAATATTAAACAAAACAAAGCAACATAGAGTGTATTTTTTATATGAAATACATTTTAAACGTGAAGTATAAAAAATATTTTAAGTAAGTACAAATGTCGCAATTTTGGCTTTCATTCGCCCCGTTGCATTTGAAAATGTGCTTTTGGCTATATTCACTTGGCTCACAGGATTAATCTGGGCTCGCCATTAATGATTTTGGCTAAGCTAAACTCTGACCATTCTCAAATTTGAAAAAAAAAAAATCTTGGAGCATTAACATTTAAACGTCCATTATTATTATTTGTTACAAAGGCTTTGTGGTTTGAGGTTGAGGTTGTGTCGATCAAAATGTACACTGTAGTGAAATTTATTCCTGGTTTATCATTTGATAACGAACAATTTACCTATTTAGATACAATATACATATTTTTATAACAAAAAAGAATGTAGCAGCAGCTGAGTCTAAAAAAAAATCCTAATTACTAAGTTTTTTTTTTAAATCTTAAAATAATTTCTTTTTTGAATTTATGATATCAATCATTTTGAATATTGCTAAAGCATTTGTAGTTTGAAATTTGCCATAAAAAAACTTCAAGTGGCTTAAATTTCAAACCCTATAACTCTGTGAGGTTTAGTAAATTTACTGTCAATAAATTTTAATCACGATTGTAAAATAACTGATAATAGCGATCACGTGAGCCACGGAAATAATGTATATAGATTAAACAAAAGCAAAACAAAAACGGAGTTCTGAACTAAAAAAATACTAACTATATACTACTCAAAACAAACAATTTAAAAACAATCTTTGAAATATCTACTAAGATATTATATCTTAAATGGCTTTAATTAATTCATTAGTTAGTAGCATAATCTCTGACCTGTCAAGAGCAGCAGAGCGTCGGTTATAATTCGAGGGTATTTCTGTTTGAGATTGCTTAAATTATTCAAAGCATAATTCAATGCAAATTAATTGCATACTATAAGAGTTTGTATTTTAACCCGTCTTAGAAAATTTGGATTTGGATTTGGAAAATTTGGACTTAAGTGATGCATAGCTCAGTTATGCATCACTTAAGTCCTTCATTCCAGATTAATACCATACCACAAACCAACCATTTCCAATGCTAACTACATCAGTAATAATAGTTCAATGACTACTTACATCTGTGGATTTTAATGTGATTAGACATCCATCGGCCGCAGTGTGGTCAACCCGATGGAATCCACTGTTTCCAGACAAAGCGTGCAGAACTTAACTTAGTTGCTTCTCTGATCATACAAATTGCCTTGTGGTTTTAGGATTTTTTTATTCTATTCAAATCAGGTCTTTTCGAATACTCACATATGGACTTCAACGCTGAGCGAGGAGCTGTGGCAGAAGCAAAGAGAGTTGATGCGGAGGACCACGGCGAGAGTGCTAGCGCCAGCGTCAAATCTGACGACCCGTCCCTTGCGGACATGACGCGAGCTGCCTTGTCCATCCTGCTGAAGAATAATAAAGGGTTCTTCCTTTTTTTAGAAGGTTCGTATGAGCTTTGAAAGTAGTAAAACATAGGATTAGACCTAGATTGTACTTAACTTATGTATGCAATAAAGTGAATTTCATTCATTCATTCATAGGTGGGCATATTATAACCGAGAAATCGAGGTACTGTATCAGTCGGTTGCATTGAGTGCAAATATGCATGGTTTAAAAATTTTGTTGTTTTTATTTCTCGAATTAATTATTCATAGTTCAACCAAACGTTAAGCAGATTTGATAATGATCTAAACATAATATTTTATTTGTGAAATATAAGGTAAATATACAAGTAAATAGGTACTTCTGATTCTAAATGAGAACTCTCAGTTCACTGAAAATTATCCACTTAGTACATATTAATATACGCAAGCAGAGCGTGTAAAGGTGAAAATGTTTACGAAATGAAATTTTTATGCTAATGTTTAATTTTAGGAGTGTATGAATATCTTTGTACATGTTTTGGGGCAACCCAAAAACAGGTTCTATCAATTTTAAGGCTCCAATTGTGATGCAATATGTATGTGTCTTTTATTCCTGGAAATTACGGGATGGATGTGAGTTATAAAAATAATTATTAATATAGGTGGAAGGATAGACCATGCCCATCACTACAACAATCCATATCGAGCCCTGGATGAGACCCTGGAGATGGAAACAGCGTTGCTGGCAGCACTAGAGAGGGTGAACCCAGCGGAGACCTTGATCGTGGTGACTGCTGATCACGGTCATGTGATGACTTTTGGTGGACAGGCTACGCCTAGGGGACATCCCGTTTTAGGTACAAAACAATTTTTTTTTTGTGTTTTAAACCATTTTATGTGAGCTTAAGAGATACTTATCCAAAAAAGTATTAGCAATATCGGCAAATTTTCATGATAAAAACCAATCAAACATGAAAGTTATGATCAAATTAAACCGAAGAAACCTTTTCAGAGTTTCTTCGGGACTAAGCAAACTGAAAAAAAAACCGAATATTTTTATTTTTTATTTTGGTAAGTATGTATATATATTAAAAGCATTGGCGGGCAGACCCTTAAATTTGGATGACTTAAATGAAGACCCAGATAAAGCAAAGTCCTAAATGTTCTCTAAATTAAATCAGAATAACAGAACTCTTAAAGTAAATCTTATGTGGATTTCCACAGAACCAGTTGGTCAAACAACATGCTCCATTAAGTTTAAATTCTCCGAAATTAGTTTTAACTGTGGACCAGAATTCTAACTCGTAACTAACCATAACTAAACCTGTTTTAATTAAGATCTATTCGAAGATTTCTCTCAACAATTTTGAAGACTTATCAAAGTCGAATCAAGAAAATATGCCTTTGAGTAATTACTTGTTAAATTAAGATTTAAGCATTCGTTAACATATTCATGCTTTAATTTTATAAATCAAATTCTATTTACCTATCAAAATTTGAGAAAATATTAAAGTAATATTTATTAACCGACGAAAAAACAAAAAGGAGGAGGTTCTCAATTCGTCGCGTATATATATATATATTTTTTTTTTTTATGTATGATCACGCATAACTTTTTACTGTGTGGACCGATTTTGATAATTCTTTTTTTAATCGACAGGGTATACCTTGAAGTTGGTCCCATAAAAATTTGGAAATAAAATTCCCACCCTAAGGGTGGGAAAATAGGGGTAACTTTTTGGTCGGCGGGTCGATTTATCCACTCACAGGTTGCATTTCCGTGTTACATTATAACTTTTGATACCTACTTACAATACCTTTGGAAATGAAATAAAATCAGCCAAAAGACGTCCACTGCTGGACATAGGCCTCCCTCACAAATCGCCTCACCGACCGGTCGTGATCGAACCTCATCCTGTTAGTCCCTCAACCTTCACCAGGTTGTGTGGCCACCTTGTGGGGTGCGACCACCCGATGAAGTATGATTAGCTGGGGTCAAAAAATTAGCCCCACAAAAACTGAAAAGCAAAAAATAAAAACTTTTTATAAAAAAATTAAACCGCCGAAAAAACTGAAAAGCATTAAACAATAGGGAAACATTTTCTATTAGGCCTTAATTTACTCACTTCTTATAGTAATTTTGCATTACCAAGAAATTTTGAGTCGGTGCCACAGAATCAACGAATAAAGATCACTAAATTACCTGAAATTCAAAGAAATAACCGAAAGCCGTATGCTGCTGCGCATCGCGCTTTACATAGATAATGAATTTGCTTGTGTGGTGTGGCGCCGACTTAAAATTTCTTGGTAATCCAAAATTACTTTAAGAAGTGAGTAAATTAAGGCCTAATAGAAAATGTTTCCCTATTATTTAATGCTTTTCAGTTTTTTCGGCGGTTTAATTTTTTTATAAAAAGTTTTTTTATCATTATTTTTTGATGAAGTTTGTGGTCGCTATTAATTTATTCAAATCTAGTTATAAACGGCTTGCCTACCCATCAATAATTTATTATTATCTCTTTAATGCTAAATGACAAAGCTCGACCTTGTCCTTTAATTAAGTTTCCAGTTTGAATATAAATTGACCTCCGATAGTATTTCGCTCATGTCCCATCTTATATCGTGCTAATTTGATTACTAACATGATTGATAACATGACCATGTATAATCATTATAATTTTATAAAAATGTTGCTCATTATATTAAACATAATTACGATACGGCAAATACTGCTACAGTCCTCCTAACAAATACTGGAACTATAATTATAACAGTTCAAATAAAAATAATTATAAAAACAGGTGCAGACACAGTGGTGTCAGACCTCGACGATCAGAAATACACAACCCTGCTATACGGGTCAGGGCCTGGCCACGCCGAGCCCCGAACGCTCCCGCTCAACAGCTCGACCGCCTCGCCCGACGCCGTCCACGGTGCCGCCGTGCCGCGCGCCTGGGCTACGCATGGGGCTGAAGATGTACCTGTTTATGCTTTAGGTAAAACTTTACATAGAAGTAGAAACGATTTTAATTAATATCAAATTCAAAGTGATAGTTATTTACAAAATACCTACTACTAATTTTACTTACTGCGTAAGTTAATGACAATAAATTGAATGTTCACTTTCAAGTTGCAACAACATACTATTGATTTTTATTGTTCGTCTTTTTATCGAGCTTTAACAATGCACTGAGCAATTACGTTAGGTCAATAGATAAAAATAATGACTGGTAACTGTAGTCAATTCAATTTTACAGTAAAAATTCAATTTTGCAACAGGTCCCATGGCTACCGTCCTCTTTACTGGTGTAGTGGAGCAGAGTTACATTCCTCACGCAATAGCGTATGCAGCGTGTTTAGCGCACTACGCCCGCCGTTGCCAAGAGAAAACCAACCTTACACAAACACCAGTGAGTATTTTTTTTTTTTTTGGATTTGCTTGTTTGAGTTCTCCAACTTGAGTGTTATTTATTCCGGTTTTAATTTATATATTTAGTATTTCAAATTAAAATTTATTTGACAGATAAAGCTGCCAACCTGTGTAGCGCCTGAAGTAAGCAGCGTGGCAGCTGACGACGCCCGGCGCGATGGCTCCAACAGCCGACGTGTTGTCGTTGCGTCAAGCGTCATGTCCGACGAGCGGAATACAAGAGCGTCAAACGCCGCTCCGCTTGTCGCTCTGCTTATCAGTCATGGCCACCTTATATCAAGTTTATTGACGTTTTTCGTGCACTCTAGTGTTTTAATGTTTTTAATTTAAAATATTTATATAAGAATAAAAGTAATAAGTGTGTAAATATAGATCTGAGATTTAAATAAAAATAATAATAATTTGATGATTTCGTTTTTTTTTACGTTGTCTTAAATTACCTTGAAATTTTTGGTTAATTAATTTCCTTTTATAAACAGATTGAAAACGAACCGGAACACGAACAATGTTCCATCATGTCTAAAACTTTTTGAGCATTCCCAATTCAGCAAAGCAAGCAGTTACATTTTATTCCCTAAACAGAAAAGGTAAAACAACATCCATAAAAAGGAAAGGGAAACTGTAAAAAATATTATACAGGATGAAATGGTACAGCTTTGTTTACCGTTCCACGTCCAGAGATACCGTGAGTTAAGTACCTATTTTATTTTTTTAACCCCGACAGTCACATAATTTCTGAGCATTTGGAGTGGGAAATTTATAATTCTGTTGTATTATCAACATTGTGGGAAGTCACTTTGCTTTTTGCGTAATAAAATGGTTTTCTTTTTTTTCCGAGTTGAGTTTTGTGATGGATGTGTAAATTTTGAGCGGAGGTGGTTTTCATAACAGAAATTTGCTGTCTACATTAACTTGAAATGTTTTGAGAGGCAGCGTTTAAAGTAGTCCTATTTTTATTCGTGCGAGTGATTGTAGCCATTAGTTAAAATGTATTAAACGTTTTTAAATGTATTATTTACAAGACGACCCGGCGAACTTCGTTACGCCAACCTATTACTATTTCGTACATGCATTATACATATAAACCTTTTTATTGAATCGATCTATCGATTAGAAAAAAACGCATCAAAATCCGAAGTTTTAAAGAATTAAGCAAACATAGCGACATACAGACGCGGGAAGCGACTTTGTTTAGATTGGACAACATTGTGCTAAACATTTCCCTGGGTAAATGGTGGTAGTGGGGACGATGTTCTCACTGGCCTTGAATAATGCAGATAAAATGCATGAATGCTTAGAACATTGCATGATATGGGTAGATCACGACATTAATAAACCAATTGCTATAACGAAAATTCATCAAAATAATGATAAAAAAAAGTTAATTCCCGTCGTTCGCCACCTTCGTAGCGCAGTGTGCGGGCCTATGATTAGGGCATGAAAGTTCATAGGTTCGATCCCCGGGAAAAACACCACAATGTGGTTGTTTTTGCTTGGTTAGGACATAACAGGCTTGAATCAACTGATTGTCCGAAAAGTAAGATGATTCCGTGCTTCGGAAAGAACGTTTATTAAGCCTTTGGTCCCGGCCGCAGTAGTGGTCGTTATTTATTACCGCGGCGACCACCTGGCCTCTTGTCACGATGTTATAAAAACATACACTCGGCTGAACGTGAGTCCGACTCTGATAAGCTGGTACCTCAGGTACCTCCCTAACCCTTCAGTATATAAAAGGTGTGAGATTATGCCATGTTATGTAGTTGAACTAAACATATAACATATCTGAAAAAGTTTTGTCATGTACAAAATAAAGCCGTAATAAATCACAGGTTTGCATCAACTACCCTTTGCAGGTTAAATTTAGGTGCCATTATTTTTAACAGTCCGCTTTTGTACTCTCACACACATTCTAACAAAACAGTAGTTGTTGAGTTAATCATGCTTAACTCTAAAACATTTCCATGAAAATAATTCCTCACTAAACCACAAACTTAGTCGAGGATCAGTCTTCAGGAGCTTTTGGGGTGGTAATTTGACCTCACACATTGTGTAATGAATTAGATACAAACCCTAGAACTTAGTTTTATTACGGTTTGCGAGTTGTGCAACCGCAATGTATGACTTTCATGAATCAATTTAGATAAATCAGTTGAAAGTTACGTTTTATTAGGTCAAATAAAGGACCGAGTCTAAAAGAAAAATTTTTTAGGGGTAAGTTTCTCATGTTCTTGAACTTATTTAGTTAACTTCCTGTTTTTCCCATGTTGATAAAAAAATTGCCAATAAATCCTTAGTGTTCCTCTGAGTAAATATCCGAACGCATGATTATAAGACGAAGCGCAGCGAACATACTCAGTTGATAAAAACGAATACTTGACACTTAATTCTTTTTTTTTAATAAAAAATAATTCAAAGTTTCCTTATAAACTGCATTTACAACCCTGTGGAAAAGAAATAAAAATAAAATCTATATTATTTTTACCGCGCCTCACCAGATGTGTGCTAGTTCTAAAAAAATATCGGAAACGAAAAAGTCTTATTGTTTAAAACCAATAAAAAATGTAAGAATCTAATTTGGCGGTTTAGTTAGCTACCTCAATTTAGGAAACATGTTGTGAATAGATTTTCTTAGTCCAGTACATATTGATGAAATACTAAACTTTTTTCTAACCCTGCTAGCGGATGAAGTTTATGAAGTGTGTTCAATAAGTCATCTCATAAGGCAACTACCAAGAACATGTTAGTTTAGAAACTTGGCAGGCTCAACATTGTTAATACTTCCCAGTAACAAACAACAGCTTACAAAAACATTTTACCTATATGTAAGACTACGTTTTGAAATCACCATCAACGTTTTACAACTTGGCTGATAGAAATCTAGCTCCCTGAAAACGGTTATGGCATTAATAAGCGAGGGATAGTATAAAATGTTAATCCAAGGTCTGAGCTACTTCTATATTTGTTTGAGTCCAAACCGTCCAAACGTTTTACCGTGAAAAGGTAATAAACACACGCACAAAAACTAGCTGACACATTAACTCAAATTTAATAAATAATATCTAAAAACGATAACCTACTTATACAAAAAAACTGGACCGAATTTTCATGCCAAGAGGCAAAGCAAAGATTTAATACAGACGCAAAATATTTTACTACATCAAAATGGCTACGTCAAAAAACTAGGTCCCTAACCGAAGATTTATGGCTTTCAGAGCGATAAGCCGTGACAGGTGGGTACCGTGATGAACCGGGATAAAACATTTTTTGTAGGGTGTCTGGAATTTTTTGAATGAGACCGTGTCAATATTAATTGAAAGCAAAAAAATTGGTATCTGAATTATGTTTAAATGTTAACAAATTACGTAGGTAGCTAGTATTCTTTTTTGTTAGGTAAGTAAAGTGTGCCATGTCCGCCTGCCCAGCGCGGCGATTACGGCAAATTGTTTGTCCTATGGAAATCTGTGGGGGAGACCTATGTGTAGCAGTGGACATCTAGCGGTTGTTATGATTATGATCGTAGGACACGATGATGTTTTTTTTCGCATAAGTAATTGATTTTAGGGACTACATCCAGATTGCTACGCATTATAATAATCACACTAGCGTAGCAGTGGCGTAGCATGCTACGTTCGCGGCGTAGCGGCCTACGCCTGCGACCACAGCCAATAACATAACTAAAAGTAAATGTAGTGTTTGCTAGTTAATTAGGAACTCTTACTCAGTAGTCATCAACCGGTTACTATGAAAATATATGTTCACCTATATGCACTTCAACTGTAATTAGAATTTATTTCACAGCAACTGAACACAGAATCAGGATGTTAAATCAATTTTGATGGGACTAATAGGATTTTCGCTAACGGTCACTCCATGCGTAAAATTGCCTATTTTTAGACAAGGCTGGCGCTACGCCAGGAATTAAATTACATCTCCTACCCACTCAGTATAAAAAACAATGCCTCAGAGAATTGAGAATCAAACAAGTTGATTTAATTTATAATTATTTTATTATTTATTGTAACATTCGTAAATATATTTCGAATACTTATTTCGTTAACTTCTGATTAGTACCTACATAAATAGTTTCTGTTAATAAATAAAAAAAAACAGGTAAGTTTTCTTTTGTATTATGTATAGGCAGGTACAAACCAATTCCTCAAATCAATTCAGGTTTTGTTAAATAAAATTGCTACGGTAGGTACACTGTGCAATACAGAAAAAACAACGTCTTTAAGGAACAAAGAACGTCCTGGTAACTAAGAAAAAAAGGCATTATCTCCTGAAAATCAGTTCCGATAATCGAATCCCTCGCAAACCTGTCTCATTCAACTCGGCTCGTGCGAACACTTCGACTAATCCGATAATTAAGTTACCGTCAAAATGGCCTGCGAACGTATAGTTACTAGTGACGTTAATTTCAAATATCGAAATATCCGTTTCTAATAAAATTCATGGTAATTAAAAAAAACAAGTGACTGTGAGTTTAGCATTCATAATAGTCGCAATCCTTTTTAATCAAACAACTAAGCATCATGAATATAACACAAATAAGGTAAATATATAACTTTTGCATCGACTGAACCTAAACTTTTTAATAATCCTTATAGCTTGCACGTTTACGTGTTAAAGCAGTCAGCCCCCGTATTATAGCCGCACCAAGCGGAACTCCGTTCGTTCTTCTTACTTTATTTTGTATTATTTTTTTACTTTCTATAGATAGATAGACGAAAATATTATTACATAATGTGGGTGTCTTAGAGCCGCAGCTTACGCCTATCATAATGGTCAATTTATTATACCGATATCGATTGTAATAAACTCGTACATCACTAGCATCCGCACCTAATGGCTCTGGCGACAATAGCCACCTTTTGCCCAACCACATAGGCTTGGTAGCTAAATCACATTTCCTAACCAGAATTAGCACGTAGTGGAAATCTTAAGTGGAAATTTTGATAAATGGATTAACTAAAAAGAGGAGAAATAGCGTTTCCGAAAAAAAAAAAAGACGACAAAATTGCGTTTCTGAAAAAAAAAGTATGTAACCCACAAGCTCATTACTAGCTTTAAACATTATAGATCTTAGGTTATTCTTAACAAATAAACACATAAGATGATCACGTAGGAAAATTTAAATTTTCAATAAAAAAATATCTAAGTAAATCGAAATGACATGCCACCTCTTACTTTTACCACACAATTTGAGCTTATTTTATTTGCACGGCTTACAGCGATTTTCTGTAGAAGCATTATTCGGAGTCGAAGATCAGGAGCGAGTAAACAAACTTCGACGCAGAACCGTAACGAAACCAATAGCTTCCTGCTTCGTACGTATCACAGAATAGGTTATCGTATCTAGTACCTAGGTTTACGTTTCCCTAGGTATACGTTTTTTGCTTAAACCTTGATCAAAATATTTTCAATTTCGTAAGTTTCGAGTTATGATTGTTAGTAAACAGTCCAAATTTTTTTTTAAATATTTTCGGCTTTAGATTCATGATAGCGAGCATTAAAGGTATTTTAGGAAGCTTAAGGCTTAATCAAAGGGAAGCAAAAATGGTATTTGGAGTTCCTCAGCATAACCCAATCAGCTATGTTGATATCCGTAGAAGTACCAAACTTACTGACACTTGCTCAGAAAATTGCAAAACTCAAGTAATTAGCAACTGGAAGGTACAATGTTCGAAGAACAGGTGCCCGATGGGGCTAAACTTCTTGAGTAGTTACCGGGCAACGATAGACGTAGTAGAGTATGACAGACTCCTCAAAAAGCTCCACCAAAACTAATGAAATTCCCAGGTGCTGAGTACCGTGCAAAATTTATAATTTCAGAAATATTTTGTGTAGGCATTTGTCCAACCGTAAATGTCTTTCTTTTGCTGCATCTTCTGTCATAAACATAAATTTTAAAATGGGTACTATTACGTTAATTGGTTGCCAAGTTGATCGATGCTACATTTCATGGGTATTTTACAGGTATTTGAAATTTCTTAGTCCACGGGGCACAGTTTCCTAGTTGTGCCCACGCTCCACAACTTGTGTATTTCTTGCTCCGATCGTATCTTGTGCGCAGGTGGGCCTGTCGTGCTGGTTTAACTAAGAGGGGCATGGAGAAAGGTAGAAGCGATTTGTAGAGATTTTGAAAAGATAACCTTTCTTTTGACTTTAAAGATTTTGTTTCTTAAAAATAAAATGGTAAGTAAGAACCTAAATAAGGCTAGTTAACAAAATCAGTACTAAAAAGTAATGCCAACTTTCACCTAAGATAAATATGGGTTCGTTAGTGTGCTACCTAAAACTTTACTTAGAAGTTAGATATTAATTTGCAAAACCTACTAACCTAAAAACACCTCCTTAGACACAGCATTTATTAAGACTTACAAAGCTAAATAACTTTTTAATTCTGAAACACAATCTTGTTAGGATCTTTTAGAAAAGTATAATACACAACACACTAAGAACATCTTAACTTTTATGGGACACGCTGTGGGTGTTAAGTTACTGATATCTCTGAACATATTGCTACTATGTTCGGTGTAACAAAGGTGACTCACTGACTTAATTTGTTACGTTGTTTGTTAGTTTTTGTTAAGGATTTTAAAAATTAAGAGACTAGAAACACAAAGTATTAGCAGTCGGTAGACTTTTGTATTTACATAAATTTAAAAAAGAAATCTTAGACAATCCACTTCTAATTATTTAATTTTAACACTTTAAAATATTGTACTGAGCCGTTAAAAAAAAAACATAAAATCAATGTTAAAAACAGCTTTACCTACTTTGTTTCTTAAAAACTTAGGTCGCACTGTTTGTTTTTTTGTAAATGGCTGTCAAAAAAACACGCAACTTGAGAGGTGTGTATCTGTTAAAAGTAAAATGTAAAGCTAGACTAGACCTATGTATCGTTGTTAAAATTTGCCCTTAAAGTATTATTTAGAATCGAGAGTGGCTCTACTCTAGACTTTGCCTTAATACAATGTGAAGGTAAAGATGTCACACCCACGCTGTGAGGGCGGCACTTCAGTTGTTTACGTAATATTGCCGTGCACAATGTAAGACATCCACATGAATATTATTAGGAAAGTATGCTAGAATGGTCAATTTTTCATACGCTTAAAGTTATATTCTAGTTTTTGGATTTAGTAGGAAGGTAAGTAAAATGCGTGAAATAGCTTTAAATACAATTTTTATAAAACTTTCGACTAATCTGTCTACTATCAATACATAAAGGTAAATATAAAAATGAATCGTGGTTCGTTAGTCTCGCTAAAACTCGAGAACTTCCGGACCGATTTAGATGTTTTGTGTTTTAAAATGTTTGTAGTCCAGGAAAGGTTTAAAGGGTAAGAAAATATGGAAAAATGGAGGTGAAGTTAGTAAAAAGATCAATTTCACTTTACATTATAAAATTTTAAGGCACGATACGAATTTCGCCAAGACAGCTTGTTTATTAATATAGTACTTACTTAAATACATTTTTATATTATAATTAATTGATTTCCTGATTTATAATTGAAACCTAATAACCAATCGTATATTTATAAAATTAATTTATGAATGTAAGCTATGCAACTTAAAAAGGTAAATAAGTAACTACATGTATATTTTACGAGTTGTTTTTTTACCCTGTCTGAACAGTGTCTATGTAATAGTATTTACTGACACTCTGGCACAAAAGACGCCTTCATAAGTTGAGAGAGAAGTGAAAACGTCATAATCTACGTCGCAGCTGGGTGGAATAAACTTTATAAGTGAGTTGTTGTTAATTTTAAGGCACCTTAGGGCCTTATTCCACGAAGTTAAAAAATTTACAGCGTCATTTTATATATTGGCTAACAATTCAACATTTTAATGATGTGAAGAATGGCGGTTTTTACGAAGTACAATATTTAATTTGTAGATCTGTCAGTAATTCTTAACAATTTGTGAAACTGTGTCATGGTTGCAGTATCATTTATCATTGATCATTGCTATTAATATGACATTCGTATCGAGTTAGATGAGTTTGCATAAAATAAAATTTAATAATATAAAAATTTAATAATATTATTAAAAAGAACGACTTTTATCACCTGTAAACTTGTTGAAATAGAACCCAGATCTCAACGTTTTGTATTGTCCCTTTTCGTTTGTTATTATGTTGTGTCTCAAGTTAAGGAGTTGTATGTGTTGTTGTTGTTGTGCGTTGTTCAACTGTTGTATGCGTGAAGCAACGGAACTCCATGGGTTCCGAGTTCCGTTCCAGAACTTCCGTTAGGGCAAAGAGAGGATACTTACATCAGGTATATCGCTTATAAAGTTCATTTGTTTGATAAAATATGATTATCGCAATCCCTTTACACAACAGTTGAAATTCACATTATGAAGTTTAGTGATTTGATTTTCAATCAATTTAGTCCTGCAATTGAATGCGTAAATGAAACACTGAAATAATTACCGAGTGGCTTAATCATGCATTATATAATAAATATCACAGCTATGGTCATAACTCATTAATGCTTCAATACCGATTGAGCCGGTTTTGCAAATTAGAATTAATAATTTACACAATAATAATTCATCGGCTCTTTGTTGTAGTTTCTAGTTCATTCGCTGCTGTTTTTGTTCAGAGAAACAATAAAATAAAATATAGATTTAAGCTTTTGTTCAAAACTTTCAATACGAAAAATTTAACATGAAACGTACATAAGTAACGTAAACGTTTTTTTATCCAAATGTAACGATCCTTCCTTAATCGTACAGTTTTTAGCTTTATTCAATTAAAAAAATATAATTTTATACTTTTGAATGGATTCGACGACGGCTTCCTGGAGAAGGCCGCCGCGTCTCGGCGCGGGGAGATTGTGTTTTGTTTTCCTTTGATTGACATGAATACAGCTTATATATATGTACTCGTACCTTCGGACGATGCGGGGTGTGTTGGGATCAGTCTCGGCACTCGCCTCATAAAAGTAGTTAGATGGGTAATATGTAGTTAAATACATATTCCGAACACTTTACACTGGTCACAAAATTGAATGGCGGTGTTTATTTTGATTGGAAGATTACTTGTTTATGTAATCATATTCTTTGAAATCTATTCGCTGCAGTCTATTTTAGTGTGCCAAACTCGAACGAAGGATTGCACGATTCCTAGTATTGTGTCTTGATTGCCTGTTTACGATATTAATTAATTTTAAATCGTGTATTGTGCGAATTGGATGCTTGTTGTGGGAAAGTCTAATCCTCTATTATCACACATAATAATCTTAAGTTTGCTGATATCAATGCGTGGTGGCTAACATATGTAATGCGGAATTGCTAAGACAAAGGATATAAGTAAAGGACCAAGTGTTCTAGACAAGACTTCATGACTGGTGGCATGAAGATCAGACGAGCAAACTTAAACCTCACATCGAACTTGACGATGCATAACGATGCACGAGATAGTTGAATGCTGAGAATATAAAGAACCTATAGTGTTCTAGACAAGATCCCATGATCGGTGGCATGGAGATCAAACGAACAAATGAATAAAGCTCACATCAAACTTAAAAAGGGCACTACGGTGTACAAGATAGTTTATGAATAAGAAATACCTGTTGAGTAAATGAAGCCCGAATCGTTCTAACCAAATATCAAATATCCTGTAGAAGTTTGACTGCTTACTTTGTTTGTTACTCGTTGGATGACGTATTCTAGAGATTTGTGAAAATTCTATAACACTAAACTAACACCACAACCATTATCAGCTAATAGGACTTGAAGAATTTGTGTGAGGCAGAATTAATGTATCAAGGGAGGGTCTGATTTAAGCACATTAAGTCGAAATTTTACAAGTCCAAGGTTATTTTCTTTATCCTTTAATTTTCAAAAGAGCTTTAGCACTGTAAATTATTTGATTTAAATCACAACGTATGGAGGGTCCTAACCAATAGTCAGATAGACGATCACGACAAGGACAAATATCATATTGAAGTAGGATTAGCTTTGTAGGGTATGTTTATTTTTATTTTACAAATATTCAGGCAGGAAGGCAGAATGCTCACACAAAGAATAAACTATCAACAATAAATAATTTACAGATTAAATAAATAAATTTCTTTCTTAATAGATCAAAGATAGTTAAAAGATCTAAATGCGACACTGGCAACGAAACAGAATTTTCGATTTTTTTAAATGTGCTTTAAAAAAATTAAAGTTATATTTACTTGATGATATTTTATTAAAAACAGTTATTTAGAAAAAGTTTGAGGTAGTTCAATCTTAAACCATCCTAAAATTTGTAAAAAAATAGAATAGAAAACCTTTATTACATACAATGTAAGATACAAAAGTACATTAATAAATTCAGGATACAAACAAATTGAATTTGCATGCAACGTGCAGCCTTTTCGCTAAAAGCGATTTTTCCCAGGCAACCCACAATGACAATACATTTTCGCTAATAATTTCCTCTAAAATAAAATATCTGAGCAGCAAAGAAAATTAAGAATGCAAAACCATGCAAAGTTTTGCAAAGGTTTGAAACAAATTTCCTCCAACGGGAAGAATTCGGTTTCTAAATACAACATCAAGGGTGACCGATGACTAAGACAAAAAAAAAAAAACAAAACGGAGCTACGTGCCTTTCAACAGAATGAATGCTATAACTCTTGCCGGCTCAGCGAGTGCGAGTGCGAGGGTGTGTGTGGTCGCAAACATATCTTAAAGATCTGAAAGGATTAGTAAGTATTACCCTTCACATGTTTAATTTACTGGATTATTTAGAAACTTGAAAGCGAGCAAGAGCACTCAACTTAAAATTCGAGTGATATTTTATTTTAAGCATAAACATTTTTGAGGACATTTTTGTAGAACCTCTAATGCGAAGTAAAGAGCTTGGTCCTTTCATTTCAGTCCACTAGTGAGTTCCAAAAGCTTAGTCGATAAGCTATAAGCACTTAATTATTTTTGCTGAAGAACCTGTATGTTTTAGAGCTTTTTTACCCTCGGCATTTCCCTTTGACAAAAAGCTCGTCGCTCTCTTGTTCTGAGTACTAGACAATCGACTGTTAAATTTTTAGGCTTTGGCTATGAATACAAATAAGGGCGTTTAATTAGAAATTCAAATTATTTTGTCTTCTAAATTTAAAATTATATGATCATTTTAAAGAGGAAAATATCATGGATTTGTCAACAATGATTTTGGTCATTACTGAATTTTTCAAAGTTTCTATCAAATTAAATTATTCTTTATTTAATATAGGATACAAGATATCACTTATTGAAAGTAAATTAGACTACATCTAATCTAATCGCTATTGATACTTTATTTGGTAAAGTATCCTATACTGTGAGAGGCGAGATAGTTCAGGGTGCCCACCAATTGGCTCAGGCAAACAAATGTTTGGCTTGCCTAACGACAATAGACGCCTGGTTTTATTTGTTTATTGTAGGGTTAGTAATGAAAGCATATCAGTGCAGCTATGTTTCTTGCTACCAGACACGTGAATGCCGTATATATCTACAAGACTAACGATAAACCCAAGATAAAGGGCTACTGACAAGTGACAGAGCTGCTAGCACAAAAACAAAATACACAACACACAAAGTAAAGAACAAACATAGGAAACCTACAGCAATTTAACGCTCCAATTGATTCTCGTAGCACAAAAACAGCAAGGTTGAAGTGTGGGCCTCCAACGTTCGCTGACGTGTCGCGACGTGTCGATACGTGTCGAACAATGCCACTCACGGGCACACGTTTTAAGCCCGAAATGGTACAATGGAAATAGGACGTGAGGGTTTCGTTTATAGATTTACTGGATAAAGGTCACTAGCATAGCACGACAATCGTTTTAGATTTGTACTTTTGAAGGTCAGTCAAAAATCATAAATATTTCAGAGATTATTTGCTACGTGATGTAAATAAATATTTGGAATATCAATTAAAAGGGAATAAGTAACAAAAATTGTGCGTTTTTTTCTTCGTTCCAGATGCAGAAGTTTTTAGAATGTGAAGACAATATCTTTGGTAACTTCATTTCTTCCAACTGTGAAACTAAAAGCATTGTTGTGGCAGTAGAAATGCTACCCACGAACGTCCTAATTTCTAGCATCCAGTTTAATAATAATTATTCCGTTTAGATAAGCTTTAAATTTAATTAAACATATTCAGTGATTTTAACAAGTCCGTAATTATTATAGACATCGCAATCTTCTTAAAGTCTTTAGGATAATTCTTTGTAATTGTACCTTTAGCAAGAATCAAAAGGCTGACTCTGGTATGAATCAATTTAGAGATGAAAGCGCTTTCCAAAGTGGGTTTTAAACTTTGTGCAGACTTTTCTTTCTGAAGCAAATCTATGCAAATGTTAGCAATGTTGTTTTTGATGGATTACAAGATCTCGCAGAATTTCAATTTGGTACAAATTATATCAACACTAGAGGCTGCCCCGCGGTTTCACTCGCGCAGATTTCTTATAAACACAAAAATCAATTTTTTTCCCGTTCCCATGGGAATTTCGGGAAATCCTTTCTTAGTGCTCACCTACACTCCCGTAGGAACCTACATGCAAAATTTCAGCCCGCTACGCCTAGTAGTTTCGGCTCTGCGTTGTCTGTCAGTCAGTCAGTCAGTCAGTCAGTCAGTCAGTAACGGAAGAGTTTTATATTTATTGATTTACTAGCATTTGCCCGCAGCTTCGCACGCGCTTTTTCATTTAAAATCGGTAATGACTGGTTAATTGACGACTCAGGATTTTGGTGATATCATTTCTGAACGCACCCATACACCCTAAAAATATCTACCTATTTACAGTAGTAATATTTTGTTTATTTCAGTTTTCGTGGCAACTCCAGAAATTCCATTCTACACTCCACCATTCAGACACTGAAACTTCTAGCATTTGTATTAGCTGGTTGGGTAAAATAATAGCTCGGTAGAAATACCTAATATATACCTACTCTAGTAAAAAAGTTGAAGATTTTTAGGCTCTTTATGTTTTTGGGAATGTTCCTACCATGTGAATTTTGGTTAATCTTTTCTTAATATTACTCTGAATCTAATAACACCCACTGAAAAACTCGTTTTCCTATTTTTACGTCGAAATAAATAAATATATAAATACATTGTTTTAATACTAACTAAAGAGTCCCGTTTTACGTTCCCGTGGGAATTTAGTATATTTCTATCTTCCAACACCCCTAAATCTACAGAGACACTTGTAGACCAAATTTCACGTTGACATACTTACTCAAGGAAATCGATTTTTCATACTAAATAATTAGTCCGGTAATCCCCGTTCCCATGGGAATTTAGTAAATTCCTTTCTTTCAACACCCTTTCATCCATTAAAGAACCTGTACACAAATTTTACGTCGATACACTTAAGGAAGTCGATTTTTCATTCTCACAAAAAAGTCCCGTTATTCCCGTTCCCGTGGGAATTTTGTAAATTATTTTCTTTCAATATTCCTACATTTACTGAGGAACCTGTACACTAAATTTCATGTCGATACACTCAAGGATATCGATTCTTCATTCTCACTAAAAAAGTCCCGTAATTCCCGTTCCCGTGGGAATTTTGTAAATTCCTTTCTTTCAACACTCTTTCATTCACAGAGGAACCTGTACACCAAATTTCACGTTGATACACTCAATAATGTGAATTTTTCCTACTAACTAAAAAGTCCCGTAATTCCCGTTCCTGAGGGAATTTCGGGAAATCCTTTCTTAGCGGATGCCTACGTCATAACATCTACCTGCATGCCAAATTTCAGTTCAATCCGTTGAGTGGTTCGGGCTGTGCGTTGATAGATCACTATGTCAGTCAGTCAGTCAGTCAGTCAGTCAGTCAGTCACCTTTGAATTTTATATATATAGATAGATAGTTTAAAATTTTTGGAGTAACTTTGTAACATTACTTTTGTCAAGACAGTAAAATTTATGTTTCAAATTCTCTCGTTACTGTTTTTTTTTAATTATTTTTCAGTTTGCAGTCAACTCAAAAATACATAATGAAGAATTATTCAGCTTCGTTCTCCGTATTTAGCTTGTAAAATAATAAAAAAAAGAATCGTTATAATTTATATTTTTGTTTAGTAGCACTGCAGAGATATGAAGGTCTAGTTAAAGTTAAAATTAGACTACATAAGATCTATTGGGATTCCGCAATACCCAGTTGAGCGGAATGCTCAATCAATTTAACATAGTTAATAAAAAAATATGCTTTCCTTTTTAATGGCCTCCTGAGATCCCAACCAAACTAATTTATCAAAAGCGCGACCGCCGCAGGCCCGCGGCAGATGTCACCGTGTGAATAACTCTGCTAAAACCATTAACTAATTAACACGTTTGTTCAGCTCACGGCATTTTAGTCGGAAATTTAATTAGCAACTGCAATGCTGATCAACTGTAGCCTGTAGCTATTATAAGTTTTGTAATTTTCTAAACTTTTATGACGTTATTTTGTTGTAATAATATGAGGTAATAAATAATATAACTTTATTATCGTTTATTTTTGTCACTGTAGTTTTTATAACCCTAATCTGTTTCTCAATTTACTGGAATTCCACGGCACCTCGCCTCCGCTGGGGCAGCGCGGTGGCGGTGTCGTATGTTTAAACGCTAACAAGCTGAAAAAATAAATAAAATCGGATTCAATGTTGGTACTGTAGATAGAATCACTCCAATAAACATGTAGATAGAATCACCAAATCCAATACAATAGGAAAACTTGTATTCATTACGCAGCTCCAAGTTAGCAGCACGTCAACTAAAGATGCTCAAGATTTTGTTGGCCGCGAGCCAGGGCGTTGCACTCAGCTGCCTCTATTTCATGCGGACACAATTCGAGTTTTTGCCCTTTTGTCAACCCGCTTTTGTAAACATAGATAGTTATCCCAGATATATTTTGTACTAACAATTTATTTCCTTGTTTATCTAAGGAAGATTTTTTTAAATTATTTATGTTAATATTATATTGTGAAGGTGAATAAAATATTATTCTAAGGCAGATACAACATACTTAATCTTTATAATTACTTTTTACGTTAATTAGGTAATAAAATTACGGCAGCGGCTCCGGTACTTTCAAAGAACGAAAAAGTATATTTACCGGTTAATCAAAGTAGGTAAGTAAAATTATAATAATTATGAGAAAATGTCTGACACGAAATTTAATTTGCTTCAAAGTTATTTAAATTAAAATAACTTACGCAGATAGAAGAATTTGGAGGATATCATTTGGTAAGTATTTCGTGAATTTGAAAGTATTTTTATACCTTCATTTTTATTCTTAGCGCCGGCAATTTAACAAATATAAAATATAACAAAATATTATTTAACCACGTGTCGATCCATAAGGCAATTAATCTCTATAATGTACCTAGTGTGTGTATAGTAGTAGCACTAAAATCTAGGAAAAGTGACCATAACTGTCACAAACTATAACTGCGCCCATTTTAATTCGACTTTAACAGTAACTAGTGTGTCAAACTTTATGGTTTTTATGCTAGCGTACTAGGAACGAGGGTGTTCAAACTTTGGCAGGTGATTTATAACTGGGCCGAAGCTCTGACGACGCGACGGTCGGGGGAGTTGTGGCTAGGGCTGGTCATTTTGTGAGAGATTTGTGTTTCACGGAGACATTAGTTGGTGCGGAAAAATCCTGGTTGGCCGTGCAGCATAATGAATGTGTGGCATAAATTACGGATCTTTTATCAGGGTGCGGCCCTTAATGGATCTCGAAAAACCGAAGTAAATATCCTATGATATGTCAATGTTTTTTTAATGCTTCAATAAAAATATTTTTTTTTAACAATTAGATATTTCACTTGACTTACTTGATACTTTAGTTAGGTACCAAATCTTAAGCCCTGTAGGTCCGGGCTTAAGAATAGGTCTACGGTATGCCCTGCCTGTCGTAAGAGGCGACTAAAAGGGGTCTTTGGGGTCGTGGGTGTGAAGGGCGGGGGCCCGACACACTCATCAAACGGCCCTGAGATGGGCGGCGGCACAACTTGTGGCACTGTGCCGCCGCAGCTCCAAAGGCGAGCCGGGGAGGGAGGGAACAATATGCCCTCCCCGAGCATGAAGCTAATAGTAGCTGAGCGTGGGAAGACTTCGGACGCTATAATGTGTGGTTCCCGGGGTTCTTCCCAAAAGCGCCAAGACGGCCGCCGAGGGGTTTTAGTGGGTGCGAGCCCCACATACCCCCGACGCTCCCCCGAGCGTCGTTAAAAAAAAAAAAAAAAGTACCAAATCTTAATGAGGGGTTTTAATTTTTGAAAGTTTTACTAGTTCCTGTTAAATGCTGAAAGATGGCACTGTATAGCCAACGTATGTATTATGTCAATGTCAAAACTGACTGATCTGACTTATTTAATATAAATATAATTTGACATATTACTTGCTAGTGCCATCGCATGGCGGTTTTTGTAACTTAAAGTAAAAGTTCAAAAATAGCTCATTATAAGTGAAATTTTGATTTGGAACTAAAGTTGGCCAGAAGCATAACCTTTCAACTGTCTCTTGAACAAAACTTTTATCTCTACTATCCACAAGTCAACTGTTAGATAAGCGAAGTCATCTAAACTATAGACAAAGTAAACCTCCGCAAAGTTTGACTTTCCTATCCTATACATTTATAGCGGGACGCCGAAGACATGTTTTCGAAGCTAAATCGTAAATACACCCACTAAACGGGAACAAACTAATCATTGATTTAAAACGTTACTAGATGTAACGATCTAGTCTGTCGAGTTGAGTCGTATGTTAAAATACCAAAAAAATATTAATTACCTCTTCAGATTTAAACAGATTGAAATACTAAACTAGGTTATTGATTGGGTGGTGTTTAAAAGTAAAGTGTTAACCATCTAGCAAACGAACTCATGACATTAAGACTGGGGACCTGGTTAAACAAAAGAGACGCTATCACTCAGGGACATATAGCAGTTAATAGAAGAGGAAGAGTAATATTCTCATTTTATAACTCTTCATCTAGATACAATAACTAATGAATGGAGCAATCCCGCGGGTGCTTTCATAAATTTTACACGGCTAGTTTTGCACGAAGTGAACGATTTCCGTTCAGCAAACCGCCACGTAAAGGTGTTTTATACTGCTTCCGCGACACAACTCCTGCCCACCTGTCTTATTTGTTAAGTTACTGGAACATAAGGTAGACATTTAATGCTGTATTTGGAAGTTTAAATAATAAATAAAAAAATAAAATAAAATGTTTTTATTCCAGACAGATAAGTCCATAACATAAGCTTATATCTAGGTACATATTTACAAAATGTGCTTATTAGTCCATTCTTTAGTGATCGGACTGTGAAGATCAAGCACCGTCTTTAGCAGCTCGTTTTCGGTCATCCGGTATCTCGTCGAGAGTTGAGCCGTACGATAGCGAAGCAGAGCAGCGAAACCAGGCAGACTACGTTCGGCAAACACCTGGGAGGCACTACAGTACTTCGGAAGCCTGAGCATAATTCTAAGAGAATTGTTATACTGTACTCTTATGGCACTATATTCCGCTTTAGTATAAGTGCCCCATAGTTCGCAGGTGTATAGGTTCGTGCAGTAGGTGGTAAAGAGCAGCTGCTTAACTTCATTTGTGCATCTAGAAAACCTTCTGGCCAACATGTTAGATCTTACACTAAGCGCTCTTTGCTGTCGTGCCATATCTTTTGCGTCTGACAAGTTTGATATTATGTAGTGACCCAGATATTTGTATTCCTCTACTTTCTCAAGGACCCTGTTATTGAGAAATACGTCAGGTATGTTATCGGGCCCTTCTTGTAAGGAAATACCATGATATTAGACTTCTTTTCGTTGTACACAAGACCGTGTTCCTGTGCGTACTGCTCACACACTAGTAACAACTGCCTCAGACTTTTTATGGTCGGAGCCAGGAGGATATCATCTGCTTATGCAAGGTGATTCACGCATGATCCTGCAACATGACAGCCAATGCCCGTTTCTTTAAGTCTTTCACTTAAACTGTCCATGTATAAATTAAATAAGGTAGGTGATAGGGACCCTCCTTGGCGTACTCCGCATCTCAAGGATGCAGGCTCGGAGTAGACACCCCTCCAGCGAACCACATTTTGCTGATTTTCATGCCAGGTTTTAAGTACTGATATTACTGATTTGGGTACTTTTCTTTCTTGTAATTTCGACCATAATTTAGTGTGTACAACGCGGTCAAAGGCTTTCGATAGGTCTACATAGCATGCATACACACTGGTTTTACGCTGTAAGTAGTAATATACCGTTTGCTTAAGAGTGAAGATCGCCATATCAGTAGAGCTGCGATGCTTGAACCCAAACTGATAATCTGTTGTGAAGAGTCTGTCTGATATTTTAGCCAGGATTATTTTCTCAAGTAGTCTGGCGCAGATAGTGGATAATGATATCGGCCTGTAGTTCGAGGAATCTGAGGAATCCAGCTGTCTACTCTTTATGATAGGAACAACCACCGTTTTTGTAAACTCTTTCGGTAAATAATTATGCTCTAACATAGCATTAAAAAGCTTAGCAAGCAAAGAAGCCAATATAGCTTTGCTGTTCTTTATATGCTCCAATGTGAGCGCGTCATATCCCGGCGACTTGCCACCACTCATGCTTTTAATTGCGCGAAGCACGTCATCAGCAGTTATTATAATTGACTCACCTTCATCCTCAGGGCGCAAAGCAATGTCAACCTCCGAAATAGGTTTAGGCTCTAGTCCTAATAATTAGGGAGGTGGCGAGCAAAATTTCTAAATAATAAGCACGCTTGGCAGACGCTATTAATAGCGATAATAATACCCTAACAAACATTAAGGACCGCGTCTGCCAATATGGTAGCCCTGCGTTTACATTTGACAAGGTTTCAAAAATGTAAAAAAAAAAAACTCTACTAAATCATTTGCACGTGTCTGCCTCTGGGGCTGATGATAACAACCATCCTGTCAACACGTAAAATCGAAGAGGCAGACATCTAGGGCGCTGACTTTTGTAGATATTAATTTTTGATTTTTTTTTTATGATTTAAAAAAAATAAATTATTTGCACGCTTGGCAGACGCTATTAATAGCGATAATAATACCCTAACAAACATCAAGGACCGCGTCTGCCACCATGGTAGCCCTGCGTTTTCAATTGACAAGGTTTCAAAAATGTAAAAAAAAAAAACTCTACTAAATCATTTGCACGTGTCTGCCTCTGGGACTGATGATAACAGCCATCCTGTTAACACGTAAAATCGAAGAGGCAGACATCTAGGGCTCTGACTTTTGTAGTTATTAATTTTTAAATTTATTTTTATTATTTTAAAAAAATATATATATTTGCACGCTTGGCAGACATGTATAGTTAGAATAAAAACAATAAAAAGGACCTCGGAAAAATAGTCTGCCAACATGGTGGCCCTGCGTTTTCAATTGACAACGTTTCAAAAATGTAAAAATGTGAAAAACTATACTAAATCATTTGCACATTGTCTGCCTCTGGGGCTAATGATTATATAGTCATCCTGTAAACGTATGACGGAATTAAAACTATAAGGAATCCTATTTATCAGATAAAATACACGCATTGCTTTGATTCCGTGAATTTCAAACAGTCGTACAACTAAAAATCAGCGAGCAAAGTGTCTTCCAAATGGTTTTTTTTATCCAGGGAGTCCAAATGAATCGAATGATCACAATTAGAATCGAGAGAAAATGATTTAGTAGAGTGTTTTTTTTACATTTTTGCACCTCCGTCCCATGAAAACGCAGAGCTCTAAGTGTCTGCCTCTTCGATTTTCGTGGTTTTTAAGATGATTGTAATCATGAACCCCAAAGGCAGACACGTGCTAATGATTTAGCATAGTTTTTTTTTTTTACATTTTTACAACTCCGTCCCATGAAAACGCAGAGCCCTAATTGTCTGCCTTTTTGATTTTATTTAGTTTCAAGATGATTGTAACCATGAACCCCAAAGGCAGACACGTGCAAATGATTTAGCATAGTTTTTTTTTTTGACAAGTTCAATCCGCTGTAACGCGAAAACGCAGCGACATAGGACAAAATTTTACTGAACCACATCAATTCGTACTGACATAAACTGCAACCCACCGCGATGTGGATTCCGTGCAAGTACTTTACCGAAATGCTACGCACCTCCTTCACTATAAGAAGTTTTGGCAAAATCTGTTAGCAATGTCGATATTATCGGTTTTTCCGTCTACGTGAGTGGGGTAAGTAGTCTTACTATTCACCACTGCAGAAGTCTTCGACCAGAAACTAGCAAAGTTTTTACCATTCAGTTCTTCGGCTAATCTGTCCATCTTTATTTGCTCTTCAGCGTTCTGGCAAAGTTTCAGTTCACGCTTAAATATTGATTTTGATAACTTTCGGTCTTCAAACAACTGACCTTCCTTTGGCCTGTTCGCAGATATCCATTTTATAAAAGCGGTTCTAGCTCTCTGATAGTGGCACTTCACTCTCTCATTCCAACCAGGTATTACGAGACGTTTTCGGTGACGTGGCCTAGAGAAGGAGTTAGTAGCTGCCTGCCGGAGACCTTCCACAATAGTTCTATACATGTCATCAATATCTAGTGGTCCATTTAGGTGGTCTAGGATATCGTATTTATTATTCAAGAATTCCTTTACCAATCTTTTGTACCTTTCTATTTCTTTACGGTTTTTGGGTTTCCATGCTGCTGAATCCGTGGATGCGTTGTCACTAAATGAACATTTTATCAAGTTCTCTACCTTGATCGTAATATACAGAGGTCGATGATCAGTCCAGTCTACCGAGTAATCGATCTCTAATTTAGTAACAGCTTTTTCTAGTTTACCATGATAGTTGTATTTAGAAAATACTTAGATTTAGCTTTATAATATTTAGCTAATCTAGTAGGTTTATATTTTTAGTATCTATTTGTCAGATAAATCTGGTATTTTATTTATAAAACTGTGACACTGTAATTAAACAATAAGTTGATGTCAAAATCTTGGTATGCAATTCCTGCGAAAATTATATTTGAGTTAAAATTTAAACTTATGACCCAAACCGTTAAACTCTTTTATTTTAAATTATATTTCACGAGTTGGACACCGGAAAATAAATGTTCGCATTTCTTACAGCTAAGTTAAATTTATTTAAAGTCTCCAACACAGTGCTGTGGCTGATACAAATTAATTACCAAGGATGAAACACTAACGTAAGTAGCTGTTGTTCAACTTTGCAACTTGCCTTTTTGTGATAGTTTCAAATAACCACGTGAAAACTTTGCTAACATTTATTTGTTCCTTCAGGTGTTATTTTTAATTTTATTTAATTTCATTTATTTAATTAATTGTATTTTATAAAAATGTACTCAAATATTTTTATCAAAAGCAAATTTCTTTATATATTTTGAATTTGAATTAATATAGAGGTAGAATTATGCTTGTAAGATTGTATGATCCAATATAATAAGTTTTGTTATATTATTCAGGGAAGATGAGTATAATTTTATATAAGTTAACTTCACCTTATTTATACTTACACATATATTAAACGTTTAATAGGTTTGATCCCCACATTTCTTCAAACCATCAAAAGCCAAAATATTATCATCAAATATCTTTAACGCTTAAGGATCCAATATTACTACGTATTCAAAGAAAAAGGCTAAGAATATAATGTAATATTCAAGAATATATTTAAAGGTACGAAATTATCATATTTTGATGTATTAACATTGAGGAATCTTTAAATTTTCTATTATTACCCATTTTTGCACTTCGCCAGATGACAGACAGTATTGTACCTATTATTATTGTATTAAGTGTCACCACAGATAATATTTTACCTATTATTATTATCATTATGAAACTGTGCTGTCCCACTGCTGGGCAAAGGCCTCCCTCTCCTTCTTCCACTCATCGCTTTCTTGCGCGGTCTGCTACCAGTTTGGATCTACTGCTTTCAGCTCGTCGCTCTATTTTTATTTTCGGGTGACCTCTGCTCCTTTTTGTGTATTTGGGTAGCCATTCTGTCGATTTTCAGGCCCATTTGGTCAGCTGCATTCGTGCTACGTGGCCGGCAGAGTCTCTCTTTAACTAAGCAGCTTTCTGAGCTATATTTAATATTTTAGTTTTGGAGCGCAGCTAAGAGGGGATAATACCTGCAATCTTGGTATACCCTTTAGGTGTTTGTCATATATTCTAAAGCGGTATTTGTCGTCGTCTAATGATGATTATATTATAATGACATATCGTACTTTACAACGGTGACCACCATTGCCATCATAAGGACGATACGGTCATTTGTAGTTTATAGGTCGTTTTTGTTTATAGTGGGAAGGCAGTTGCGCTAACCACAATCACTCTCAGTCACTAATAGCTCCTAAGTATCAATGATGGCCACCACTTTCAAAAAGCAATATTTGCGGGACTTAGCACGGAAGTGAAGGTAAAAACATTGTATGTGCCACTACTAGGGATCAAACCTCGGACGCCCCGGGTGGGAAACCCACGCGTTACCCTTCTCAAATTTTAGCTCTTACATAGAATTGCATGACATTTTTTTTGGATCGCTGTTATCGATTTATTTCTATTCAAAATAAAATGCTAGAAAAGAGCAAGCACATATATGAACATGGAATCATAATTTAAATAGCCATTTCAAGATAATAATAAAAAAGTAAACAAATACCCCAATTCCCATCATGTCATGACATTTCACAGTATCTTTTATCTTGTTCCATCCAAGAGACAGATTTAAATGTGTCTATTTCGGAGGGTGTAGCAATAATGACGTCATCTACCTTCATACACGTCACAGTTATGAATTGTTCACATTTCCAACGAAATAAAGCGGGGTATAAATTGAAACGGATCTGTTCAACTGTCGCTATGTATCATCCCTGTATCATCGTCCTTTATTAGAGGCCGACCGTGAGTTTTCGTAGGTACTTTCGCGGTTTAATAATTGGTTGAAGGAAGCTTGCGGCGGTGTAGGTAAGATATCTCGTTTATCTTATTTTCTTTGGGAATGTTAAACTTAAAATTGTATGAAAAGTTTTGATTAGCTAGATTTGATTGATTTGATTGCAATTTGGGTTTATTCATTTCACCATTATGTTACCTAACAACTTTTAATGAGAATATTGATCGAAATCTCGAAAACAAATCGCTTCTTCTATTGTTGATGCGATTATTCGATTTTACGTGACGATGAAGCGATGATAATTTTGTTATTTATGTGATCCCTACTCATTTGAGTCAGTATGTTTATTTTCAATTACTTTGAAAAGTTTTCAAAAGTCGTATGTTCGTTTTCAAAAACTTTGAAGATATAATTACTGTAATAAGGCATTTGTTATCATGAAAATACTAAGTTGACTAAGTAAATTAGCAGGATTATTATTGTTATCAACTTTAAGTGGAATACGTAAAGGTCCTTATTTACTCGCGAAAAGATAAACAGTCACTGAAACAATTCTGACATTAGCCAGAGGGAAATGATCCTTTGAATTCAATTAAGCAGAAGTTCTTGGCCTAATTTTGTAAGCTCCCAATTTTGCTTCAGTAAATATGTGAAGCGTTGGCAGGCCAAGAATTGCTATCATTATACGATTTAATATGAATATTATTAATAAATACCTATACAAGAGAAAACAGCTTTAGAAATATTGTGTTGCAATCAATGTAGGTAGTAAATTAAGAAAATTGTAACTATTTTAATTCTATTTATTGCAATAAAGAGTATTTCTATTTACCTTCGAATGGTTCTTCCTTTTGCTTGGTTGTTTGCCTATTTTTTCACATTTAAGAGACGAAATGTCTTACTTGCTACGATCAACATATTTACGATACATTATTTTACATGGTTTCCCCACCACTAAGTCAAATTACACCTTTTTTATCTGGACATAACCAATCAGAAAACTGGAGAAGATTCGTATAGCATATGGAAAGACAAGTTAGGCTAATTTACGTTTACATGACTGAAATAGGTGAGTTGAGTACGTCCTCTTGTAAATTGGAAAATATATCCAAACCCACATACTTCATCTATCAGAAATATTGCTTTTCTATCTAGAATAGCAAATTTTATAAGCCAGATTTTGAAATTGAACAAATAAATAGTTTTACCCACTTTATAATACTTAAATTAATAAAAGCAATATTATAACTAGCAGACCAAACAGCAATAAATTAACATGGTCAATTGTTAGCTGCGGTACGAGTAATGAAAGCGGCCGTCACGCTTCGCGAATAAAAACTGAGCCCTACTAATGAAATGATTGTTAATTTTGGACACAAATCCGGTTTATTGTTAAGCTTACGTGGAATTACTTTAGCCACGAAATTTGTTTGTATACGGAATGTATCAAAGCAATAAAAATATTTCAAAATTGTCACCCATGTTTTTATTGGTTTGCTGATTTAAAAGTAACTAATTATTCATTGGCCAGAGCTGGAGGTTGTGGGAGTGCACAGCAGTACTGGACGAGTTTTGCACTAATCTCACTTAAATCAAGCAAAAGACGTCTTTTGGCTTTTGGCTAAGATGAAGAATTTTAAAGCAGGCAAACGAATAGTTTTCTTTCTTTTTAAGTACCTTTTATTTATATATAAAACAAAAAAACGTCCTTAATTTAAAATGAGTAGGGAGTCAGGAGTTGCGTTGTCAGTTCATTGCTCATTGTAACAGAAAACGCAAAAATGTATCTTCGTTCACATTATTGATGACTCGCTTCTCAAAATTTATGCGAAAAAAGTTAATTGTTTGGAAACAACTTTAATAAAAAAAAAGAAACTGAATTTAAATTGAAAAGCCTTTACATTCATTCATTTGTATTTTAGGTAAGTACCTACTCATTGTAACAATTGTTATTTTTGGAATTCGTCAATGTTCCCCTTGGATTCAGCTCAAATTTCGGAAAGTATCGTATTACGTGAGCTACTATTTCGTTTCGAATCGAAAGGAATGACGCTGCTTATTAAAATAAATAAGGATTGAAATTTGATTAAACTTTCCTATATCGATCAGTTCTATCATGAAATGAATTTTGCTGCACAAAATATAATGAGATTGTGGTATGATTTAATTTTTGTATTTATTTACCGCTGATCTGAAGTGCAACCGAGAATTCGGACTTTTTAATTAACAATTATAAAATTTATACTTATTTGTACAATGGGTAATTTAATGAAAAATATAAGTACATACCAGTAAAGCACAATTTTCTTTGTTTTTTTTAAGCCCTAGGTCTACAGAAAAATCCGACTAATCAATGATCAGTAGAAAAGGTACTGACTACCGCTCTTTTGTTATAAGTGGTATAGATAAAATAATTCATTGTGTAACTAAACTGACTTTTCACTATTTACATATTTTGTGTCTAGAAACAACCCCCGTTATTTTGGTAATGATCATTGTTACATAATATTTAGTTTCCAAACAAGCACACGCGAGAGGCATTCATTTTATAGTTAGATAGCTTTTATCCTACTTATCAAGTCAGTAAGTCTTACTTTCCACAGCGAAAATGCGACAAACTTGCTCTCAAATAATTTGGCATTATTAAAAAACTCGAGAGGCAAAAATGTGATACTCCCAAAAGCAGCCCCTTTATATCAGTGCACGAAACCTAATAAAGTTGGCGGGCTGACGCGTGAAACCTGAAATATGAGGCTATCAGCGCTGCTTGTGAAGTCGTTTTTGTCCGGCCCGGATAGTCCGGGTATCCGTGGACTTGACTATTTAGCATAGCGTCTCTATGGACAAAAACTATGAGCTGTTCTAGGGCGTAATTTAATAATATTGCCTTGGTGTAGTACTGAAGCCGAGATTTGTTCCAGGATGTAAATTGTACAATTCATTGCAAGCACAATAGTTTGTTTTTAGTAAGGAGAACAAGTAAAACAAAAAAAAAAAGTTATTTGTATAGACCGGTACAGTCTACTTTGATCTCTACTATAATAAGCTAGGTATTTGCGCTCTGAAAAACTAACGGGGAAAAAATATTATTAATTTTATTTAGTTTTTGGCATTAGAAAATGCAAAATATATTTATTTGAAATCATAAACGTAAAAAAATTCAGTGTACCTACATAAATTTGATGCATAAATTTAAAAGTTTTAGTAATTAGCTGGGGAGCAAGTTTCTTAAATAAAAACGACCAACTCGTAATTGTCTTGTTAGCGACTTCGTTAACCATTGCCACTTCACCAAAGATTATTTCTGTTGCACGCTCAAAGAAAACAGCAATCGCTTTCCAACTTATTTTTAACTTCTTTACCTATTAATAAATTTTCATGTTAATTTTTATTCGTATGACACTATTTCACCCGTTCTTATTATAAACAACCCCGAAGAGTACTATTATCTTAAACGTGACGTCTTCAAAATGGAAGACAGCAATTTTTTTTTCGAATCTCACTTTTTATTTTTAAGGTAGTTACGATAATACAGCAATGGTGTATAATTTACTTGACTTAACTTAGATTGAAAAAGTTTTGACTTTCTATAAAAGGCATGTTTTTATCGTATAAAATATTGAATATAAACCTTTTTAACCACTGAACTGACGAAAATAAATAAACAAACAAATATAGTTTTGGATCAAAGAGAAAAAATGCTAGCACAAACGTGCCACATGTTTGACAAAATGGTTTGAAAGGCAAATAAACATCTCATTAGTGAGTGAGTGAACTTGTTATTTACAACCAAGTTATTTTCTAAATATTTGATTTTCTTTAAACTTTACTTTATCAATATATATAAAATTCTTCCGTTACTGAATGACTGACTGACTGACTGACTGACTGACTGACTGACTGACAGACAACGCAGAGCCGAAACTACTGGGCGTAGCGGGCTGAAATTTTGCACGTGGGTTCCTTGGGGAGTGTAGGTAAGCACTAAGAAAGGATTTCCCAAAATTCCCACGGTAACGGGAAAAAACGGGATTTATGTGTTTATGAGAAATCTGCGCGGGAAAAACCGCGGGGCAGCCTCTAGTGTTAGATAAAAACTTAAATTTAAGTAAAGTTCTATACTTAACTAGAGGCTGCCCCGCGGTTTCAACTGCACAGATTTCTCATAAACACCAAAATCCCGTTTTTTCCCGTTCCCATGGGAATTTCGGAAAAATATTCCTTAGTGCTCCCCTACACTCCCTAAGGAACCCACGTGCAAATTTCAGTTCGCTACGCCCGCCCCGTAGTTTTGGCTCTGCGATGTCTTTCAGTCAGTCAGTAACGGAAGAGTTTTATATATATTGATTACAACAGGTCATCATCATTATCATCTTATCTGAAAGTCATCGTAGCCCATCCAAATAATTAGATCGCCACATTTGCAAAAGGTATTTTTAATAAAACTTTTTAGACTCTATCCAATGCAAACACTTTTATCAAAGCCCAATCCCACAGCTTTTTACCTCTCTTTTCTAATTTCACTTTCGCATATGTAAGAGCTAAAAGTTATGAAAGCATAAAAAGATAACTCTTGAACCTGGTACAATAGCGAACACGATATATGATAAAGGAATCTCGCTCTGAAATAATATTGAACAGGAAATATACGATACGCTATCCAGATGTAGGTTTACATCGCCGTTTGATACAACTGTTGACAAGGAGTAAAATTTTGAAACGTCTCGGTATTAGGTACCTTACAATTAGGGATAACTGAAGAGAAAAACTAATATATTTATACCTCTTTATATATAGGTTTTTCTTTATTAAGGTAACAATTTTTTTTTTCATGTCTATTAAAATAAAATTCATATTTTTACAAACTTTACTTTAACTACTGTGGAGGGGAAATTATGGAATTGTGTGGGAGTATCAGGGAGCCAAACTTTAGAAATTTCAAAATGTGCTAATTTGTAATTTTTATATTTGTGTTTGTTAGTGTATAATAATATTATGTGTACTACAAAACGATATTCAATTAACAAAAAGAGCAAAGAAAACTTTTGGAAGGTATACTAAATGTAAGGCCTTGCATTCCTAAACCTGCTTAATAATTAAATTTATTATTCTGATCCGTATAAGGTAAGTAGGCATCCCGCTAAAAATGTAAGGTTTTGAATTCACTTATAGAAACCTATCTAAGATTTCAGTTAATGTAGGTACACACTTAAAGTATTAAAATAGTCGGACAACAAATTTATAAACGAGCTACCATACAAACCCTTCTGGGGCTCCGATGCTGGCTATCTCCGATGAATGAACACTGTGGGGCTCCGAACATTTAGGTATTTATTTTAATAAGGAAATCTCTTTGCGTTCTACTTTATAAATAACACATTTTTCTCAGCAAAGCGGACGTTTCGTATAAATTAATCTTGTGATTTGTATGGAGTCGCGACGTGTTATAATGTGCCTACTCGGTCACGACTTCGACGACTGGCGCTGAGCCAAAGTGCAAACGAAAAAGTTGGAGCTACGAAATATACCACCTCTGTCTCTATAATATTAAATACGAGCTTTCCCGGCTTACTTCGTTACGCCATAGAATATAAGATACTACAAAAGACTTGGCTCTATAGACTATCTATATCTTTCCTCTTTATAATATTGGTATATCTATACCAATATTATAAAGAGGAAAGATTTGTTTGTTTGTTTGTAACGAATAGGCTCCGGAAATACTGAACCGATTTGAAAAATTATTTCACTGGTAGGAAGCTACATTAACCCCGAGTGTCATAGGCTATATTAGATTTTCAAAAAAATTAGGGATCCTTACCTAAACTCAAATAATGTAACCCAAGGTGCAATATTTTTTCCGTTTTTACATATTTTGACAGGTGGTTTGTTGTTGTTGTTTGTTATTTTATCAAGCCCATTCTGGGCAGGCAAAAGAACATAGTCTGTCATAGTCTGTCTGTAGTGGTATAGATAATATAGAAAAAACCAACACATTTTATACTGTTGTAAGTAATGCACGAACTCCTTTATTATTTATTACTCATTACATTGTAAGTATTTTTTTTATCTCTAATTATATTATTGGTCTCAGGCATTGCTATGATATACATAACTAATGTATTAGCTGATAATTCAAAAAGCCTTAAAATACTTAAATAAAGTTTTATTTTAATCGTTCTAGCCACGCTAAGAACTCAAGTAAAAGGTTAAGTTTTTATAAAAAGCTAAGTTTTTAGCTGCAAAATTTGAAACCAAGTTGAAACCACATTTTAAAGTCAAACCAAAACTGTGCAAGTGACACTTGACACGTTTGGTAGTGTGGCGTCATTATGTTTACCGCTATCTATATGACTGACTGACTGACAACGCAGAGCCAAAACTACTGGCGTAGCGGGCTAAAATTTTGTCTTTAATTAGGCTTGAATTGAGGATTACGCAATGTTTACCACTTTGCCTGCTGCCAACTTGTGTAATTATTTTATCACCTAGTGAATAGTACAACTAAATTAGTTACTCTTTATTTATCGCATGAAAAGTCTTTTTTATAAACATCAAATTTTTGTCTTAGTAGCTACAAACGGTTTAAACGCTGAGAAAATATGAAAATGACAATATTCCACGCGCACAAAGTCGCGGTCACAGCTAATTTAAAATAAAATCCAAATAACACAGAGCACAAAACTCTTCTATTTTATACGAGAAAACAAGTTCACATACTGGGTATCGTTAAACGTATGTAATAATTAAAGTAAGACCAATTAATTAATATAAAATCCCAAAAACACAGAAGCACAAAACTCTATCATAACAAGAAAAGAAGTTCACATACTGGGTATCGGTATCGTTAAACATAGGTAATAATTAAGGTACCTAACAGTTCTTCATTCGTAGCTCCTGTAAGGTACCATTTGTAATGCCGCAGCACCTACTGACGTTCGCCTCGTGACAATGCGCTCAGGCATTCTGCTGTTTTCTAGTCGACTAGAAACTTTGACCTCTCGTGTTTTTTACCACATGACCTACTACTCAGACTTTTTTCCCCGACAATTTTTTTATTCCTACAAAAAAAATCTAAATTCCTAAGACAACGGTTAAAAAATTAGTTTATGACTGATCACAGTTTAGAAATTGAAATATTTAGTAATAGAAGATAGGTACCTACTAATGACAATTTCCTTCTTCCCTATTTATTTTGCTCTTTACCAGACAAAAATATTGTTTTTGTTGTAACTTTGTAAAGGTACTCTAGACAAATTACATTGTCGGCTTGTGAATTGTTTGTACGCTTTTAAGGCTCTCGAAAATTACTAAGAAAATCAAATCTAAAACTTCTAAGAGTGTTATATTTCACTCTAAGATTTCTGAGGAATGTAAACGCAAACGAAATTACAAAAGGAATGTTTATAAGGACTGTTTCAAGTTCAATTAAGAAGTAACGATTCCCTTGCTACAAGTTTGATTTACTGTAGGGAAAAGATTGAAATGCCAACAATTGCTGATGTTTTTATATATTATAACATGTCGACCCAGCGAACTTCGTACCACCTTACCTTTTACAATGTTGTGCATGTATTATACATAATAAACCTTCCACTTGAATCACTCTATCCTAATAGAAAAAAAAAACAGTTACTTTTGTAAAAACTTTTAGAAAGCAGAATATATTGGGACAGTATTGTATTGTAATGTCACAAAAGAACAAAAAAAAGAGATAAATTGTAAAGTAGAGTTTGTTACCCCTTTCTTCTCTACGCTGTTAAATCATTTCTAAAGGGAGTAGAATCATTTGACAGAGGAGGGCTTTTTGGGGGCCTCTCCAGGCGACTATTGTCGTAAGGCAAGGCAAACATTTGTTTACCTGAGCCAATTGGTGGGCACCCTGAACTACCTCGCCTCTCACAGTATAGGATACTTTACCAAATAAGGTATCAATAGCAATTAGATTAGATGTAGTCTAATTGAATTTCAATAAGTGATTTCTTGTAGCCTATATTGAATAAAGAATTATTTGATTTGATTTGACAGTCAGTATTTTCCAAAAATAAATTGTACCTACGTATTTCCAGCCACTTTCCAGCTTGTATTGTAGGTTTGTCGCTATAACTTGAACATGAACATTTCATTTCCACGCGGCGTGTTTGTGAAAATTTCAGAATAAATGCGCAGCAGTTATGCGCCAGAACGAATTTATGCGAGTTAAAAAATTGTGACCGACATTTTTTTAAATAAATATTATTAAACTTAGTTTAGATTTAATTAGCACATGCGCATTCAAATAGTTACTTACTTTAATGGTTTCTTGGTCGACTACTAACAATTAACAAACTTACCTTCAACAATATGGAAACTTTCTGAAATTTTGTGCAAAATAACACTTTCGCTGGTAAATTTACGATGTAAATTTTCCACTATCTAGCTGAGATCGGCTAGAGTGCGTAATTTCCTCAATTTTCGAAATAACTAACGACACGACTGGCAGACTCACCTAATGAAGCATCTCGGCCAGTGTTGTGCTCGAATATCTAGTGTTATTAACTGTAGCTACTATCGATGGTCCTATGCCTCCAGACAAGATTAATTATCTAAAATCTTAAATATCTAGTATGATCGAAAATAGAAAACTAAGAGGTACAGTTAATTTTTTTAACTGTCATCAAACCTTCATTCGCTAACATTTTGATTTTCTAAGTATTGAATGTAGATTTTAGAAAAAGCATATTTTATAAAGAGAAAACCTCTGAACTTAAAAGTCAACGATATAACTAATATAATAGCTCAATATTATAGTATATTAGAATAATATATAATATATTAGCTCGCAGTATTCGTCCTACCACAAAAGTTTTGGCTGCACACTAACGAAGCTATAAATATATACAACTGTAAGTAGGTACCTAATATCATTAACTTTTTATATATTTTGACATGTCAAGACTAAAGACTTCAAAACAACTAAAGAAAATGTTTTACTAGAATTCTCCATTACTTAATTTTTTTAAGTAAATGGATATCGATATACTAAATTTCAGACATGACTACCGTTTTTGGATTTGATGGAATCGGTACAACCTGCTTATTCGCGGCCATTCGACGGCAGCGCTAGCTCTATTAAACTAGCTCGATGTTTGATTGGCTCTAATTGGTCGTTGAGGTCCTGTCATTAACCTACCACACTTGCACTTTGTCGGAAAATGACATTAAAAATGTTAACTTCTAGAATATTGAATTTAGCTACCTTCTTAAAAACTAGTTAGGGAAAATAAGATTTTTCATGTATTGAAAAAAACACGTCGACGTCACGACGTAATCCTTAATAAGTTTTCCAGCTGCGAGATGGGAGAATAGGTAAGGGCACTGAAGAGACGTCTGGTAACATGTTTTCAAATGTTTTGGTTTTATTTAATCTGTGCTTTAAGTTTACGTTCAGGAGAAAGATATTGGAATATTATATATCCACATAGGTTTTTCATGAATGATAAAAAGGATAGTGATACATATAAAAATAAAAATTCGTTTTTCAATAGCAGTTGCTTACAAAATTAAATATTGTTTATCTCATTAAATATAGTGGAGAACCGATACTGAGCTTTGAAAAATGTAAATTTGGTATGAAACCAACATGCGAGAGCCGTACTTATTTTAGACCGTTTATTTTGTCAAGTATAACTATTAGAATTTGTGGTGTCCCCAAGTACCAATAGTCCGGTGTAGCATTATCTGTCCTTTATACGAACTGCAATCAGTAATTCAGGATAATTCAATTAATAAAGTTTGTAAATTAGAGCAGAATCGGGCAGAAATTATAAACCACGTTTATTATTCGTAGTTGCCACCTTCTAGAATAAATTTACCTAAATTAATTAAGTTAGTCTCGTGAAATATGAGATTATAAGCTTAATTCTAAATGTGTCATGAGGTAATTTAGGGGAAATTTTACTTTTGAAATAGCTATTACTTCCCGGCAACCCCACCAAACTATTTATAGCTATTTTTTTTATTAAAAACAAAAAAAAAACATCATATGTATTTAAAGAACATAAAATTATTTAATTACTTTTTATTTAAAAGTATTTTACTGATGAGCTACTATCCAACCACCAACGAATAAATTTCGGTTATATTGTTCTAGGTCTAATGAAAGTAATTTACATCCGTAACAAACAATAAAAAAAAACACAATTTCACTCAGCTCAACTTTTTATGATCGACGGATGGGATTGAAATAATGATAAGAAAGCGAGAGCAAGCGAAATTGAAAGTAGAATAAAACACTGGAAACAAATGGCTACAAGATCTCCATCAAATAACTTTTTCTTGACAAAAGCCAACTTGAACATATTATTTTGATATTTTTCTCAGTGACCTAGTGTTTGAAAGTAAAAATGTACCTACGATTTAAAAAGACGGAAAGATATTTTTTATAATGGTTTTATCTATTGCTGGAGTCGCGTTTTCTCCATGATACATTTTTTTTAACCGATTTAAGTTTTTTTATAATAAACTAGCCTTTGCCCGCAGCTTCGCACGCGCTTTTTAATTAAAATCGTTAATTACTGGTTGATTTACGACTCAGGATTTTGGTGACATCATTTCTATTCGCACCCATACCCCCTAAAAATATCTATCTATAATTCAGTTCCCGTGGCAACTCCATAAATTCATTTCTACACTCCACCATTCAGACACTGAAACTTCTAACATTTCTATTAGCTGGTTGGTTAAAAGTAGTTGGATATACGTACCTACCTACATACCTAATATATGTACCTACTCGAGTAAAAAAAAGTTGAAGATTTTTAGGCGCTTTATGTTTTTGAAAATGTTCCGTTCCATGTGAACTTTTGACTGCTCCGTAGCTCAGTTGGCAGTGATGTGGACTGAGTAAGCGTGAACACCCGGGTTCGATTCCTGGGCGGGGCGAATATTGATATAATGAATATCGATGTTTGTTTCCGGTCTGGGTGTGATGTTCGTCTCTGTGTGTGTTTCGGGCGCCCTAGATACTGGTTCTTCCTTGTCAGGGGCTCTGAGTGTGATGTGTTATGTGTGTTATTATGTGTTATTATTGTTTTAATACTAACTAAAGAGTCCCGTTTTACGTTCCCGTGGGAATTTAGTATATTTCTTCCTTCCAACATCCTTACACTTGTAGACCAAATTTCACGTTGGCATACTCAAGGAAATCGTTTTTTTATACTAAATAATTAGTCCTGTAACCCTATTCCCATGGGAATTTAGTGATTTCCTTTCTTCAACACCCTTTTATCTACTGAGGAACCTGTACAAAAATTTCACGTCGATACACTCAAGGAAGTCGAGTTTTCATTCTCACAAAAAAGTCCCGTTATTTCAGTTCCCGTGGGAATTTTGTTAAATACTTTCTTTCCACATTCCATTTACTGAGGAACTTGTACACCAAATTTCACGTCGAAACACTCAAGGATGTCGATTTTTCATTCTCACTAAAAAAGTCCCGTAATTCCCGTTCCCGTGGGAATTTTGTAAATTCCTTTCTTTTAACGCTCTTTCATTCACTGAGGAACCTGTACAACAAGTTTCACGTCGATACACTCAATAATGTCGATTTTTCATACTAACTAAAAAGTCCCGTAATTCCCGTTCCTGAAGGAATTTTGGGAAATCCTTTCTTAGCAGATGCCTACGCCATAACATGCAAAAAAAATGCATGCCAAATTTCAGCTTAATCCGTCTAGTAGTTTGGGCTGTGCGTTGATAGATCACTACGTCAGTCAGTCAGTCAATCAGTCAGTCAGTCAGTCACCTTTGAGTTTTATATATATACCCTCTTATTCATAAAAAGTTAAAGAGCATTTTAGTTATTTGACGTATGTCAATTTAGACTGGATGTCACGTATTTACCATACAACAAACCAGCGAAGTAGACCTCCAGTAACGCTACTTAAAATCTACTGTATCTTTATGAATAACATGGATAGAAGATAAAATTGTTTATTTCCCAGAAAGAACTAATGTTTTGATACAGGGTTTCCTACGACCCTTAAACTCGGCAAAGCCTGTAATATGAGAGTCGTATTACAAAATGTTGACACAATAGTTCATCTTAAATTATTTTAATTAAGTTAATTAATGAAAATCAATCATAATAAATAATGTAATTATAATAAAAAAAAATATAATGATAATATTTAAAACAAGAAAGGTAATCAGTACATGAAATGCTTTTCTAAAGCTCTACCACAGTAAAAATAATCTTAACCAGGCTCTACGTTAGTTAACAACATACAATTCACCAAAAACCAAAATACCTACTAAGACCGTTTTATATTATAAAATAAAAGAATAGAATGAAAGTCACAAACCGAATGCAAGAAGTTTAATGATTCCTTAGGTACTAAAGTTGTTTCTTATTCCGTTTTATAATTCAAGTAGGCTTCTTTGATAAAGTTTAGGAACGGTTTATTTTACGAAAATATTTTATGAAAAGAAGAAATAATAGGGCCTAAGTAAAACTGTCTCCGAACAAGTATTTAAAAAATTGTAAAGCTGTTCACAGTTGGACAAAGTTTATTTCTCGTAAACTTTTACGTAGGTACCTACATATCTAGCTAAAATAAAGATTTTTCTGCTGATGATAAACGATGAAAGTTATTTTTCTTTATTATGGTTTCTTTTACTTAATAATATGTTTTAGTCTACAAGGTAAGAAGGGAGGTACTTGAACAATGTATAATAGTTATTATAATATGAGAACTAAAAAAGTTTCTTCTAGTTTATAACTCTAACCTACTCTATTCTATCCAGTTTTAAGAGTTTTAATAGCTTCTGGAATATAAACCCTGAACGTCCGGTCCAAAGAACGGGTTCGGGGGTATGGTACGGTATGCTATGCCTGTTGTACAAAGTGACTAAAAGGGGTTATCAGGGTCGTGGGTGTAATGGGCGGGGTCCCGATACACTCACGACTCATCAAACGGCCCCGAGAAGGGCGGCGGCACAGCTTATGGCACTGTGCCGCCGCAGCTCTATAGGCGAGCCGGGGAGGAAATAACATGCACTCATCGAGTACGACGTTGCATAGCAGCTAGGCGTGGGATGGACACCGGACGCCGATCATCTACGATCCCGGGGACCTTCCCATGAAACGCGTTAAGATGCCCTTTATAAAAAGGCTCTGTAATTTAAATGGTAAGTGATACACATTAATCCAGCAGCATCCTCCGGCTGTTGACTGACAGAATGGACAGTCCACTGCCAAAGCATTGGTCTATATATGTAAATATTTTTTTAAATTTTTAAAGTATAATTATGTGTGTTTTTAGATTAAGATATGGTTGTATATTCAACTGAAATAAACGATTATTATTATGTTTCTCAATACTCTTCGGTATCACGGGATGGAGCCCGGTCCTTTGAGAGGCGTGCGAGGGGACGAATCTAACTCGTAGAGGCCCTTTCGAGAGTTTTGCTATATTGTATATGGATCACCAACCAGGCACCGCCACTCAATGCACAAATAGATCATGCACCCAGAGGCGGCACCCAGAAGGTGATAGGAACTATTGTAAAATGGATGACAAGAAATGGTTTATGGGGGTGAACTGTTTAATGGACCGGTTAACTGGTGCTATGGAGTGAAATACCGGATAATATTATTATTATTATTAATTATAGATGTACATACGCATTCTATTATGTAATTTGTATTTGAGCTAGACTTGGTTGTGAAGAGCGGAAAATTACCTGAAAGTTCTAAGTTCAAACCAAATATGCGGGAATTTAGGCAGGCAGTGGAAAGTAACAGAGAGCAGTATGAATGGAAATATAGGGAAATTGATTTTTTTGTTATCTTTTGCGGCGTAACTTTTATGTTATCGCCATGGAGCTTGGATTGAGCTTGATAGATGGAGTATTCATGACGTGTGAAATTGTATTCAGTAAATTATTGGTTTCATTATTTTTTAAACCTTGCGAATTTATGGGAAAGGTATAGTTAAATAAATAGAAAGGCGTAATAACAAAAAATTACACCTGTTGTAATTTTTTACCTTTTATTAGCAATGAGATCTACGATCTACTAAAATTCGATACAAAGACACTTCTTGCGCGATTTTCGTCTAGATTTTTCAGTTTAACTTTTGCGGGGACTATCAGTCTGCCTACTTTGCGTCTTCAGGTGTAATAATCAAGAACATTTTTTTGACTCTAGTCGTTGACGGAAAATCAATGAGTACAATAATTATTAATGTTAATACCGTTCGGTTGTTTGTTTTCTTTGGAAACTATAACTTTTTTATAGATTTCGATAGCCACTATCGATTAACAACTGACCCCCCCAATTCAATCTTCCTCTATCACCCAAGGGACCTTAACTTAATTTTCAATAGGAACATCCTCTCTTTGAGAGAAAAGTATCGTAGCAGAAAAGACACAAGGGAAAATTGGATTTTTATTATCCGAAAATGATCCTTGTCGCTGCCGTCATCATATGGGATTTATCCACAATCTCAATTTAATTAAATTTATTACAACAGAGCGTCTTCCTTAATTTGGAACAGTTACTAAGTAAACGGGGATTACCTGCCTACTTACTTTTTGCCTTATTGGGTTTGATTTAAGATTACATTTCGGAAGTAAATTTTTGCAAAGTTTCGAAATATTTTCCACTTTTATTTAACAGCATTAAAAATACGTATCTAAACATATTATAGATTGAAAATAATTCATAGTGAATCATAAGTAAACATAAAATAAACAGTGAAGCGAAGCAAAAAGGCATCTGATCTTTAGGGAGAAGCAATTTTTCATTCGCTGAACACAAAATTACGAAAGCTAAATTAGAAAAATATGTAATTGTAAGTGTTAATTCGTATAAAAAAACAAAAAACTTTGAATTGTATTTATTTAATTTGAATTGTTATTATTTCACGGAACACATGGCGAATAAAATGTAATAATCCCACGGATAAGGTAGCTTAATGAATTATTAATAATTCTGGCCGGTCGTTAACAACAGATGGCACCAGTGTTTTATTTATTTACTGCTGTTTCTGCTATCGGGGATTCAGGGGATTTTGCGGGATTACAAAGCTTTACAATTATGAAGTATTGTTGGTTAATGGTCAAGTAAGAGATTAAATTCCACATTGAGGATTTCGTATAGAAAAGTGTAATTTTTGGAAATGGATCTTAACAATTTTGTTTTATCGTGCTTCTTTTTATATTTTGTTTTTAAATTTAAAACCAACTTTTTTAAATATGATGCACCCTATCAACCTACTGTCTTTTTATATAAAACACGAATTTGGTTCTTTTGTATTTATACTCTGTATTTAAAAGTTATTATTTCTTATTGAGAGTGGTGCTAATTTTAACGTACATTAAAATATTTAAGTATTATTACTATCTGTACCAAAGAATCGTCTTGCAATCTGAACGTTTTGTCATCGTTATAACCACATTTCTACCCAAACGGAATAAGTTGTCTCGACTCAGCTGAATTAGACGTCGTTTAATTCTTTTACATTAGACGTTAACATCCAAGCTTAGTGCAGTGCAGTGTAAGGGTAATGAATTTGTACTATATGTGCCTTTGTCTATAACCTAAAATACCTATTGTTAATAAAACGGCAGCCATGCTAGCAAACAAAAAATATGTAATAAAAATAGGCGTGTTTAATTTGTCTTTTCGATTTTACCTTTAAGAGTTGAATAAAAACTATCAAGTTTATCAGAATTTGTTAGTAAAGTGCTTTGCGTAATGTTAAACGTAAACTTCGAAATTAACATAAAAACCTGACTAGGTACTATAGGTACCTCAAATAAAATAAAATTTTACACATTGGTCGGTTGGCTGTAATACACAGAACAATAGTGGTAATACCAATAAGTACCAATGCTTCTCTCTACCAATACTTAGCTATTTATAAGACAATACCAATTTATAATTTTATATTATTTTAACCAAGTAATAGGTAATAATTATGTTGATATGAAAACCATAAAGATAATGTGTATACTATATGTATTGTTAAGTTCCGCATATCTGTATTTACTTTTTTACATTTTACTTATAAGTAGCAGGAATCCGATCTTAGTCCGGAAACAACATTAATTTCTAGCAGTTCCAATGATGCCAAGACAGAAACTAGGCAACGTGTGCCAATTCCTCGGAATCACTAAAGGTACGTCTCTAGGTAATAATCATTAATTGCAGAATTAGGACGATTTGAAATCTAAAGGCGTCTGGTATAGTGTGAGTTTGCTAGGTCACTGAGCAAAAAGTTATTAAATATAGCAATCGGGTAATGTCAATTTATTGCCAGTTGATTAGAAGTAACAAAATCGGATACTCCAAACATTCCCTCGCAGTACTTGTGAAAAGTTGTTGCGCAATTTGTGTCTATAAAATAAAATATTTCAAATAAAAACAGATAGGAGTTATTTCATTTGAGATAAGGCTGAATTTTACAAACGCACGTTTTTGTTTTTCTATATCCGAGCACTACTGCAAATTGAAAAACGACCATCGCATTTTTAAGGCCCTATTCTCAATGGCTATCTATACCTGTCAATCACACAAATGAGTTAGACCCATCTGCTAAATCTCAAAAATGTTTGTCTTCTATTATACGAGAATACTCAGTGCTGATTAAATATCTCTTAATAACGGGCGGAATTATATTATAGGCGGAAAAGCAAAATGGGGCGCGGTGAATGACAAAGACTAATTAAGACATTGCTGGGAAATTGATAAGACGGTATTTTAGAGAAATATTTCCTTGGTAAAACTTACTGCAATGCACTTGTCGTAAAATTTTGAATGATCTTACGAGAAAAAACTACAGATAACTTAATAGTTAGTTGATGAACGTTAAATTATACTTGTAATTGTGACTATTCGTAGCAACTCTGTGGTTACACAAAATAATCTTAGGCTAGCTGTAGGTATCTAGCTAGCAACCAACTGTAGACCGCAAGTGATCCGTCACTGTTCAGTCGTCGCCGGCAGTATACTTGTCAAGAAGCTAACTGAAACAAAGATGAAGCAGGAAACCAATACGTTATTCTTTTGTTTTTATTTAGCTATTAAGAACGGTTTTAGTATAACTCGGGTGCTTGAAACAAACAATAAAATCTATTGATTCCTTTAGGACCAAATGTACTCAGAAAAGTATCAAGAAAAGGTTTCTAGATTTCTGATTTTGTTTGACTTAATTTAAATAAAAACAAAATTAACTATGGATAAATGAATAAATTTAGTTGTTTGTAAATACAGTCTTAAGTACATAAAAAAGTATTTTATTCGAGTTTTAGAGAATTGTTGCCTAGTTGAATATTATCTAAATTCCGTCCAACATTTCAAAATTGGATCAAATGTTTTCAAAGCGTAGTCAAGCGAACTTTCATGCCTCATTCAAATTCTTTGCAATACAAAATAGATAGATAGATAATAAATTTATTTCAGAAGTAATACACAACACATTTGAAAGATTTATTAACAAAAAACACAGTATGATAACAAACAAAAACCCGATACAAAATTATATTAAAAATTACTGTATACTATCCATATACTATCCAATAAAAATAACAACAGAGCATCGAAGCGAAATACGTTCGATGTCACAGGCAGTGACGTCATAACTTTCGCATCCGGTATTTGCGTTATAAATCATTGCAAAACAGCTCAAAGCTAATATAATATCCGCTTTCAAGAAGGGTAACATTTTATACGGAGCGCTTCTTTACCCTGAGTACTCCTGAGATACTCCGAATTTCTACAAGGTAAATAAAGCTTGTTACAAATTCAAAAGATGGCGGCTGCCTTGCTTGGCATCTTCTGTTATTTCCGTAATGAAAGGAGGCCCAGTTACAGGGTGTGTGGTAAAGATCAAATAAAACAGTAAATAAAGCTAAAGTTTTTTTTTTAAATAAATTTGCTTCTTTGAGCATAAGTTTCTTTTAATGAATTTTCCTTTATATGGATAAAAATCTTCAATAAAAAGGAAAAATATTACTAAAAAATGCAAGTGTTTCAGCCATAAATACGACCATTGGTTGCCTAATTGGTTGGTTGCAATCTCTACTTTAATTTTTTTTAAAGTGCTTTTACATTGCATTTATGTGTAAGTAATTTAATCTGATCAAAATCTATTATAGTTGAAGAATTATGATAAAATATTATTTTACTAAAACTTGAAAATGATATTTGAAAAAAACTTCAATATCAAAATCATTACGAGCTTTGGTTCGTGTACAGTAGGCAATGCTATCAAACCCCAGTACGTTTCATATCACATATCAAAGTCAAACCGCAGAGGCCAAAGCTTAACAAGCTAACAGCTTCGTAAACAAGGCCATAAGGGACGGTAAGGGGAAAATAAATAACATCTGCATTTAGGGATTATGCAGCAATTCATCTTGTCAAGGCCCGGCCGATAAATCAGTGTGGAAACGTCACATTAGCCCGTATTATATGCCCCGCTCCATTTTGCAGCGCGGTTGTGACAGCCACAAAAGGACATTTTTACATTTCCTTTGACCGGCTCCGGCACTGAAGCTTCTGTCATTCAGTGGTGAGTTTTATTTGGTTTTAAGTCTTTATTTCAGGATCATTTAAAGATAGGCACAATAGAGTAAAACGTATTAATAATAATAATTTATTATCTATCATTTAACTGCAGTTTAGCTTTTTCAAATTGAAAAAAGTACCTATTCATTGCGGCACAAAAAATTGATAAACGCAAGTGATGTGGCACAATAGTGAAGTCTTAAGTATAACCCACTACCTAAAAGCATAATAGCACGTATTTCAAATGAGTCTCATTTTTGAAGACTGATTTGATTTGATGTGTTTGAAAGTTGTGTCATAATAGAAAAAAATAATTTGACGTTTTATAGAACATTGCTCATGCTCAGCCGAACGTATTAAGTCTTTAAATCTTCCCGGGCACTAAGTAGTGGGTGAGGTCTAACAAATCAGTTAAATCATAATTTATATAAAACAAAATAAAGACGCTCTTTGAAACAATAATGTTTAGTAGCGAGATAAAAGCATTGTTTTAAAAATTTCGAAGGGATCATTGCATTCATGGTTTTCCAAAGATTATATTTCATTACTTACTAAAAATGTTCTTCTGTAAACAGTTTGCTATTGTATGAAAACGCCTAAGTTTCTGTAATTTAAACGGATCCAATTATTGAGACTAATGGATGTAATAATTATGTTAGACACAGTGGTCTTAGTAAAGTAAACCAGCATACATTACATATCAGGTAGTTTTAACAATTTGAGCTAATGGCAAAATTAATTGGAAATGCATGAACTAAATAACCTTTGTGTGAATCTTAGCTAAAGGCCAATTTAGAGCTAGTATGTAACTCAAAACAACAAACTTCCAGTAAAAATTTTTTTAAGTACTTTGTTACTGAAGTCTTAGTTTTACCTTAATTTTCAAAAATTAACCGTAAATTAAAAAAAAACTGCATCACTAACAACACACGTCTGCCAGACGAACATTATCAAAACTACCTACCTAATCCTTATTTGCCTTCCTTTAATCGTATATCGTAAAAATACTATGACTTCTCGGAAATTAACCATAGAAATTTTTTATTGCGTAGGTTATGATTGATATAAACCAATTACACGATTTTCGTACTTTTAGTAAGAGAATATTCTTATTGTTTTCTCTCGGGCCTTCTTAATGCTGAGTCATCACAAATCTGTAGCTGTCTTGTCTCGCTTGATAGATTACATTTTGTGTAAATCCGCGAGCGGCGTGCCTTTGCAGGTAGGCCAGCTCAAACGGTAGCTTCTGGCGTTGCGACCAAATCTGAAAGGCAAATCAAATTTAGTTGACTTCGTACCGCCTAACCTAACTTTTTATAACTACGTTGTACATGTTTTATACATATAAACCTCCCTCTTAAATCGCTAAAAAAAACCTTATCAAAATCAGTTGCATAGTTTTAAAGTTTATAATATCTATAGAGACAAACAGCAAAAGCGACTTTGTTTTATACTATGTATTGATTTTCCCGCTGCAGCTTATAAGTTTTTTTTTGTATTTACAATCACACTAAAATATTATAAAGACGAAAGTTTGTGTGTATGTTCGTTACTTCTTCAACTCTAAACGGCTGGAGCGATAACCATGAAATTGGATAAAAGCATAGGCTACATTTTACTGTGGTAATAAAACGCGGTAACAATGCGAGGCACAGTTAGCTAAAATAATATCTCAAAGTGTAAGGTTAAATTAATTTTTGATAGGTTATGTGTGAGAATTACCTGCTCCGTGTTTAGCCCTAGCGTGGTAATTTGAAGATTATCCCGGTAAAGTCTATCGAAGATAAGCCGGTCGCACCTCATATTAGCCCTATGTAACATTAAATATTTATATAGCAATAATAATAATTATTTTGGCCCCGACAACAATTGCGGCTTCCGCGTGCTATACATGGTAATTTATTCCATGTTCAGTGACAGTGACACTTTGAATTTCATTGCGGCTTTTGTTTTGTGCGTTTTATTTTTATTTTATTCAGCTTTTTTAAATTTAATAAATAAAAATATATTTTGTCGTAATTTTTTTTTACGTTTTGTAACATTTACGTAATAGATCGTCTGATTATAATATTGGGCTATGAAATGAATTGGGTCAGACGTTTAAACGTGGTTTAAATAGTAGTAATTTCAGTGAATACTAAAAGTTATGATAGGTTTGTTAAAAGTAATGTTTTATTTAAGCTCTTGTATTATTACGTTTACCTACAAGCTACCAAAATAAAAAGTGTTAATTTAGAAGAATTTAAAAATAAAACTGTTTCTGCTAGCAAACTATCATAATATTCTGCTAGCGATCATGTAGCGAACTATCTCTTAGGTCGCCGGGGATTACCGATAGATATTGAATTTTACCGTTTTATATTCTATCAGTATCGTTGTCAAGGTTCCTAACTAATGTCTAGATCACACTTTATAACTCTGAAGCTGTAAATCGAATAGAAATACTCTCGTTTATAAAATTTTATGTAGAAGACGAACATAATTCAGTATTTTTATAAGAATTTTCATTAAGTCATCCGCAAACTCAATTTATATTTTTATAAGAATAACGAGTTGACACAGCGAACTTCGTACAGCCTTGCGTTCTAAATTGTTGAGAATATTCTATAGCCTATATGACATCCGGGGTTAATGTAGCTTCCAACAGTGAAATCGTTTTTCGAATCGGTTTAGTACTTTCAATGCAAACGACAATTAAATGTTTCCTGTTTATAGACACAGATATAGATAAAAGCAAATGAAAGATTAAGACAGTATTTTACAGAGAATTGATGTCATAATTTTTATGTGGAGCATAGTAGCTACTTTTCTAGCTTTATGGTAAATGTAGATAAAGATGCATTGTCTATTCTTTCCATAAACATTTCATTAAAATTTTAACAAAAAAATATATTTTTAACCCATTTTTTAGGGTTACTATAGTCTAACAAGTCTGTCTGTATATCAATTATCACAGGAACTATTTAACTTTTGGGAATTAAAATTAAATCCGTGGGAATGACGATATATTTTTACTTTATACATTAATAAAGTACCAGTCCGGAGCCCTCCATGGCTCTTTAAGCTCTTGATTTTTTATTAGCTCATCGTCTGATAAATATATCACTACTCGACCTCAACTATAAAATCATCCTCACCAAGTGTGTACGACCCACAACACGATTCCAATTACGTGCTTGCGGGGAAATGCAGTAGTGCTGCACTCGAAATGAAGCGCCTATCGTCTTTTATTAACGGAACGGTCGGAGGTCTCATAGAAATCATATGAGGATTGCTGTCAATTGCAGAATGGTGTAGCTAGAACAGAATCAGAATAACGTTCATAAAATCTTATTTTAGGAGTTTTATGATAACGAGATGGTAAATGTTGGGTGTGTACAATAATAGACGAGGATCAATCAGCGGTCGGTACGCGGTATCTTTGGGGAGGCCTCTATCTAGCAGTGGAAGTCTCTTGGCTGAAAAGTTGATGATAATGATGTAATCAATGCCTAAATATATCAAATTATAAGGCTATTTTATTATCTTGTAATACTTACCTAAAATATTAAAGGGCTAATTAAAATAACCAGAATTTTTACGCTAAACTATTCATAAATCAATACATAGTATAAAATAAAGTCGCTTCCCGCGTCTGTCCCTATGTATGCTTAAATCTTTAAAACTACGCCACGGATTTTGATGCGGTTTTTTTAAATAGATAGAGTGATTCAAGAGGAAGGTTTATAAGTATAATACGTGCACAAAATACTTAAAGGTTAGGCGGTACGAAGTTCGCCGGGTCGACTAGTTTTAAAATAAATAACAGATACCACTTAGTTTTTATTTTACGCTAAAAAGTATGACTCAGTTGAATATTCATCGCAAGGATAAAACGTAGCAGTAAATTAATTCTAAGACGCACAAACTCCGAGCTAAACTTGTGCGGAAAGTTAAGGCTTGGTGGTTCAAAAATTTGTGTTTTTGAGATTTTTTTTAAACAATCTGAGACATACAAAATTGATGTCTTCATTCTGAAAAAAATATATGTGTTAGTTAAGGATCTAATCTAGTCATCATACTAAAGGGAAACAGGATCTAATTAATTTTAGTTGATAGAAAAAAATCTCAAAGTTACCCCTTTTTGTTCCGTTTTTTCCATTTTATTTTTAAACCGCTGATTGTTTTTATTTGATTTTTGGAATGAAAATTGCTGACCTTAAATTTTAGACATACTACTATAGTAAGAATTTTTAAGTTTAACGAAAAGACAAAAAACCAGCAAAAACTAAAAAAAAACATCGTTTTCGCGCGGTCCGATGCCATGCCGCGCCGCTCCCTACCCCGTCAGTACCCTTGTGGCCACGGCCGAGGCCGGTTCTGTGTCAAATTTTTGTTTTCGCGCTCTCGTATTTCGTTTTATTTTTATTCAAATGTAAACAAGTTTTGACAACAGATTTCAAAACAATGAACCATAACATCTGATTAGGATCTATATGAAGCTGAAAAAAAACAATTTTGATACCGATATTACATTTAAAAAACCGTCGCATTACAAACTTACCTTTTTTATTTTCACAGACAAAACTTAAATCGTAGGGATGATAGAACAATAGCTGCTGACGAAAACTTGGTTGTTTAACTGTAGCAGCGAGCGGTCTCAGATCAGACAGTGATATTATAATATTATATAAACATACATAGACCTAAATATTTTACACAAGTTATTTTGCGTATAGTGCTTGATAGCTCAGACTTGCCTTTGGAAAGTTTAATAGCTCGAATTTCTGCCATCTTGGTTTCAAAATGTTGGTAGGTATGTCATTTTCGTTATCAGCGAACCCGGAAATCTACTTATTAAATAATTTTTCTCGTAAAAAACCTATATACTTACAATGCAATATACGCGCTACCGCATCCAGTGTGCCCGCCAGTTTGAGAATTAAACAATAGATAATAGAGGTACACAACAATTTTATTTAATCCAACAGTACACGCAAAATCATACCTACAATATAATTAAAAACAAAAAACATAGTTTACCTTCAGTTTACATATTTAACTAAAATAAAATAACATGTATGTAATGTAAATGTGCATGGCGTGCCAGAGAAGAGGCCTATGTCCAGCAGTGGGCTCTTACAAGCTGATGATGATGATGATGAATGTATTGTCAAGCCTTTTTTTCTGGCTTACTCCGCACTTTAGGTATAAACCTGCAAGTACGTGCGGCGGCAATACGGAAGCGCAGCGTTCTACTTTGTCTATGCCTAAATACAGAATGTCAAATCAGAAGAAACCCAAGTTTCTTAAAATTAAAAAAATATATTAAGTACATTTTCAGAAATAATTAAATTGTGTACTTCTTACAATATTAATTTATTTTTTGAAAATAACACCATCTTAATGTGATCCGTTACAATAATTGTAATTATTAGAGGTACAATTGCGGCACTCATGCAAACGAACGTCTAAAAACTTTTTTATCAAAAAATTAAACCGCCGAAAAAAAAACCGAAATGCATAAAATAATAATATAATTACTAAGTTCTTAAAGTTATGTAGGGTATACCAAGTAATTTTAAGTCGGATATCCGATTCGGATATTTTCTTTTTGATCAATAATTGTCTTCGGATTAGTTTTTATTTTATTAGACTTTAGTCTAAAGACCCTCTAAGAAAACCCTTTAAGAAAAAGTCCTTTGAAGTCAGATCTGGTGGTGGCCAGGGAATGACGACTACTCTTAGAGAAATAAATTACGGACGATAGGGAAAGTGGTTTAAGAGATGTATCTATTTCCCGCATTTATAGGTATGTAAACATAGTAAATTGAGCAAAAAGTTATCAACTCAAACTATATAGTAATTTGTATGTAATGTTTTTTGAGTCACAAAATCAAATTAAAACAATCAGTAGTGTATTTCTAATGGAAAAAAACACTACAAAAAGGGTTTACTTTGTTTTATTTCTACAGAGTGAAATTCATTAGATCTTGTTACTTTTTAATAACTTGTCTAAACTAAATCCTACATCTATATTTTTCAGAATTAAGAAATCTGTTTTATATTTCTCAGATGGTTTAAAAAAAAACTCGTTATTACAAATACCTTACCTAAACGCAAATTCTTGTTAGCTGAAACGAAAATCGGAAAGAAAAATTGTGCGGTAGGTATAAACATCTCGATTTAACTTCGGCTTGTATGAAAAGTAATAAAATTTAAAACTGCCGCGACATTTCGCATTTCGACGCGCGCATGTCACAGCTGCGAGGGTGGGGGACCCTCATACCTAATTAGGTAAGAAGCTTCAAACTACAGGTCCTTAAAATTTTGGGTACACATTAAATTAAGCACACATTGTTAAATAATGTTAAATTATGGAAGTAGGTAGTTCATAACTTTCTTTGGAGTAAGTTGATTTTTGTTGAATAGTAATTTAAATTTAAAGTTGTCATCCATATACCTACAATATTAATTATTTTACGATACTAGGTACTTCTTTGTATTAATTAACAAGTGACCACTGGGTATATAAAACACGTTTACTTTCATTTGATTTATTTTCCATCAAGGTAGTGTGGTATAAGAAAACAATCAGCATTTTTCTATGTCTATGAGTCTACTTACTTTGCCCTACAGATTATTTGTACCTAGCTAGAGAGTTCTTTTATGCTTTCTTTCTTTAGGTGATTTCGTTGGGCCTACCACGTATCTGCATTCTTTCAGCTAATTTCCTATTTTAAGTTATGATTGCTTCGTTCCACAGCTTTGAATTTGACATTGCGTATCTCGACACAAAAATTTCAACCAGAAACTTTTAAATATTTTAATTTATTCCCCTTTGTATCTTTTTAAACATCTTAAACTGAAATAAGCTTATCAATAATGTATTCATCTAATTACATAAATTAAGAATTCGTTCTGGTATGATATAAAATACAGCTATTTTGCGCTGAGTGGTGACAGAGTGTAATTGAGTGAAAATCAATTAGCTCTATATAGCTCAGTTAAGAAGTTTAGATCAGCTAGCAGTGACCGGACAAAATTGGTTTCAATTGTAGAGGGATTTGTTGTACTACTTAGGGGACAAATTAAAAGAAATAACTAAAAAAATATCTTCTTTACTATGTTCATGGAAAAAGTAATTGAATCAAAAAATAGGTTACTTCTCTAAGCTTAATATAAAAAATAATATTTTATAAAGCAGTTTTTTCACGATCTTATAACAAACAAATTAATTATATTTATTTTTATAGGTTATTGACTAGTTAAATAGCTCATTATAATATTAAGTAATTTATTTATAATCATAAGTACTTTGAAAATGGCTTCCTCATCTTTGAATTTCATCTGAAGTTTATCAAGCGGGGGAAGATTGAAAGTTGCCTAGTAAGGAACTTCAAAGGCCTTTGAAACCTGCACTGGGATATTGTTTCCGACCGATTGATTCGAAATTGGAATTATTTCAAAGCTAGTTTCAAATTAAAGTTGCCTTGGCATACATTGTTTGCGTAGGCAAAATGCTTAAATACTCTCTGGGCAGAGGTGGAAATATTAGATGTCTCATATTCTAAAATCTTCGAAATTGTAAAGTTAAAAATTCGATCACCAATTTGCAAACTTTATAAGTACCTATACTTAGTTTCGCATGTAAATTATATTGGCCTGGTAAATACAATGAATTTTTTTACTTATTGAATTCTAGCGACGCAGTGAAATTTATGTAAGTATGGATCTCTATACTTTGCAATAGTAGTAGTAGTAAAACGTTACCTGATATTTCAATGACTACAACTTGGCATATATCTAGATCATGATTTAATCCCTATTATACAACATGCCTTGTTACTAGGTAGGCTTCTTTTTATTCATTAGCGATAATTTTAATATCCCCAAATAAATTAGGTATCAGATTAGACGCGGGAAAGGTCAAAGGAATACTGAATATTTTAGTTAAATTTTGTTTTCTAAATTTTATTATGATGTAGAAAAGTACCTTTAAATCTCTCTTTATACGTATCTATATTAAATAATCTGTATTGATTCGCTTCATTGTTGTTTTAATTGTTACCAATAACATTTAATGAAAGTGCAAATGCAGCGGTGTGTGGCGAACAAATTAACGAATCTTTTAATGAACTATAAATTAAAATTTTACACTAAAGTTTATTATTACTGTAACCGAGTTTCCTTTGTGAGCTTGTTACCTTGTTTCTGAATTAATAAAAGTAATATTAATATCAGTTAGTATTGATGATGTTCACCAACTAAGAACCGTTAAAAAATTCGAAGACGAAGCTTAGAGAAGAAAAATGACTGCGGCAGGTATTATTATTATTATTACGAGCCTGTACTATCTCACTGCTGGGCAAAGGCCTCCCTCCCCTTCTTCCACTCATCGCGTTCTTGCGCGGTCTGCCACCAGTTTTTGTCTACATCTCTCAGCTCATCGCTCCATCTGTTAGCGGCATCTCTGCGGCAGGTAAGTCCTTTTTAATATTTTATCATAGTTGAATATTGTAAATTCGTTGACTGGTAGCGAGATGGGTCGACTGCCGTCACAAAAATAAGTCCTCGAACTACTAGATGTGATTATGCTGGTAAATAATATCGGTGGAAACATGGGTAAAAAAGAGAGACAAGTTTCTACCTCTAGATTACATATTTAAGTTTAAGTACATACCTATAAAGTACAAAATTACCAAGTGGTTTTAATAAATAGCAGATAATAAAATATTGTGTTGTGAATTTTATAGCAGCCAGTATCCCCTATCCGGCGGGCGCTCGATCTCACCGCAACACGGTTCAAGCTGTTGTTTGCGAACATGGCGTCTCGTATTTTGCATGTAAACATAATGCTCGAGTTGTTGTTAATCGATATATTACTTGTTAGCTGTTTTATAAACAGTTGCTTATATTAAAATAGCAAAGTGCAAAAAATATGGCTTATGTAACCCCAACTAGTGTAAATACCAAAATCCAAATGTAGTACCTACAATTATTTTCAAAAGGAGCTATTTATAAAACAAAATACACAGGTTTAGATTTTTTAAGGCGTAGTGTACCACGGATTAAGGATTAATACTCGCAGAGCAGTTTTTACCCGCCCGTTGTGGTTTTATATGAAAACTCACGAGCCCACATTGTTTTTACGGAAATACCAAAGCCGCCGCATCGTGGGTACGAAACAAAGTGCAGCCCCATTATCACCGAAAAATACTTTTTCCTCCTAATATAAGAAAAAATAATTTGTGATACCAAACGTATCTTTAACCGACATTTAATGGATATCTAGCATAGCAATACTATGGGTGTATGAATCACTTCGATTATGTTTAACACCTTGCAAACAAACAAGCATTGCATCAACATGATAATTTGTACAAACAACCAATGTTGGGAGTTGTTGGGAGGTGGAGGCCGGAAATTAAATGTTAACTATTGTTATATTTATTACCTAAGTAAAATAATTTCAATAATTTGTATTGAACATGTAACAAAACAAAGCTTGCACTAAAAAATTGTAAATAAATGAATAAGAAATTCACTATAAAACAAAGTAAGATAATACCTACCGACCGTTGTTTACAGTTTCAAATAAAACAAGTAAACTTAAAACAAGTAAACTTAACTCTATATTCCAGACACGAAAAGCGATAGTTTAGAATGTATAAGGAACGTTTGCTGAAGAAGCTGCGCTGTCAGGGTTCTTCTTCTTTGTAATAAACTACCTAGAGCCCAAAATCCTGACGACAAAACTTTGCTCATACTTATACTTACCTAAATCTGGTCCAAGACAGGAAAAACTGCTGTTGTTCGCACAAGTTTTAAAAAATAAACTGATATCACAAAAGAGTTGATGTAAGTTTTAGCTTTAATTTGTGTAAGAATCTATTTTGGTTCAGAGATTAGAGTTGCATAGAAAATCACATCAAAACATAATATTGTTAAAAACAAAGTCCCATTCGCTGTTTATCGCTATATAAAAATGATGTAACAGAATTTCGGACCCCATTGCCCTCGATGAGGAAAGATAGAAAAAAAAAAAAACAACTGCATGAAATAATGTCAATGTAAAACATTATCTTATTATTATTATTACCACACATGTTTAAGAAATTCCAAAGACAATAAAATGTGAAACTTGGTAAAGAATCACACAATAAGCACATCTCGTATGTGCAAGTTACGCGACGATCTTAAAAAGCAGCCCTACGCTGAAACAACCCTTGATTTAAATGTATAAACAGGGAATCAAAATTTAGTTGTCGGAATCCCAGCTCTGCTCCTCTTGACAATTTGGTCTTTACCGCTCGCTGAGCACGTGAGAGCTCAATGGACTTTCTACTTATGTTATTCAATGTCTTGTTTGTTCAGGGATCGTACTGAATACGAAAATTATTCTAAGGAGGAACAGGATTTATAAAGCTAACTTCCGAATTCGAAAGTATGTTGTTAAGCCAGATTTCAGTTAGTAGGTAGGTATGTCTAAGTATCACTTGAAGTGTTGTAGTATTTTATATTTATAGTTTTTTTTTATTTACTACCAAAAATAATTTCTTTTCCATATAATTTTAAATATACTGTTGTATTTATATTTTAAGTATACTGTAAATTGTTATTTTTTTTGTCATATTGGCAGGTTTTGGTTGTGCATAGTATTAATTTAGAACTGTGGTGAAAACACTAGTAGGGCTGCAGTTGCACCCGCTGCACTGCGGAACATAAAACTTGTTTCAGTTTAGTTGAGTAGCTCCACTTGCGGTACTTTGTTACCACCGCGATCTTTTGTGACGCAGTTTTCATTAGTGTGATAAAAGAACTTAATGCATTTATGCAGAAAGTTCCATCCTTAGAAGTCGTGTGTTGTTTGTGCGGTAGAAACTATTTGATCGAACACAAAGGAGCGACAATGACCTAGGTAGATTATGAAGAAAATAATATTACTAACCATTGTTGAGTCTAGAATACTAGTAAAACTTCGTCAAGTTCTATTGAGTATTTTTATTTCACGTAAACTTTAAGTAATAAGTTTTTTAACATCAAAATATAATGAAAATGAAACCCACATTTTCTTTAAGTCTTTCTCTAGCTCTTTTCTCGCAGCTCTAACACGTGCTTGGAGAGCGTGAACTGCATTTGAAAACTTAACTTTTTAATAAAACTTGCAATAAAGAAAATATCTGGCAAACCACCAAATTGTTTTTAAATCATCATTATATGCTTAATCTTTCGGCTTTCCGACTCTTACTGCTGGACATAAAGCTCCCTTTAAGATCATCATAATGACCAGTAGGTATTAAGCTACACTGTGAAGAAGCGAAAAACTAACTTAATATCACGAAAAAAATATCGATACAAACATTATGAATGTAATGTACCCCAAGACCAATGTACTGAAACTTAGACTGAGCCAATATCAAGAGGCATTTTGTCGTTAGAAAAAAAAAAGTTACAGCTTGTTGAAACGCTTTATGGGCCATAAAAGTGGGAAATACCTCTTACACGTTGCTAACTCAGGCTTTGAGGCTTTTATTATAGTAAGAAAAATCCTTAAAGATGATGTATGTTTTATTGGAGTATGCAATTTGTTAGACAGAACCTTAAATTCTTACAATAAGTTCACCAATTTTGATTCAATTAAAAATTATTATGAGCTCCAATAAATGTAACATGCGAGCGAACTAAAAAATGTTTTTGATCACTCAATCATACTTAAACGGCGAAGTAACGTAAGCACATGGCCTATTTAACAAACATTCATCTCACAACTTTGGTTATAAGTAGATACTTAAATCTACTTTTTAACTACAGTTACTTTTTAGAACGGTCCAATCAAACGTTTCAAATTAAAATATTAGATTGCTTTCTCTTTTTAAATAATATTTATAGAAAAACGATTTGCATTTCTGAGAACATATTTTCAATTTCCTAACCCACCTCTAAGTAAGTAAGTTTATTCACAGCTACTGTTGCCAGGCAAATGTAATACCTCACGTATATTCGGTTTATTCCCACGGGATATTAGAGAACATATCTGCTGCATGAAGATTCGTCAATATTCTGGTACACTACGGAACCCAAACTATAGTCAAAACACGAAATCGATTACCAAAGTGAATCGGTAAAACATTTATTTTTTAATAATCGTAATTATAAAACCATTTTATCAGAATGTAGGTTATTTTGTAGACTTAGGTAAATGAAGCGGCTGGTCTTTTTCAACTAAATAAATAACGAGCTTGACTTATTAGTTACCTACCCGCTATTTCAATTTCATTTTCAATTTCAACAAGCTATACAACATTCCATGTGAACCGTCAACACAGTCAAATATCTGAGAGCACTATGATGTGTAAAGCCATATAACGGTTACAGGACAACTGTTACAACAAAGACAATGGTTGCTGAGTAATTGGAAACCCCCAGTGAGCCGCTACGAATGTGTATTTTCTGTCTTCGTATGTTTCAATCAAATCTTTTGTGCTTCGAAGAGCAAAGAGCCGTAGGTACTGAATCTTTAACTGCTCGTTAGTCGAGGTCGTGTCAGCCTGCCGTCCCATTGATACAACGGAGATAAAAGCAATGAAGAGACAATACCATTGTGTTTGTTGAGGTTTGTGGTCAACGCATCTGTGACATGTCCAAATGATGTCCAGAGAGTGCTTGCTTGCCATTGCCAGCTTAGGTACTTTACCAAATAACAATCTGTCAGTCAAGTATCTACCTAACAATTTATTTTGAATTGCGGGTAAAGTACGTCAAGTACGTATACAGTGACGCCCCCTGACGCGTGCAGAGCAAGCTGGCGCGGACTCTAGTTGCTTTTGCTACCGCTCGCTGTCAGATACTGTAGGAAGAGAAGTCATCATCAGCATCAAGATAGTTACTGAATTTAAATAATCTTTATTGTTTTTATAAATTGTGGATTCATGGATTGCTACTCTGTACAAAAGCAATAAGGTTTATTGGATTTTCGACCACTTGAACTGTTTGATTCCGATAGGGTCTGAATTTTCGAGAAGTTTTAATTTTCATCATTTCAAGGAGCCGAAAAGGTTCTTTATCTCTTTATTGAGTTTTAGGTAGATTTGATTTATTAGCTTGCCAGCACTTGAACCAAATAAAGTTAAATTTTAAGCGTTTCAGATTAAATCACTTTCATTTCTAACTAGTCGTCCCGGCGAACTTTTCTTGCCGTACAATACATCCTTGGACTCAACAAACATTAAAAAAAAGGAATTGTTAAAATTGGTCCAGGCGTAGTTGAGTTGTGCGCTTACCAACACATTTTGCGATTCATTTTTATAGCCAGTAACAAAAAACGGAACTTATTAACCCCCGAACGAAAAATTCAGACAGGGGTCTTATAATTTTAACGTGTGTATTTGTCTGTCTGTGTATCTGTCTGTGGCGTCGTAGAGCCCAAACGGCTGAACCGATTTTCGTTTAGTTTTTTTTGTATCATAGATAATTTCAGGCCGAGTGTTCTTAGCCATGTCTGATGAAGATCTGATCAGCGGTTTGAAGATAATCAGTTCTTGAATAATGGATGAGAGGATCTAACTAGCTTCCTTATGTCCGATCGATTTGAAATTTGGTACCATCTTACATCTATGTTAAAGAAAGTATTTGGTAAGGTAACCATGACCTGATCTGCCGTTTGAAGATGATCAGCTCTTGAATAATGGACGAGAGGATCTAACTAGCTTCCTTATATGTCCGATTGATTTGAAATTTTGTACCATGAAACATCTATGATATAGAAAGTATATTGCAAGGTAACCATTACCTGATCAGCCGCTTGAAGATGATCAGCTCTTGAATAATGGACCAGAGGATCTAACTAGCTTCCTTAGGTCCGATCGAGTTGAAATTTGGTACCATGTTACATCTATGATATTGAAAGTATATGTTAAGGTAAACATGACCTGATCTGCCGTTTGAAGATGATCAGTACATAATGGATGAGAGGATCTAACTAGCTTCCTTATGTCCGATCGATTTGAAATTTGGTACCATGAAACATCTATGATATAGAAAGTATATGGTAAGGTAACCATTACCTTATCTGCCGTTTGAAGATGATCAGTACTTGAATAATTGATAAGAGGATCTAACCACCTTCCATTTGTCTTATCAATTAAAAATTTGGTACAATGTTACTTCAATGATATTGAAAGTATATGTTAAGGTAACCATGATATTTTTAAGATGATTAGCTCTAGTTCTACTTAAGTAGATGAGGGGTCTGACTGGGTCGGGGGTTTTTAAATTTTTAAATTTGAGTTATATGTTAACCATATTGTTATCACATGAAAATTTCTAGCTTGTTAATTTTTTATTAAGATGAGATTTTTCTTTAGACATGTTTCCGTACCTACATTATAAAAAAAAAATATTATGGAATACCCTAAACTGAGACCCTAAAAGAGTTTTTACTTCCATCGTAACCGAAACATGTTTTATCTTTGTATAAATTCCCGCTCCCTCAAGTCAAGTCTCCTACAATTTCATTTGATGCTAATCTGCGCGCTAGAGCGCAAAGAGAATAATCTCAGTCTTCAGCAGCTTGTTTATGTTTACGTAATATATTTTGTTCCCTCAGTAAATACATTATCAATATATATAAAACTCTTCCGTTACTGACTGACTGACTGACTGACTGACAGACAACGCAGAGCCGAAACTACTGGGCGTATAAAGCTGAAATTTGGCATGTAGGTTCCTTAGGGAGTGTAGGTGAGCACTAAGAAAGGATTTCCCGAAATTCCCACGGGAACGGGAAAAAACGGGATTTTTGTGTTTATGAGAAATCTGCGCGGGAAATACCGCGGGGCAGCCTCTAGTGTGTAAATAAACACAACATTTTGTAAGACTACTGCCTCCGTGGTAGGTACAATCGGCTGACCCTATAGGTGCAGATAATTGGTTCTGGGATAGCGTTTCGTTTACACAATATATATACTGTTTAAAGGCATAACAAATTCATTAGAAAACCATTACTTTACCTCTTTACCTAGAAAAAATACTACACACTATACATTTATTTTAAACTAGCTGTCCCGCCGAACTTCGCGCCTAACAATTTTATATGGACGAAAAAAGTTTATTGTTTTTACTAACTTCCCCACCATTTTCCTATATTTTTTCACCTTTTAAACCTTCTCCGGACTACTACTATAATTTCAAGAGCAAAATCAACGAACCACGATTCATTTTTATATTATTACTAGTCGACCCGGCGAACTTCGTACCGCCTTACTTATTACTATGTTGTGTGTATGAATTATACATACTTACTTATAAACCTTCCTCTTGAATCACTCTACCTATTAAAAAATCCTGCATCAAAATCCGTTGCATAGTTATAAAGATATAAGCATACATAGGGACAGACGCGGAAAGCGACTTTGTTTTATACTATGTATTGATAGTAGATTAAAAACTACTGAAAGCAAAAAATCAAAAATCGATTGTTATAAAACAAATAGAAATAGTATATTTTTAGCTCAAACGCAGACCGAAGTCCTGAAGATAAATTTCAAAGTAAATTGCACGTTACAAACCTAGAAATACCTTGCCTCGATGCCAATCTCCTGATTTGTGAGAAGCGATCCTCGAGTTGCAGTCTACCATGAGTTTACATTTACAATTGAATGCCACCTACACAATAAAATTTAGTTATACGTAAATTTTTATCTTGTTTTGATTGCAAATAAATATTAAGCAGTACTTACCTAAAAAAAAAATTCGACTTTTATAGAAACAAACCTAAAGGATTAAAAAATTATACACAAACTACCTTTTTTCAATACATAGTATAAAAAACAAAGACACGCCCGCGTCTGTCTCTATGTATGCTTGTATCTTTAATACTACGTAACTGATTTTGATGCGTTTTTTTTTAAAGAAAGATTGTTTTAAGAAGAAATCCTTCATTTTTGTTCCAGTAATTTTATGGTAGCCCTACATGGTCTATTCGGTCAGATTGCCTTTGGAAAAAATGGAAAGGACTATTCCTGGGAATCCTGAAAAATGACTACAGATTTTTAAGGATAACAGTGAACTATTTTCTTCTTTGTATTTAAATTCAATCACGTGTTAAATAAGAAAATGTTATTTACTTTTATTACATACGAACAAAAATACTTCTTTAAGCAACAACCTGTTATATTTTGTAAAGTAAAGTTATCCTAAAATTAAACTTTTACATGAATAATTTATATTCATTGATTAATTAGAGTATTGTTAAATTATCTACTAGCTATACTACTACTTTCTAGATTTCTTTACGTATGAAAATCTAAAGTAATTTACGCGAAGTGAAAAGGAATAATAAAGTTACTCCAACAACTAAAAGTTTAATTTTATGAGGATTTATGCGAATGAAATCAAACGACCAAATGAACAGAGATAACTTCGATATAGTATACTGAGGCAAAGAGATAGTCATATGTCCGTTACCCGCATCAGTTTATTTTGCCCTACATTTTATTTGGAAAAATAAAACATATTCATGATAATGGGAAAAAGTAATGCATATTGATGATAATGGGAAAAGGAAATGATGGTCCAGCTAGAGCTAGATCATTAATTGGAATATATTAGCAATGAACAAATTAAGCCGATTATTATTACTTTAAACAATTACTCGAATCTTGCTATTTATTAGCGCTATTCAGATTCAAGATCTTAACCTAATTCAATTGTCCTCTGAAAACAAAGACAATCTTTGCCAATTCGGTAGCAAAGCCCCGACATTAGTTTTTATGAAAGCTCAAGTTTCAAACTGTCACGAGGAGTGTAATGCAAACTGCTGGTGCCGAGTGGTGCCGACAATCAAGTGGCACTGGCGAGGGCGAGGCATTCGATTAAGTCCAAGTATTCTAGCAGAGGTTTGTTTATTTATCGTTTTGTAGTACACGCTCGCCTGAAGGACATCCCGATTATTTAACGGTGGAATAATAGTAAGTAAATAAGTATCTAAAAGTAAAAAATTGTAGAGCTTTCTTTGTTGCCTGTTCATAAAAGAACGTTTCGACGGACTTAAGATATTAATGATAAAAAATACGAGTCTAGATCAAACATAAAAATGTTACTGTACTTAGACCAAAAAAATCGTTATTTTTTGTCAAATAAGGTATCAAATTTTTATTAAATGAATATCTTCCCTTATTCATTCAGAAAATTTTACACTGAAAACTTCAACTCTCCCATTTTAATGAACACTAACATCAAATAATATCTTCCCAAGTTTGTAGAAATAACCCCTTTAACTCTTCATGAAAGCAGAAAGTTTTCCTCATTTCTGAGTAGCTGGGCTGGGCGAACCTCCTCTTTCCAAATTATTTGCGGATCATTAAATTTCACATAACTATTTCCAGGAATTAAAACACGGCGTAATGTATTTTCAAGAACTATCTTGCCTTCATAGAGGCAAATATGGTGCTTCATACCTATACGTTACGTTAGGTATGAAGCACCAAAACTCTAAATACATTATACGTTACGTAACGACTCAAAATTCGTTTTTCCAAAACCTCTACTGATAATGAAGCAGTTATATAAGGCTTGAAATAATCGCAATGGGCTATCCTAATCTTGTTATAGCCTAGATAGAATCTTTTTAAGCGTCTATCAAATTTCAAAACTTATTTTGTAGCATTTCTTTCATTTTTAATTAATCGTAAAAAAACATAAAAAGGTCCATATAAAAAGTATTTGAAAGGCAGTATTTACGTTAATAATAGGTACCGTCGCTTTTTTACTTTTTGAGTTTTTCTACATTTTACGTATTCTGAAACTCGCATCTTTGTAACTGTACTTTAAAGATCAGCATTCAAAATAAATATTTACTTTACTAAGTTCACTTAATTTCAAATCCTTTACACAACAAATTTACTCTAATTTAACCCTCTGGAGTTAATTTCCGGGATTTATGGTTTCATGAGTTTGCATTCATTAGGTTAATGAGATTTTCATTTATTTTAGCAACAAGCTAATAAGTAAAACAAAAAAACATAAATCAGTCTTTTTATAAATTCCAATTCTATACGTATACCCGGTTACTTTTTTATCGTGGAGGAAAATTTAACACCCGGTAGTCATAGTTATACTGGACTGATTCCTGAAAACAAAATTTAAAAAATAATGAACCGTGATCACTTGAGGTAAGTTCTTCGAAAGTTTATGTAAAAAAATGGCTGATCTGGTGCCAGACGAGTCAGGGTGTGGAGATCAATACGCAGGCGAGTGAACAAGGAGTCTACGGCCTTAAATAATTGTTCGAGTCAAACATATATCATGCAAATCTTAGACCTGAAAGTTTCCGCCAGGGTAAAAAAAATACCGTGTATTTCATTTTTAATTTAAGGAACGACACTTTTGGCACTTATATATCTAGGATTATATAACTAGGATTCTTGAAGTAACTGTTTGTGTTATAATTACGAAACGGGTCCAGTGCTATAACTTCCATCAATCACGAAAGGTGTAATTGATTCTCTTTGGCATCCTACTTACTAGTGAATTTACCGACTTTATATACTTTGTTGCTTTAGCAAAGTACCTTCTTTGACGTTGAATAATCAGAGCATAGTATTAGCTGACTGATTTGGCGTCATATTTTATTCCAACAAAATGAATGTCGTGCGTGACCTCTCAAACTTCCCTTGGTTTCATTTCCGTCTCCTACCCGTTATTTTTCCTTTAACATGGTTTTACCAACAAGAAGGCTAAGTAAAAAAAACAAAGACAATCTTTGCCAATTCGGTAGCAAAGCCCCGAAATTAGTTTTTATGAAAGCTCAAGTTTCAAACTGTCACGAGGAGTGTAATGCAAACTGCTGGTGCCGAGTGGTGCCGACAATCAAGTGGCACTGGTGAGGGCGAGGCATTCGATTAAGTCCAAGTATTCTAGCAGAGGTTTGTTTATTTATCGTTTTGTAGTACACGCTCGCCTGCAGGACATCCCGATTATTTAACGGTGGAATAATAGTAAGTAAATAAGTATCTAAAAGTAAAAAATTGTAGAGCTTTCTTTGTTGCCTGTTCATAAAAGAACGTTTCGACGGACTTAAGATATCATCAATATCAATACATAGTATAAAACAAAGTCGCTTCCCGCGTCTGTCCCTATGTATGCTTAAATCTTTAAAAATACGCAACGTAAGTTGATGCGGTTTTTTTTAATCGATAGATCTATTCGAGAGGAAGGTTTATATGTATAATACATGCATAATATAAAAGAGTAACAAGGATAATTTTAGAGGTTTCTAAAGTGATGTCGTAAATGATTTTTTTTGAGCTTACATTGCAAACGCTGGCTGAACCCAAGGAGATAGATAAAAATAATGTACCACAGTATTGTAGATCTCAAAATTTTCTACAAAAAAGTCCGCGATGGTAAATGTCTATCTCTTAGATATAACCCACAATAAACATTTATATCTTTATTTTTTTACAAAAATAATAATGGTATATTTTCGATTCAATTTAAAGCAATACATCATTAATCCTTATCCAATTTAGTATCTTAAATACATTGTGAATTTAATAAAGATCAAATAGTCGTTTACAGCATGAAATTCAAATGAATATTTTCGAAGATATAACAGATTGAAAATTTCCCAATATGCGACACATGGCCAATGGTGGTCTTTCTTTGCAAATGCGACAGGAGTTCTCCTTAGCCTTATTATTATACCTAAGCTTTAACTTTTCCACGGCAGAGCAAAGGCCTCATTCCTCCTTTTCCACACTTCACTGTCCTAAGGAGATTCCCACCAGGCTCTGTCAAGCGCTTCCAGTTCGTCGCTCCACCGATCGTTTCCCGGAGCAATGTCATCTCTTAAAGTATTTTGAAACCCACTCAGTGGTCTTCTTAGCCCTAAGATCGCATTTTATACAGGCGACATGGCTGGCCCAGTCCTATTTTTAGACGTTATCCATCAATCACAGCACCATGTGAGTTCCCAATATGCTATGCGGTATGTATGTATGCACTCCATATTGCCCATAGATCGTAGTTCACATAATCGACATATCCATGACTAACGTAGTGAGAAACTGTTTATAGCAAACAGACACAGCCTGTGGCACTGAGCTTAGAGGGGAGCCGGCGAAGAAATGACATGCCCTCCCCGAGAGGAACAGATAGGCGTGGGAGGGACACTGGATGTCGATTATCACAATTCTTCCCAAATTGCCACGACGGCCACCGGCGGGTTTTGGTGGCTGTGAACCCGAAATACCGCCTTCGCTCCCCCCGTTACAAAAAAAAAAGTGCAAAGACCTTTGTCCCTCTTTTCCACACTTTACTGTTTTAAGCAGATTCCCACCAGGCCTTTTTTTTTGTTAAGGGGGGAAATGTCTATTGCATTAGCGCTCCCCCGAGCGTCGGGGGTATGTGGGGCTCGCACCCACTAAAACCCCCCGGCGGCCGTCTTTGCGCTTTTGGGAAGAACCCCAGGAACCACGCATTATAGAGTCCGAAGTCCTTCCCACGCTCAGGTGCTATCAGCTTCGTGCTCGGGGATATTGTTCCCTCCCAGGCTCGCCTTTGGAGCTGCGGCGGCATAGTGCCACAAGCTGTGCCGCCGCCCATCTCGGGGCCGTTTGATGAGTGTGTCGACACACCCACGACACCAAATACCCCTTTTAATCGCCTCTTACGACAGGCAGGGCATACCGTAGCGTAGACCTATTCTTACGCCCGGACCTACAGGGCTTTTCCCACCAGGCCCTGCCGAGCGTCTATTCGTCGCTCCATCGTTTTCTGGTGCCAAGTCATCTCTTGCCATGTTTTGGAACCCATTCAGTGGTACTCCATGCCCAGAGATCAGATTTATTACGCGCGACATAACCAGCCCAGTCCCATTTTAATTCAACCGCCTTTTGAGCTACATGTAATTTGAGTTTTGTCATGACCAACATTTTGTAGCAAGTAGTGGATGTGGATCGTGAGAGAATTGCATTTTAACAATTTTTGGCCAAATACTCTCCTTACAGGCGTGACAGAATAAATAAGTCGAAAGACGCATTAAAAACGCCTTGCGGAGCTATTGTGAAGGGACTCATGAACATGTGCATTTTCCCCATCCTTACCTACGCAGCTCAGACTTGGTTTTTCAATGTCATTCAAAAGTCTAGGCTCAAGGTCTTTTAAAGAAATATGGAGCAAAGCTTTATTGGGACTTTGATTGGTTGATATGGTTCCAAAAAAACACCGAACTGCGTGCCAGAACTTACATCACCAATCAATATAATATCTTCGAAAAATAGTCTTATGCACTCATATGTGTAATTGTGTATCGACCTAAAATCTGGTGTTCAGATTCCTCAGTGGATTTAGGAGTGTTGAAAGAAGGAATATTACGAATTTCACACGGGTACGGGATAAAGGGGAAGTGAGTATGTAAACGACTTTTTTTTAAATTTCGTCGTGAAAATAGGAAAACGTGTTCTTCAGTGTTTGTAAGTAAGCTCTATCCATGGACTTTCAAAAAATTCTACGGGTGCTGTAAAAAAAGTAGAAAATGGTTTACCAAAATTCACATAGGAACAGAACATTATCCTCTACACTATTTTTTTTCACGTAGTTAATACTCTAACCAATTGATAGTAGTAGTGCAACTAGGTACTATTAGTATTAGGAACTATGAAAATATAGGTTTCTTATGCACGGTTCAGTGTAAAAATGTTTTTTTAGAGTTTCCACGTAAACTGAAATAGTGTACTTACTTACTAATTTTAACTGATATAAGGACAAACCGCTTGAATTTTTTATTTTAAAAAGATACTATGTTTAGGGTGTATGGGTGCAATCAAAAATTATTTTCCTAAATTCCTGACTAAGTCATCCACCAGTTGCGGGCACCAAAAAGCGCGTGCGAAGCTGCGGGTAAAAGCTAGTTAATGATAAAAAATACGAGTCTAGATCAAATATAAAAATGTTACTGTACTTAGACCAAAAAAATCGTTATTTTTTGTCAAATAAGGTATCAAATTTTTATTAAATGAATCTCTTCCCTTATTCATTCAGAAAATTTTACACTGAAAACTTCAACTCTCCCATTTTAATGAACACTAACATCAAATAATATCTTCCCAAGTTTGTAGAAATAACCCCTTTAACTCTTCATGAAAGCAGAAAGTTTTCCTCATTTCTGAGTAGCTGGGCTGGGCGAACCTCCTCTTTCCAAATTATTTGCGGATCATTAAATTTCACATAACTATTTCCAGGAATTAAAACACGGCGTAATGTATTTTCAAGAACTATCTTGCCTTCATAGAGGCAAATATGGTGCTTCATACCTATACGTTACGTTAGGTATGAAGCACCAAAACTCTAAATACATTATACGTTACGTAACGACTCAAAATTCGTTTTTCCAAAACCTCTACTGATAATGAAGCAGTTATATAAGGCTTGAAATAATCGCAATGGGCTATCCTAATCTTGTTATAGCCTAGATAGAATCTTTTTAAGCGTCTATCAAATTTCAAAACTTATTTTGTAGCATTTCTTTCATTTTTAATTAATCGTAAAAAAACATAAAAAGGTCCATATAAAAAGTATTTGAAAGGCAGTATTTACGTTAATAATAGGTACCGTCGCTTTTTTACTTTTTGAGTTTTTCTACATTTTACGTATTCTGAAACTCGCATCTTTGTAACTGTACTTTAAAGATCAGCATTCAAAATAAATATTTACTTTACTAAGTTCACTTAATTTCAAATCCTTTACACAACAAATTTACTCTAATTTAACCCTCTGGAGTTAATTTCCGGGATTTATGGTTTCATGAGTTTGCATTCATTAGGTTAATGAGATTTTCATTTATTTTAGCAACAAGCTAATAAGTAAAACAAAAAAACATAAATCAGTCTTTTTATAAATTCCAATTCTATACGTATACCCGGTTACTTTTTTATCGTGGAGGAAAATTTAACACCCGGTAGTCATAGTTATACTGGACTGATTCCTGAAAACAAAATTTAAAAAATAATGAACCGTGATCACTTGAGGTAAGTTCTTCGAAAGTTTATGTAAAAAAATGGCTGATCTGGTGCCAGACGAGTCAGGGTGTGGAGATCAATACGCAGGCGAGTGAACAAGGAGTCTACGGCCTTAAATAATTGTTCGAGTCAAACATATATCATGCAAATCTTAGACCTGAAAGTTTCCGCCAGGGTAAAAAAAATACCGTGTATTTCATTTTTAATTTAAGGAACGACACTTTTGGCACTTATATATCTAGGATTATATAACTAGGATTCTTGAAGTAACTGTTTGTGTTATAATTACGAAACGGGTCCAGTGCTATAACTTCCATCAATCACGAAAGGTGTAATTGATTCTCTTTGGCATCCTACTTACTAGTGAATTTACCGACTTCATATACTTTGTTGCTTTAGCAAAGTACCTTCTTTGACGTTGAATAATCAGAGCATAGTATTAGCTGACTGATTTGGCGTCATATTTTATTCCAACAAAATGAATGTCGTGCGTGACCTCTCAAACTTCCCTTGGTTTCATTTCCGTCTCCTACCCGTTATTTTTCCTTTATCATGGTTTTACCAACAAGAAGGCTAAGTAAAAAAAAACAAGTGTTGGTAGGTAGGATGGAGGTGGAAAGCCTGTCATTTATTTTTATAGCTGCTCGCCATTACTGCCACCTATATCAAACAAGGGAGGCCGGAATATACAACATGTATGTTGGTCAAGACAAGCCAGAGAGATAGTACAGTAACTAATACTTACATAACATCGTTTATTTGCATTTTTTTGAGTTTTGAAAGTTTTGAGTGGCGGTCTAGGACGGCGTATCACTTCTGTTTTTTCTGTATTTCAAAATAGCTCTTCTTCTTTGGTATTACAGTATAGGGCACACGATACCATAGACAAATCTGTTACGCCGTCCTAGACCGCCATTGTACGTAGATAAGAAAATCTGTCGTATTATGGTAAAATAAATTACTTATTAATTTAATCCATTCTTTAAAGATTTTAAAAGTATGATAAGAAATAGTTTTTTTCGTAAGTAATTCGTATTTGGTGTGTAAAGAAAGCGCCTGACACGTGTTTAGTTAAAAAGTTTTGAATCTTGCCGCGTTAAACTGTTAAGTTTAGATTTCTATTTTGGCTAATTTAAACTAATTTTATAACAAAACATAATATCATATTGTTTTGGTAATTATATATTTAAAGGTACAACGATATGGTTACATAAAGTACGCTACTTGCCTAGGGCCAATACGCTATAGACTAATGAAGTCTTCATTTGCGCCGCTCATAAGCTGGAAATGAATTATATCGGAGTTGATCTTATACGACCTCGTTTTACTCTACGTGATTTATGGCGTATCATGATTGATATTGATATATGAAAGAAAATAGTCACACAATTTCTTTTCCGAATATACTAGCATACAAACAAAATAATGTTTTTTTGAAACCATTAGGTAATTGGTTAAACAGATATAAAATAAATTTTTGGCTATATAATAATTATCTTAAAAAATTGTCAACAATTACAACATAACATAACATGGCTTTCCTCTATAAGTAAGGGTTGTTTTTGCGTAAGTATACCTTTCCCTTTGCAATACACACCTGCTGTTTAAAAATCTCCTCAAGTGCTCTACCACACAGACCTATTCTGAAAATAAAAGAGTTTTATGACGATAAATTCTGTAAAACGAAAAGCAATGAATTGATTGAGAAAAAAAATATTATCTTCAAAACGCTTAGTGCTTCTTTTACTCTCGTTTTTGTAAAAAAAAAGATTGATAAAATCTAATAGGTACGCATAAAAAAATTATATTGTATGAAAAAAAAATGGTTGCGTTTGTAAAAACTGGTTTGATGGCGAATAAAGATTGCGTTAAGTGTCCCCATAAAACCAAATTGCCTAAATGAAATAATCCAAACGACAACAATAATATAATCACACATTAATTGCACAAAGGGGAGAGTGTCACGTAGTTTCTTTAGCAACTTAATTAAGCCGACAATCTGACGCGTGACGGGAATGCCTGCGGGAAGCACTGATCTTGAACGGATTACTAATAACCTATTAATTAACAGATCCTTCATTTGTCTCCGATCTTAAATCTGGTTTGCCAAAAGGCTTAAGTTTAATCTGATAAGTTACCCTTGTGTTATAAATTAAATCACGACAAAAATAGATGTGATAGGCTGTCTATCGTTAACAAGGTTTGCGACACTGATATCAGCTCAAAGACATCAAACAACACGGGAAGGTTGCCCTCTCCCCAGTTTATCGGAACATTATTATACTCATCACGTACGTACCTACCTACGTAGTAATAGAAATGGCAATGTTTGGAGGTACTCAGAATACTCGGCCAGCTATTCATACGCTTAGTGAGCTGGACTACAGAATGCAGCTTGTTTTTCTAACGCAGATGTTGTTTGAAGCCGTTGCTCTAGTTACGGAGGGGTTGTAAGAAAAACAAATGCCATTAAACCTTTTCCGAATTCATTTGTTTATTGCAATGTTTTATTTTTGTATGAAATTATGATTCTATAACTTTACGTATCTTAAGTAAAATAGAAACAAAGTTGGGATTCATAAGATAATTATTAAGTAGTTCGGTGATAAAATATTTTTTTTTTTTTAAAGGAAGTCAATAGTTTATTATTATTGCTTTAGAGCTTCTAACAATTCTTTTCAATCATTTAGGATAACAGATATCGTGCAAAAATGTGTAAAAGAAAAAAAAAACACGTTTTCTTCTTCTGCCTCTACCTATTCTCATTTCTAATTTATCATTATTGTCATCGATTATTTATTTGTGAAGAAAGTATTAATATAATCTGACCGCTAAAAAGGTTACATACATTCAAACAAACATACAGTGAAACTGATAAAAGCGTGATAAAATATAATCAGAATCTATATCCAACCTTTCACCGTATAGACAACTATATAGGTAAACGCCATGTGTAGCAATATGATGGGTTCTGTCTACTGTAGATACTTTGAATCCGTCTGTGAAAGCTAGAAGCATAAAAATAAACATGTATTGCTCTCTCGGAGGTTCGTCCGCTATCGGCGTGAAGTTTAATTTGCTGCGGCCGCCAGCCTTGTTTGCAAACTTAAGTATAGAAAGACCACTTCTTTCATAGGTATAACAAGATATCGAATTATTTTCCTTTCGGACTCTTTTTGATTGTTAAGTAACATAAACAGTGTGTCCGGGGAAGTAATAACATAATTTAAAGGGCATATTCTATGATAAATTTCATCGACAAAAACACCCCTTATGGGGGTCGCAGCCTCAACCCCCCCTCAAAATGATGTTTTTTTTTTTTACAAAAGACCCGGCCTGCTTTTAAATTCTCAGTTAAGTATCTAAGGCTCACATAATCTTAATTTAGGTCTCGATCGAATAACCAAGTATTACGTTTACCCATTTGGGATGTTTTCGTTGATGAAATTTATCATAGAATACACCCATAAAATTATTTAATTACTTATCCAGACACAGTGTATAGGTATATACACTATACAGCCCTAACCTATTAAGGCGCATTATTATACATACGCCCTATAAAAGTGCCACTAAGTATTCATAAAAATCGTAACTTCAAAACTAAGAGAAATACAAAAAATTAAGTCGTCAACGTTTTTGCACTAGGTTAAAGTTATTGATACAATATGAATATACTTAATACAAATATACAAACCAAAATTGTTACACAAATGTATGTAAATAAATTTGTAGGCATTGACTTTCGGATAGAGGAGAGTTTTTATTACCAATCTGCAAATCTTGCGCACCTACATCTGAAAACATGGGTAAAAAGCGCTAGCATCGCGGTCAGTGAATCTTGTTTAGGTATTTATATGGATGTGGTTTACGTCGAGTGATACATTCCTGTTGCCGACAGCTGTGCAAATGCCGTCGCAAAACACATGATAGTTCGTGTTTAATCCTTCGGGATTTTGTCACGAACATCGGTGATAATTAACTTAGAACATTGTTCGAATAAACTGTTGCTACCTTCTGGCCCGATGGGTTTAATCTGATCGAACGTAAATTGATATTTTTCGAGAAACGCTGCGAACCCTACACATTTGTCAAATTTATTGTTAGGAAAGATACGTTAGATTCAACAAAATACTTACCGTATTATTCATAAAGATACAGTAGATTTACTTATGGTCTACCTCTCTGGTTTGTTGTATAGTAAATTCGTGACATACAGTCTAAATCGACATACGTCAAATAACTAAAATGCTCTTAAACTTTTTATGAATAGCAGGATTAGACATAAAATTGTTTTGTACCACAAATAAATTTGACTTATATGAAAGACTTAACTTAATCTTGAGCTAGGTTCTCGGTTATATCATTTTACACAATGTTTATTTATAATACTAGATGTGATGACCCAGCGAACGATGTACCGCTTAAACTTTATAAAATACTAGTCGACCCCGCGAACTTCGTACCGCCTAACACCAAACCTATTTACTATGTTGAGCATGTATAATACAGAGAATACATAAACCTACCACTTGAAGCACTCTGTCTATAAAAAAATTCGTTGCATGCATAGGATTGAATTTTGGGCATTTAAAACGACGGAAAGCAGGAAGCGAATTTTTATATACTATGTATTGAAATGAATTAATTTACATATATTTTATATTCCTAGGCAAAAGAACTAAACGAGTACATTTAGTTCCATCCAAGTAACGTCAAAGAATTGTTGTAATAGCAGCAATCCTATCTAGTCGTGGGTCCTTGGTATTTGATTAAATTGCGTCGCCAACTATTCTTATTGGGGTTATATCCACTCGGCGGGGCGGGCGGAGCGAAGGAAATTAAGTTTTATTTGACGTACGGTTCTCTTGTTTCTTGTTTGTCTTATTTTTTACTAGCTGTGCCCCGTGGTGTTTATATGGGAAAATAAATAGCCTATGTGATAATCCAGGATGTCAGCTAACTCCGTACCAAATTTTATAAAAATATCTCCAGCCGTTTAGACGTGAAGAAGTAACAAACATATACAGTCACAAACATTCGAATTTATAATATTAGTGTGATACAACATGCTATGCACAGCCGTTAAAGTCTGAACTTAAACAAAATGTAACAATGTATAGAGATAAGGCTGCGTTTAAAAGAATATCGGACACTACCGTAACATTACCGAATACGCCGATCGGATAAAGTGAAGATTGTCATGAAATAAATTATATAAATACAATTTAAAACGAGTTGTATAATATAAAATTTTCATAATAGTCAATAAAAATATTTAGGTAAGAAAGCATACATCCAAAATTTATCGACACAAGGCGTAGTAGGATTGGCACAAATGTTAATGATCAAAGAATAAGGGATAACCGGTCCGATTTATCATTTTCCGAAGACTTGCCTCTGCGGTCGCTTTTATCGCACCCTTGCCCCGGGCGGGAAATAACTCATTCCATACAACGATCTGACAATGGTCGAGATATGAAAAAGTCGGTGGGATCCGAGAGGGAATACTAATTGATCAGGGATGATGTGCCAATGGGCGATTTGCAGGCATTTAATAGTTTTGCAAATTATTTCGTTTCAATTTGTGATTTATAGTTGCTTAAGTTAGAGACATAGCAGTCTTCCTTGTTCTGTGCTTAAGTCATGTGTGATGTGATACTAAATTTATATATTACTTTTGTGAAGTGCAGTTTGTAAATGTTAATTTGTCGTATTTTTGTGTCAGAACCAAAAAATATTCTCTTACTTTTTTCTTGATTCAAATAAGTTTTTTTTTTCTGATTCAAATAAAAAAAAAGTTTCCATAAATTTTCTGAGAACGGTCTGAGTAAAATGAAATATATACTAACCAATGTAACTGATATTTTTTTTATTTCTTCCAATAAATTTTATAATTAAGGTAGGTAGTCATTTAGGTATTTAGCCAATGTTTAGAAAAAATCTGAACACATGTAAAAATCATTTACAAGCCTCTGCTTGGTTTCAATTCCAATCCTGTTATTATTATTTTTTATTAAAAAAAAAAAAAGTATAAAAAAAATACACGCACTCTCCTACGTTCACTTTGTTCCAGTGAGTTTCAATACAATGCACTATTTTTGTTCGACGTGAGTGTGGCCCGAGGCGTAACGTAACACAGGTGGAAAACTTCACTGAATACTGAGAAAACTCTTTTCTCTACTTCAAAACCGGCTATTGTTACAACTTTAGTTTTCCAAGCCGATTGTTTCATAAATAATGTAAAAAAGTACTTACTTACTTAACAAGTCTCTCAATAAAAAAAATAAAAAAAATTTTTAGTTACTTCTGTCTAAGTATAATTCCGATCCCTTGTTCTATAATTGTAAGTAACAGGCAGAACACTCTTAACTAAGCTTTTGGAATTTACAGTAGAGTACATAATCAACCAACCTTATTTTGTTGAACAAAATTTTTTTTAGTTCCCATAAATACTTACTGCTTTTTAAAGAAGCAATGGTTAGTGAAAATGTGATCAAAATTGCGTCTCAATAGACTTTCAGTTTTTTTACACTGGTTTTTTTTTTGCTGTTCCTACATACTGCTTTAATCCTGCAGAAAAAAATGTCATGGAGGATTTTGTGTTGAATACACACACACACTAGTATTTACAAAATACTTTTGGTTGAAAAAACTGTTATTTATAAAAAAAAACTGCATTAATGCCACAATGATTTCCCAGAGTGACCGTAGCAAATTACAGTCTGATTTGCAATTCCAATGTAGAGTGAGATGTGTTTGCCCGCTGCGTGCGCTTTGTTTCATTCATTTTTAAATTGAGCGGTTTATTTTTATTTTGCATGCTACTTTTTTGTTAAAGTTCTTATGTAATAAAACTTTAGGGTATACCTATATTATTATTATTAAAATCATTTATTGACCAACTGGTTAAAAAAAAAAAACAAGCAACATAAATGTTTTATTAGTAAGTATGTACCTATTTGATAAAAATGACAATTTTGCTTATAAAATTCTAGAAGAGTATACCTAGTTAAGTGAAAAAAGTTAATCCTCATTTAAAATATCCGCAACATGAATCCTTTTTCTACTCTAACAGGCACTTTGTGTAATCGCCGTTATATCTGTTTAAAGACCTTTATAGTCACTTTCATAAGTATTTACAAAAATATAAATTAAATAGGTGTACAGAAATTTATTATTTACTAGAGGCTGCCCCGCGGTATTTCCCGCGCAGATTTCTCATAAACACAAAAATACCGTTTTTTCCCGTTCCCGTGGGAATTTCGGGAAATCCTTTCTTAGTGCTCACCTACACTCCCTAAGGAACCTACATGCCAAATTTCAGCTTTGTACGCCCAGTAGTTTCGGCTCTGCGTTGTCTGTCAGTCAGTCAGTCAGTAACGGAAGAGTTTTATATATATTGATTTATAGGTAAGCATCGTTCCGACATTTTGTTGATTCATTTTCTAGTTTCAGTTCTGTAAATGATTTTTTTTTAAATTAAAATATGAAAAAATAAACCTATAAATATATAGACAGTAGGGCTTGCGCAAAACCGAAGTTAAAAGTAAACATTAAAAAAAGTTAAGTTAGTTGTTTACGTGCTCTACAATTGCAATGTAGAGCAAAGAGGTGCTGAGCTCGACCGTTACGTTATGTTTCACTGAATTGCAGATTCGAGCTCATTTCAGAAAAATAAGAGAGAAACTAATGCAAGAATAAAAGTGGGAAAGTGGAAGTCGGAACGCTCGTAAGTGGCTGAATGCAAGTTGCAGTTTTGTACGAGAAATGATGTCGCTAGCTGTATTTTAGATTTATTCAGATAAGTTTAAAATAATATACTTATAGCTTAAAATATTCAAAAGTTTTAAAACAAGGATAATTTATAAACGGATTTCAAAAATTAATGACTTACACATTTACTAAAACGAGGATAGAGGCCTTGTAGAAATAGAAATACTCTTTATTGCAATCAATAGACTTAATATAGGTTATTAGAATTTATAATTACTACATTAATTGCAATGGGCCTTATCACTTAAAGCGATATCTTCCAGGCAACCCATTGTCATGATCAAATAAATTACATAAATGAATGTACTTGAAGCTAGATAGGCACTTCGTTGTTACAAAAAAATTTGAAAAATTCTTAAATTTACAATTTTTCAATGGGTGCCGTAAAATAAAGTACCTTTAAGGTATAATAGAGTTAATTTATGTAGGGTTCCACCTTCGCTCAATTTCAATAAATATAATATATCCAATGACAAGGATTGTATTTGATATCTCTGTTACAGGTTTAAAAAAGAGTAAATAGATAAATTCATTCGTTTATTTTAATTCGTTTGTTGCGTTCCAGTAAAAATGTATACCTATAAAGTTAATTTTATACTGCAAACAATCTCATTTATTCTCCGAGCAGAAAATATTCGAACCCAAATACACAAAGACCCTTTTATGGCATTTTTATTGAGGTCCACACAGCTTGGCAGACAAGTCATTAATATTCAGCATGACCCAGGTATTATCCGGGATACTTCCGGGTTGGTAAAGATTCCTGATTTTCTTGGGCGCAGCATTCGTGAAATCTGAATTTACTCTAAAAATATTTTCCCAGTTGTGGAATTAAAATATGCTTGCTTTTTTGTACGTTGATTTTTCAAATAATTTATATTTCTAGGTAAGTTTCTTTTAGTAATTTGATTTAGAATTCATTATCATTATATGAGACTTTAATTGATTATGGAGATATCTGGGTAAAAAAATTAGTACCTAGGCAAAACTTATAGATTTCGTTATAGTTTAGAACTAATTATAGTAGTGGAAAGACTAGTTAGGCATTTTAAGTATGTAACCGCGAGCTTCAAGTTTCTTCGTGGTTAAGTTTAAATAATTCTACAGTGTGCAACTCAATGCGTCGCAATAATAATTTACTAAAGTTTTCTTAGCAGCTTTGCCTGCTCTTATTAAATATTTACGCAAAATCCAGTTCAGAATTATAAATTTTCCTTAAAAAGTGCTGTCTATCGCTTGAGGAACCACGTCCGTCCAGTATGTGAAAATTACAAAAAAAAAACCAAAGGTTATGTTATACCAATTCATAAAATACGTATATTTTTTTTTTATGGATGCAATAAAAATATATAAAGTAGGCTTTTAATAATATAAATAGTAAAGTAAAAAGTAAAAGTAAAAAATGATTTATTCAATACAGGATACAAGATATCGCTTATTGAAAGTCAATTAGACTAATCTAATTAATATTGATACCTTATTTCGTAAAGTATCCTATACTGATAGAGGCGAGGTAGTTCAGGGTGCCCACTAATTGGCTCAGGCAAACAATGTTTGCCTTGCCTTACGACAATGGTCGCCTGGAGACGCCCCCAAACGAGCCCTCCTCTGTCAAATGATTCTACTCCCTTTCGCAATGATTTTACAGCGTAGAGAAAAAAGGGGTAACAAACTCTACTTTACAATTTCTCTCTTTTTTTTTTTTTTTTTTTTTGTTCTTATATATGTGACATTACAATTCAATTTACAATACAAAGAACATAAATTAATAAGATTTAAAGTACATACATGAAATAAAATACAAATTTAAAACGTAAATCATAACGAGAACATTTATTTGTGAGCTGGGTTCCGTTTCACTTACTAAAGGCTAAATGAGCGTGTAAAGCTTTCCGAGGTTGCTCGTTCAAAATCTTCATGATTTTCAATCTATATTATAGTAATCACAGAGATCTTTTCAGGCAGAATTTATTGGATTAAATGCTGAATTGCTTTTTCGTAACGATAGCTTAATTTTACGTTCAAAAAATCTATACGCATAATTACGACGTTCTTAAAACCGTCAATTGTTTTTTTTTGCGTCAAACCTACCTACACATTCAACTTAAGTTGATCAATTTATATAAATATTTTCCGTTACTGACTGACTGAGAGACAACGCAAAGCCGAAACTACTTGGCGTAGCGGGTTGAAATTTTGCACGTTCCTTGGGGAGTGTATTGGAGCACTAAGGAATAATTTCCCGAAATTCCCATGGAACGGGAAAAACTGAATTTTTGAGTTTATGCAAAATCTACGCGAGTGAAACCGTAGGGCAACCTCAAAGCCTCAAGCCAGTTGCAAATAAAGTAAAATTAAACTTATCTTTTGTATGGCATTCGTCTATGAAGTTTGATTGATTTTGTTTTCAGATTTATTGATAAATATTCATTTATTTGTTATTAGTTAGAAATATATTATCTTCTTTAGAAACATTATAAAAATAATTATTATACCATGTTTTTTAATAAGGTGCCTTTGTTAATGTGTTTTTCAGAAACTACATAATAAATAAAGCAGCACCGATTAAAAACAATGTCATAACAAAAAATGATTAAATGTGTTCCATTGAATTCTACTGAAACGAAATTTCTTATTAAAAACTCTAACAAAGTTGCAGCGATCTACGTCACACCTACCTACCCCTTATTTCATGCCGACTAACTCAAAGCGGCTAAGTCTGTAAAACTCTGTACTGCAGTAGGGTATTTATTTACTGAAATCCACCAATTAGTGGTATAGCAAGCAAGTCTACTCGTATTAAAAAAAAAAACTAAGATCGCAGGTTTACAATAGCTTGTGGTAAAGTCTAAAATAGCTTGCATGCAAATACCGCACAGATCTTTTACCTTTCCTGTGGCTCAAATGGGTACAGATGTGTACCAAAATTTCCTTACAACATATTACATACACACGCTGTGAGCGTAGCGAATATGACCGGTAAATGTGATTACTGAATGCGAATAATATTTTTGCTAACTTTGTATGTACTAAAACGTCACTCTACATCCACTTCGTTATTACAACGTCAAAAAATTTCCTCACCTGTTTCACCTGTCTTACCAGCGGTTTGGTAGACAGTTTACGCACGTTATTTGGAGCATCACAGCCGAAAACGACTATCATTGTGCACCACTCAGCGGGATCGTCGGATGGGTCGAATCTTTCGAATGGAATCTGTATTTCGGAATGGCATTTTCCACCGTGGGAAATTAGGTGCTTCGGCCGAAACCTTTGATTGAGTTAAACACACTGAAAGACGGAATCACCACAATCTATGTTAATTTACTTATGAGACAGAGTCCATCTTTCCTTAGAGTTTCCGGGTGGACAAGGCCCAAAACTTCTTTCCGAAGGCAGAAAAACCATGCACTGTAGTAAGTGGGACGTATACGGCTTTATAACAATGACAACCCCTACTCAGCTCTGCCCATATAACAAGTAAGTACGATAGTAATTTCTACAATCAATCAGACTACAGATCAGTTATTTGTATATCTCTTGTGAATGTTTTTAATCTACTGAATGAAATGCAGCAATTAATTAATATTTAGTGAAATGGTCATGTGCTTTCTTTATAAAAGCTGGCTTGTAAATTATTAAACCGATCCTGATCTTGATGATAATCTTCAAGAAGAGCATCTGAAACAGATGGATACAATCATCTCGGGAGCCAGTCTTAACTCGAGCGCCGGCACGCCATTCAATTAGTGGCCTACATCCGGCAATGGGCTATAAAGGCCGAACGATATAGCTCCGCATGTTAGCCTGGGTACACAACTGAATAATGTTCAGGATAAATGCGTTCAATGCGATTTGCTGTCTTTGCAATAATACTAAGTTCTAGTATTGTTTCACGGTAACTTGACTGACAAACGATGTAGCTAGCAGATAGCGCCAAATCATCTTTGCCGCGGTTCAAACGCAAAATGTTTGCCTAAGTACCAAAGTAATGAAGGAAAATATCTACGTATTGAGGTTCGTACATTTCTGGTTTGAAAGAGTGCACAACAATACAACCCTTTGCGTTTGTTCAATAGCATTTCAACCTAATAAAACTAGCGTGTAAGTATATGTGTCGTCGATTTTACTTTCTCAAAAACACAAAATGCATCGAAGCGACACGCGACACTTTGTTTTATCATCGATCCCATAACGCTCAACTATACAGAATCTATATATATAAAATCCAAATACCACTGATCTACTCACTCACTCACTCACTCACTCATCATCGCCCAGCCGAAACCACTGAAGATAGAAAGATGAAATTTGGACAGTAGCTTCTTTACGTGACGTAGGCACCCACTAAGACGGGATTTTGGGATAACTTAACCGGGACGCCGTATACAGGGTGTAACAGTTTGTATGAAACTCCTAAACTGCTGGGTTTAGAAAGTTGAAATTTACACTGTTTATTGTCATTGCATTACAAACATCATAAAAGGTTTTAATTTTTTTATATCTTGCCCCTGAGTTCTTATACAGGGTGAAATATGATTTTTGCTAAAATCTAAACTAATTACACTAGAGACTTGAAATTTTCAAAATAAGGTCCTTTTTATATGAGAACATGAAATATGATATCAGAACTGCGTTCATTAGTCCTGTAAGCCATGATACAGGGTGTTAAAGTTTGTATGAAAAACCGAAACCGCTCCTTATTTTGCTTAAAAATTGAAATAGATGATGTTTCTAGGTTATAAGGGTCGCTAATTACACAAAAAACATCAATTTCGAAATCCAAGATGGCGGAAATAAATTTGTATTAAAAATCGATATGGGTGGCGTTTTCTAGGTTATTAGGGGCGCTGATTGCGAAAATATTTGTGGGTGTGCTGATTCTGGGTGCCTACGTCTCACAAAGACGGGATATGGGGATAACTTCATTGTGCCGCCGTATACAGGATGTCAAAGTTTGTATCAGACTCTAAACTGCTGCGATTAGAAAGTTGAAATTTACGCTGAAGATTCTCTTTACATTACAAACCTCATAAATAGTTTTATTTTTTTCAGTATTTTGCCCCGGGTTAAACAGGTTTTTTTGCTAAAATCTAAAGTAATGACACTTTCTTTCAAAATAAGCTCCTCATAATACTTAAACTTTAAATATGATATTATAACTGAGTTTATTAGTCCTGGAGTCCTTGATACAATATGTATGGCGAACATAGGTTTCCTTATAAAGTAATATGCAAGGTGTGTGCAAAGATTTTTCGGGTGCTGATACAGAGTGTAACAGATTGAATGAAAAAAAGTGATGTTAGTAAACTGGATAAGGGTCGCGCAAGAAAGGTAATTATTGCAACCTGTAGTGGAGGCAAATGTACAGCAATGAACGACAATCAGTTGGGACGACGATGATAAATAATCAGAGTAGACCTAATTAGGGTACAATAGAACTGGTTTTCTAGTGGAGTTTCAGAGCTTAGCCTCAGAGATGAAGCATATAGGTTAGTTTTTAACAGGTTTTTAATTTTTAGTAAAGCCTCAGAGCTTAGCCTCAGAGATGAAGGATATAGGTTAGATTGTTTATACAATACAGGGTGACATTAATGAAGGATATCCTGAAATGGAAAAGGGAACATCCTCAGAGTAAGGAAACTGCCGCTAGGAACATCATTGTATTTAAGTTTTCAGCCCAAACATCTCAAGATAGAAACGTAAGGAATATAAGTCTAGCAAAGACATGAATTCATGAAGATACTACGGGAACTGGAAAAACCAAATTTTAATGTTGTAAAGGCAAACTTCTTCTGATTCTTCGCATGATTTCTTTAGGGCTTTGGTGCAATTAAAAATAATTTCCCTATATTTCTGAGAAACAAATCAACCAGTTATTTACTTTTATTATAAAAAGCGCTTGCGAAGCTGCGGGCGGAAAGCTAGTGTATTATACTCTCGTATCTAACCAGCCTTATTGTGCGTGTTACTGGCGCTTAATGCATGCTTCTTTCTTTTATTGTAGAATATAAAGTGACACTCATAAGGGACTGACGGAAATAGGATGACTATTACATACTAAAGATATGTCCAAGTGTGTATGTCTTATACAGATTTTAGGTATATATATATCGTAAATGTCAGATCCTTAAGATAATTACGCCGAAAAAAACCATGGCACCGGTAGGTGAGGATATCAGTGATAAATAATTCAAAAAATATTTTAAAATAAAACCACGATACATTTTAAAGTGTATTATTATGGCGCAAGTATTAGCTTGGTCCTCTCACAAATCTGGTCTTAAATCTAGAAGGATAACGTGCCTTGTTATCGTTTCAGAGCAACTAGCAACTTTGAGAGTTTGGCAAAACAAAGATTAGGAGCTAAGCACCATTGTTGCTTAACGGCACTTGTGTTTTACGAATAGGGGAGAGAGTTCGTTGTTTTAATGTAAAGCTTTATAATTTATGGATTATAAGAAACACCTTAGTACACTTTTTTCTTTGAAAGAGCATAATCCTTTTCAACTGAGTAATATGTCGTAGACTTCTATTAAAATGACATTCATCCAACGTATGCCTCCAATGTCTCTACAAGGCGACACACATTTTTTTTGAGAGAGGGGTTGCTATAAATGCCACGTTTAGCAGATGGCTCATGAAGTTTTTCATCAAACGACTGTATTCTTTGCCGCCAATAGAATTAATCCTTGTTTTATTATTATTATTATTTTAATTTAATGGACTTGACCCCACTTCAGTGGAGTATTCTGCCAATGTCAAGTTCACAAATTAGCTTAAAATGGTGAGCTTAAAGCCCGGCAACGTTGTACGGTTATTATAAGTTTATTGGATTATTGTTTTAAAGTTCGCTAATAAAACACGTGGTTTCGGAACCAACGTTAAAACAATAATCCATTAATCTTGGTAAGTATACTAATGTATAAAAATAAAAGTTCCAATGACTTCACATGACAATATGTCTGTTGAGTGTCAACTTTGTAACTTTGCAAGGAATTGCTTGATAAAACAGCAAACATTCGTAAATAAGTAACACAAAAATCACTTTCTCTGAAATGATAGAATACTTTCATGTGTTGAATATTTCATGAAGCCGCTTCAGTTCGAACAACCGTGAAGGCAGGCAGAGGTCTCCAGTATTGGTATTCCGTGTGAGCCCTGTGTGACTGTCAGTGTTACTGGAAACTGTGTTTAATCAAGGACTAGTATAATTCAAATACTTACATATCTTCTAAGAACAGAAACGAGTTAAACTTCCAGAAACCATAAATAGAACTTTATGCACACTTACTTACCGTACCGTTACCGTAAAGCCGAAAATTATGAAAGTGAATATTTGAGGCAAGCTTACTGCAATTATCTCATTATGTTGTCAAAGTAGCTACGCAATATTAAATCTTAAACTTCGGTTTAAGTACTATGAGAACTATTCTCTGAAATGTACCAGTCTTCGAAAATTTATAAGAAGGAACTTCAACTTCAGTGCAACTTCACTGAACCCCAATTTCGTTTAAAATTCGGTCAATTTTACTAAGACTTGGTTCTGATTTGCAGTAATTCCTTACTGGGACAAATTTGCATCAAGTTTTTACTGGATCTGGAATCATATAATTTCTTTTCAAAGATTGATTTGCTTTCGTGTCAACCATAATAAACAAATTATTCTGCGTGTAATTTTACAAGATTCCTGATTTTATAAATTAACACATGTGAATTTTTGTGCTTTATTTTAATTTAAAACTGGATAAAATATTCGTCACTTAACCACAAAATTTCAATTAATTTCAATGGCAGCTTATAAAAAAAACTACCTTAGTTCAATGGTTGTATGAATAGTGTCCTTATATTATATTCTGTCTAAGTTTTCAGTATTTTTTTTAAGAAAGCTCTCAAACCTAGAGGTATAATTTCTAACTCCTAAAAAGCGTTCCAAATAGCCAACCTGCTACAAAATAACCTCTGAACTTAAAAAGTCAATAGCATTCGTCTCACCTTAATAGTTTAGTTTGCGCAGTCACGAAGCAGTCGGGCCGCGGAGGCCTGAGTGCGCCCCCCGCGTGCCTGCACGTCAAGTGGCGCTTTGCCTGACAAATTGCCTGGCTCCGTCCCTGGATTATTTCGGATATGCTCAGCAACATATTGCCTGAAATTTCTCAGGAGTTACCAGTTAACAACCAGAGGAAGGCTAGTAATAGCCTTTTTCCGTTTCTTGCTTCTAGGTAGCGACCTTTTTTTTATCAATTTCACAACCTTAATCTGAAACGATCTAAAATCAATTTATTTGATGGAAACTCTTGCGCTGATATACTTTTGTTGAATGTAGCAATATGAGACTATTAATAATATTGTATTTGGAAGAAATTTTATAACATGTAAAGCATCAAGCAGCTTTTACTGATTATTTTTTTGTCATATCTAAAAGTTCAATTTTCTTCTATATTGTTATGCCTCTAGATAACTATTAGTAACAGCTTTAAATAGACTCGGAGCATTCTTTCGTAACTTGATTGATATAGGCACCTATTTACACTTTATTTTTTAACAATATTTTATTTTTAATAGATACTAGCTTTTACCCGCAGCTTCGCACGCGCTTTTTTATCATTTACGGAAATAACTGGTGGATGACTTAGTCTGGAATTTAGGAAAATAATTTTTGATTGCACCCATACACCCTAAGCATTGGTATCTTTTTAAAATAAAAATTTTAAGCGGTTTGTCCTTATATCAGTTAAAATTAGTAAGTACACTATTTCAGTTTACGTGGAAATTCCAAAAAAAAAATTTTGCTGAACCGTGCATAAGAAACCTATATTTTCATAGTTCCTAATACTAATAGTATCTAGTTGCACTAATATCAATTGGTTGGAGTATTAACTACGTGAAAAAAAAATGGTGTAGAGTATAATCTTCTGTTCCCATGTGAATTTTGGTAATCTATTTTTTACTTCTCCTTCTAGCTCTAGGAGTTTAATACTTACAAAACTTTCTGTTTTACCGCTCCCGTAGATTTTTTTGAAAATCTATTGTTATAGCTTACTTACAAACACTGAAGAACACCTTTTCCTATTTTCACGACGAATTTAAAAAAAAAGGCTTTTTCATACTAACTTCCCGTTTATCCCGTACCCGTGTGAAATTAGTATATTCCTTCTTTCAACACTCCTAAATCCACTGACGAATCTGCACACCAGATTTCAGGTCAATACACATATGAGTGCATAAGACTATTTTGCGAACATATTATATTGATTGATGATGTAAGTTCTAGCGCAGTTCGGTGTTTTTTTGAAACCATATCAACCAATCAAACTCCCAATAAAGCTTCGCTCCATATATCTCTAAAATACCTTGAGCCTGGACTTTTGAATGACATTTAAACCAAGTCAGAGCTGCGTAGGTAAGGATGGGGAAAATTCAAATGTTCATGAGTTTACGATTCAGACATGAGGGGTAAGGTCGCCTTTATGAGTACCTTCACAATAGCTCCGCAAGGCGTTTTAATGCGTCTTTCGACTTCTTTATTCTGTCACGCCTGTAAAAATATTGGCCAAAAGTTGGTATTATGCAATTCTCTCACGATCCACATCCACTACTTGCTACAAAATGTTGGTAATGACAAAAATCAAATTAGATGTAGCTCAAAAGGCGGTTGAATTAAATTGGACTGGGCTGGTCATGTCGCGCGTAATAAATCTGATCTCTGGGCATGGAGTACCACTGAGTGGGTTCCGAAACATTGCAAGATATGACTTCGCACCAGAAAACGATGGAGCGACGAATAGACGCTCGGCAGGGCCTGGTGGGAAAAGCCCTGTAGGTCCGGGCGTAAGAATAGGTCTACGGTATGCCCTGCCTGTCGTAAGAGGCGATTAAAAGGGGTCTGTGAGGTCGTGGGTATGAAGGGCGGGGGCCCGACACACTCATCAAACGGTCCCGAGATGGGCGGCGGCACAGCTGGTGGCACTGTGCCGCCGCAGCTCCAAAGGCGAGCCTGGGAGGGAACAATATGCCCTCCCCGAGCACGAAGCTGATAGCACCTGAGCTTGGGAAGGACTTCGAACGCGAGTAATGCGTGGTTCCCGGGGTTCTTCCCAAAAGCGCAAAGACGGCCGCCGGCGGGTTTTAGTCGGTGCGAGCCCCACATACCCCAACGCTCGGGGGAGCGCTAATGCGAAAGACATTTCCCCACTTAACAAAAAAAAAGGCCCTGGTGGGAATCTGCTTAGAACAGTGAAGTGTGGAAAAGAGGGACAAAGGGCTTTGCACTTTTTTTTTGTAACGGGGGGAGTGAAGGCGGTATTTGGGGCTCACAGCCACCAAAACCCGCCGGTGACCGTGGAAATTTGGGAAGAATTGTGATGGTCGACATCCAGTGTCCCTCCCACGCCTATCTGTTCCTCTCGGGGAGGGCATGTCATTTCTTCGCCGGCTCCACTCTAAGCTCAGTGCCACAGGCTGTGTCTGTTTGCTCTAAACAGTTTGTCACTACTTTGGTCATGGATACGTCGCTTATGTGAACTACGATCTATGGGCAATATGGGCATACATACATACCACATTGCATATTGGGAACTCACATGGTGCTGTGATTGATGGATAAAGTCTGAAGCAGCGAACTGCGCGCCAGAACTCATAAAGTGGATGTATAGTTCAAAAAGCGGCTTAATAAAAATAGGACTGGGCCAGCCATGTCGCCTGTATAAAATGCGATCTTAGGGCTAAGAGGACCACTGAGTGGGTCTTGAAAAACTTTAAGAGATGACGTGGTTGCTCCGAGAAACGATCGGTGGAGCGACGAACTGGAAGCGCTTGACAGAGCCTGGTGGGAATATGCTAAGGACAGTGAAGTGTGGAAAAGGAGGAATGAGGCCTTTGCTCTGCCGTGGAAAAGGTAAAGCTTAGGTATAATAATAAGGCTAAGGAAAACTCCTGTCGCATTTGCAAACAATGACCATAATGGTTGTGTCGCATATTAGAAAATTTTCAATCTGTTATATCTTCGAAAATATTCATTTGAATTTCATGCTGTAAACGACTATTTAATCTTTATTAAATTCACAATGTATTTAAGGTACTAAATTGGATAAGGATTAATGATGTTTTACTTTAAATTGCATCGAAAATATACCATTATTATTTTTGTAAAAAATTAAGGATAAAAATGTTTATTGTGGGTTATATCTAAGAGATAGACATATACCATCGCGGAATTTTTTGGTGAGTTTTTTGAGATCTACAATACTGTGGTACATTATTTTTATCTATCTCCTAGGGTTCAGCCAGCGTTTGCAATGTAAGCTCAAAAAAAATCATTTACGACATCACTTTAGAAACCTCTAAAATTATCCGTGTTACTCTTTTATATTATGCATGTATTATACATATAAACCTTCCTCTCGAATAGATCTATTGATTAAAAAAAACCGCATCAACTTACGTTGCGTATTTTTTAAGATTTAAGCATACATAGGGACAGACGCGGGAAACGACTTTGTTTTATACTATGTATTGATAATATTTATTATAGCTACTACTTTATTTACGCAGCACTACGAGTATCACATACTGGCCACTTCCAGACTGATGTACACTTCGTCACTTCACTGCGTCCCGGTTTTGGTTTCGCGTTTCATACAACTCTTTTCAAACAGTTATTTCAAAATTCAGGTATAAAAATGCGACATTAATTCGGTGAGTTACAATTTCACAATTCCAGTTCAAGTACAAGTACAAGTCAACAAACTTGGTTGCCTGAATGATCCCTTTGAGCGATTAGACCGCCTTTTGCATTTTTCGCTGTCTTTATTTCTTGTTAACTTAAATTGGTTTTTTGTTTTATGTTTTTTGCAATTAAGTATTATCTTATCTCTTAACTTATTTTAACCTCGAGTTCATTTTTGCTATCTGTGTCCGAGCGAGCACTCACTGCTTTGTTCTTAATACGTCCCTCGGGACCATTGCGCTGTCTTCAAGACAGTGAGGCAATTATGCACTTTAGTGAATTAATTACGAGAAACTTTGGATACTTAGCTACTTTGTAAGCTAAATAGTTATTATTTTGAAATTACTTAAAGCTTTTGTATTCTCTCTTTTACATTAACTGTCTCGGTTTGTACCTACAACAGTCTACTAGAAATTAAATGATTTCTGTACAAACAAATCGCTTTCCGCGTATGTATGCTTAAATTTTTAAAACTATGCATCGCCTTTTCTTGCGTTTTTTTATATAGGTAGAGTGATTCAATAGGAAGAATTATGTGTATAAAAAATGCACCAAAAAGTAATAGGTTAGGCGGTAAGAAATTCGCCGGGTCGCCTAGTTATACGTTAAATACAATTTCCCAGAATCAAGGCAAGGGCAGGTTCGTATTTCAGTTTCAGAGTGATGGGTGAACATTTAAATTCATAGTATTCTGAGCGAATGAAGTGGAAACTGCGGAACAAGCGCACAGCGAGCCATTTCATTGGATATTGTACATTATTTCTGAATCCGAATATACCTTCATAACGCATACAGCTTTGGCTCTTAATGACCCTTTTTATGAAAGCCGAAAAACCTATTTAGGTTCATTTTGAATCGCCTTATTATAACCTATATAAAACATGTTTAAACTTGATAATACGGTCTAAATTAATTTTGATGTTTAATTACTGGTTGTGAATAGTTATACGAATTTAGTATTAATATATCGTTTACAATGGCATGTTAATTAACGCTCATTACATCCGTTTGGTGAGCGTAGTAAACAGTACAGTTTAATTACTAAAGTTAGGGGTTGTTTTGTAAGCAACAAAAAAAATATTTCGTCAAAAAACTCCGATGAAATTGTAGTACTTTCTGAAAGATAAGAGCCATGATTGTGTCGACGACCCCATACAAACCTATGATATGTTTAGGTTTGTATGGGGGTCTAAATACTATTCCTTATGGCGATCTGTAAAACAAGCCTTTGTCCAGCAGTAAAAGTTTTTCGCCTATCTATACCAATATTATAAAGAGGAAAGATTTGTTTGTTTGTTTGTTTGTTTGTTTGTTTGTAACGAATAGGCTCCGGAAATACTGAACCGATTTGAAAAATTCTTTCACTGGTAGGAAGCTACATTAACCCCGAGTGTCATAGGCTAAGTATATTCGATTTTCAAAAAAATTAGGGATCCTTACCTAAACTCAAATAATGTAACCCAAGGTGCAATATTTTTTCCGTTGTTTACATATTTTGACAGGTGGTTTGTTGTTGTTGTTTGTTTTTTATTCGGCCATTCTGGGCGGGCAAAAGAACATAGTCTATAGAGCCAAGTCTTTTGTAGTATCTTAAATTCTATGGCGTAACGAAGTAAGCCGGGAAAGCTCGTATATTATAATTATAACTTTCCCAAACAAAATAAGTATTCGTATAATAACAATAGTAACTGAGAACCGTTATCTACTAAGTTAAATAATACTTTAATAAAAAGGTAAATTTTCTTTGAACCTTTTCTTCTATCCCCAAGATTTCAAACAATGAAAGCGAAAAGATGGACCGTTTAAGAATATTCAATAGAGTTCTTTGTTTTTCAAGGTTCAGTGGATTGTCGCTTAATAACAATAAATAAAGTACGTCGTTAATAAAATACGGATCGGTAATGGCTTCGGTAATATATTTGTTTGCTAACTGAGCCAATATTTTAGCTAACCCTACCCGTCTTTATCGTTTTCTCTGCATAATAATTTCCAATGCTGAGCTTTATTTTTTGGTAAGGGACCTTTTTTAATCACCTCACAAATAAAACAGGGACAAAGCAAAGCGAATTCAACTAACTGTCAGGAAGGGTTTTGTTACTTTAAATTACAATTACCTAATTGGATTTTGTTTTTATCTTCTCTTATGTTATTAAGACTTATTCTATATTCTTGTGCCAAAAATATAAAAAGTTATTACGTTCAAACTCGACATTAAAATAAATTTAATACTTTCTTATATTTTAGGTAATACTTACTCGTATGCCACGCTACACCAAGTCTTATGGTGTGGCGTCCGAGAGAAGTAGCCTTTATTCATTAGTTGGCTCTTACAAACTGTTAATAATGATTATGAGTACACCAATTATGTAAGTAAGTACCTATACAAAATTAATAGGGATACAATTGTTAAATTTTACCAAATAATAACATCCAACTATACAAATTTGGTTGGTATACCTACTTACACGGAAATTACGCGGCAATTAGACCAATTTTGGCTAACTAGCGGCTTTCGCGATCTCTCCTGCCTGCCTGACTGAGCCAGTGAATAATTGGGCCTAGTTTTGGGGTAAATTTAACAAATAATTTACCTTAGCCATTTACCTACCTAAGGCAGTCGGTAATAATTCAGTTTTATTTCAAATTTGAATAGAACTGGCAGGGATAACATAAAAAAAACATACATACATAAATAAAAAAATATTTCTATAATCAGATTGTTTCAATATAATATTAAAGGGAAGTGTAATTTTTAGAAAATCTTAAGCTTTGATTAATGTAGATACCTGGTTTTTTAACTTAGAAGCCGATTAATGGTATGAGTGTTAAACTAACTGCAATCGTTTTCCTTGTAAAGGGTCAAAAAAAAAAAAAAAATGTTGGAGCAACCAATAGCAATACATTATACAATGTTATTATCATATGGGTATTGTCCAAATAAAGAAATAAATACAATTATCACTTAATAAACGACAGCACAGTGATAAGTTGCCTTATAACGCTATTTTAAAATAGCCAACGAAACTTTATTATTATTTACGGGTATCTAAAAAGTAGCTATGTAAAAGAAATTCCCAAGGAGTCTTAAACTAACTGCAATCGTTTTCCTTGTAAAGGGTCAAAAAAAAAAAAAAAATGTTGGAGCAACCAATAGCAATACATTATACAATGTTATTATCATATGGGTATTGTCCAAATAAAGAAATAAATACAATTATCACTTAATAAACGACAGCACAGTGATAAGTTGCCTTATAACGCTATTTTAAAATAGCCAACGAAACTTTATTATTATTTACGGGTATCTAAAAAGTAGCTATGTAAAAGAAATTCCCAAGGAGTCCAAAAGAGCATGAAGATCTCCGAAAAAACCTAATAGTACCTAATACAAATAAAAGAAGCATTACTTTCATAATTCTTTTAGGCAGATGTGGAGGTATACATAAGTTTTGTTCAATCTATACAAATACTTAATAAATTCTGCTATATACATATATATATTTTTCTGCATAACAATTTTTATTTTACACTATAGCTAAACACCTGCAAATGATAGTTTCTTGATATTTCAAACTCTCTTAAGTTTTTTTTTTTTATGTTGACCTTTTGAATGTAACCTTTTATATCCGGAACTTGTCCAGCTCCAGCACTCTCACGCAACGTGACTGGCAAGTCACAGAGATACTGCTATCCCCAATACGTGATAAGAACTCAATTACCTCAGATACTGTCTCCTTACTAGGAACATTGAGTTTATCTGTTGCTTTATTGTTATGTCGCCCCGGTTTCTGCTTGGCATTGTTATATCGGAATGGCCAGCGCGGACTTTCGACACGACACCGCAGAAGATTTTGTTTCTGATTAAGATCTTTGAACCCTTTCATGAGTTGAGAATAGTAATTTTGTGAGAGAGGGATGCTCCAGCATGCTTCAGCTATATCTTCAGCTAATAAAAAAAAAAACAAAGTTTTAAATCAAATACCAATCCACTTCTCTTTTCTGCAGTACACTCAACGTCGGCCCTTAACTTTTTTAAACCTTAATAATTTAAATAATAATAAATCTTTTTTCATATTCTACAAATCCCACAGCTTAGTTGATCTGCAATAAAATAAACAAATGAAAATCCTTTCTATTTGTTTTAGACCTTTTACACCGTGTAGACAGTAGTAACTCTTCGCCATAGTCCGACCAACAAAAGACCTTAATATCTTGCCACCTTACTCCAATTGGATTCCATTGTTACTGGGGAAGACGGTTGCTTGTGACCCGTTTTACAATTTAAAGTGGAATAAATAAGCTTTGTACATAATGCTGTTTCCTACGACGTGACTGAAAGGGGCACGTATTTTCAGTAAACTTAAGCCAAGGACACGCGGCATTGTGGCTAAAGAAACAGACTCCTTATTTCTAAGAAATGCTTCACAGACTTGTTAAAGACTAAATAGAGTTAAATACTATTTCAATATATTTTTTTTTTTTTTTTTTGTCTCCTTTTAGATAATAGCAATCTGCCCAAAAGAGGCATTGAGCTTATTTGTCTGGCGGGTCTCTTGGAGTCTCTGGTGATGCATGCCCATTGGTATGCCCACATATTCTTCATGATGTTAGTGTGATTGATCAATAATGTCCTGCGGCAATCGTTTGCTTTTAAGTCTCCTGGGTGTCAGGAGATCATCCATTAGATGAGAAGCCAAATGGTTTGGATGATTTTGTATTTAATCAGCCTTTTCTTGATTTCTTCCTCTACTGTTAGTATGTCCAAATCTTTGTGGAGGGAATTGTTTGACACATAATATGGGGCCCCTGTGATCATTCTCAGGACCTTAGATTGAAATCTTTGTAGTATTTCAATATTTGATTTTGCTGCTATATATTTAATAGTGTTTCATTAATAAATAAATACCTAACTCTTTTTTTTTTTTCAGTTTAAGCAGCTTTTTATAAACAACATAACTTAGCTTACGGCTTTCATAGAAAGACATAATATTCTGATGCAGGTAGCGTAAATTTATAAATAGTAAATAAATAAATTCAAATAATATTTATTGATATTAGTAAAGGAAACTAGACGAAATAGCGTAAAAATATACTTATTATAATAATGTTAAATACGTTTGGCTTTTGGCGCGTACCGTACATCCTGCGAAAAACCCAATTTCAGTCTGGATTAGTCAGTTACATAGAAAAAAAGGACCAACAATTGCATACAACTAACATTTTAATCGTATTTCGTCGAAATTGAAAAAAAGACGAAGTAAAACTAGCAAACAATTTTGTGTACAGTTAATTTTAAGGCCATACTAGCTAGAAAGGAGAACTCTTTTCTACTATGAACGTAATTGAACATTGAAATGTTGGATGATTGTGTGAAATATTTTTCTGCATCTCTTGCTTGCAAGTATTTATGGTGTTATGCGTATAAAGCGTACGAAAATGACATCCCAACCAGCAAATCGTGTCGTAAAAAAGTCAGCAGCACGTTTCTCTTTCAGCTATTGGTCGTAAGAAGGATCTTTAAAAAGTCGTGTAAATGCTCTGTGCACGTTCTCTCAACGCGATTTGGGCGCACTTCTCTCAGCTTTAGATCCAGTAAATATCGTAAGATTATCGTATGAGTAGCCATTTAGTCGAATAAATATCGAGTAATCGCAACTAGAATGCTACTTAGTACCATAATGGCCATCAGAATGCCATTATTCGACACATCTGCTTTTTCCAAGTCGGTAGAACCGCTTTTATTCGACTTATTTATAGTAATAAAGCAATTTGGTTGCAATCACTCGACTTTTTTATCGTGTAACTGCACCCAAGCAGCACTTAAAGACTTTTTATTTTATACGTGTAATTTATGTCAGTTGAAGTGTCAAACCTAATAAATATAAGTATATTTTGCCATCGTATTAACCATTACGTTTTTAAGCCATTAAGCCAAATGATGACAGGTAATTAGTTATCTGTTAAAGTTAGGTCGTAGGGTCTTACTTTCATGTGCGGAATTAATTTTTCCGTCTATATACCTAGCATTGTAGTTAATATTTCAATGGGCCCCAAGATTTCTATGTAAATAATGAATAAAAAATAATGTTAATTTAACATTTAAAATAAATTCGCCATCAATAGCAAATAATAGCAACTCATTTATCATCACAGAGCATTCTCTCAGCTGTTAGTCGAAAGATTGAAATGAGATTTCCATCTTACGACTTCTAGGGACGCCATTACAGATAGTTTAGGGTTCCTTAGTGCAAAATCTACTATCTACTTCTACTACCTACTATCTACCAATATATAAAAATGAATCGTGGTTTGTTAGTCTCGCAAAAACTCTAGAACGGCTGGGCCGATTTAGCTTTTAGTCTTGAAATGTTTGTAGTAGTCCAGAAAAGGTTGAAAAGGTGAGAAAATTTGGAAAAATTGAGGGAAAGTTAGTAAAAAACAACAATTACTTATAATTTCCAATACTAAGTTTTCCGTTACTGTTGTATCCATTTTTAATCAAAAGATTGATTGATTTGACGTTGTTTTTAAATTCTTTAATTCTGGGCGGGCAAAATAACAAAGTACATACAGCCAAATTTTTAGCGGGTAGATAATGTTATAATAATCGTGCTTACTTTTATCTAGGGCGATCCGGAGTTTGCCGGGTCAGCTACTTCGTATAAAATAATTATTTTACTATCAATCAATATAAATAAAACTCCTCCGTTACTGACTGACTGACTGACTGACAGACAGAGCCGAAACTACTGGGCGTAGCGGGCTGAAATTTTGCATGTAGGTTCCTTAGGGAGTGTAGGTGAGCACTAAGAAAGGATTTTCCGAAATTCCCATGGGAACGGGAAAAAACTGGATTTTTGTGTTTATGAGAAATCTGCGCGAGTGAAACCGCGGGGCAGCCTCTAGTAAATTTAATATACCGTCAACTTCGCTAAATTTTTGCATATTTTGAAACATTTTTAAATTTTGGAAAGATTGACCAATCAGACAAGCGCCGATCTGCGCCTCTGTTTGAGACGGGGCGCGCGGCCGTGTTTAACACTTTCGCGGATGCAAGAAAAAAAGCATGACTTCCCTATTGGACACCCAAAAATTGTATGAAAAAATAAAGCATGCAATAGAAGTCGTTTCCATATACTGGGTCACAAAGCACATAATTAGGCAAAATTGGCGGGAAATGGAATATATGCGGTGGGTCCTCTCCTGGACGCACGTGCCACTTGTCCATACATTTTGTTTGCGTAAGAGGACTGCTATAGCGGGCGCGTCCAACAGAGACTGATGGAAAATATGTATGGTTCTCTCTTTCTATTTTAGGCAAAAAAATATGGCTATCTGGACGTTGATAAATTTTGATCGGTTGCAAAATGGTCACTGAAAAAAGTTTTCTTTGACTATTTATGACAGAGTGGTATGTTATAAACAGTGTTCCCGTTAGAAGCTCCAATATTTAGACTGCCATAGCGGCTTTGGCCAGTGTTAGTGTCACAAAAACGACTGCTTTAGAATGTGCACCCGTGAAAGTGTTAAAAACTGCCTATACCATCAACCTAACTTAAAAAAAAAACAAGATTGAATAGTTAAGTTACATTGAATTTGGTTTGCGTAAGTTCATAGAATACAATATTTTAGGTAAAATTACCCTTTTTTTTATGGATGACAATTTAAAATGGTAGTCTACTTGGATATAGATAAATTCATAAAAAAAGAGGACTTAAAGAAGCTTAAGGAAGCAAAATGGCCTTGGAAGAAAACACATTTTTTTATAATGCTTAAATGTTACTCATGTCATTTTGTAATTAAAAATGGATCAAAACCACGTCATTTTATATTATCTGAGAAGAGAATAAAATTATTACTGCGCACCTCATTTTTCTGGTGTCCGAATTGTTCAGAATATTCAATTTATTATCACTATCCAAGCGACGAATGTTATTATTGCAAGTAGGATCACTTAATACAAAACAAAATTGTAAGTGCTTACTTAAGTATCTCTTTATTATAAAAAAATAATAATAATAGTTTAGTCAAATTCTTTGGGTTCCTACCAACTAACTTATAAAATTATAAAAACAAACACAATAAGTATAAGATAAACACCCATGACTTAGAAAAACATACTGGCAAATTCAATAAATTGCAAACGGTTGTCTATATGGCCGTTGTTACAGAATACCTAATAGTACCTAATAGTAGTACTTAGTAATTATTATACGCTACGGAACCCTCACGCCTATCAATTAAACGCTCTTGACTCGTGGTTATAGCCAATGAAGATCTTGACTGTTTCAATCGTGTATACATCTTATTTACTTGACGTCGGAATCCTCCACTTCTTATAATCCTTTTCCATCGATTATAATCCATTTTGCGAATAAAAAAAGCAAATTACGTTGTTTATTTTGGTATCATGTAACAAAATGGCAGATAGTGCTGTAAAAGATTTCAAAAAGCATTTATACCACTATATCAATGTAAAATGGCTTTCAAATAACCTTTAGAGACCGAAAAGGCTGTAAAAGAATAATTTGAAAGCTTTTACTCAACCTAATTAGTTAAGTCGAATAAAAGCATTCCATAGAGTTATCATATGACATAAAGTGCTGTTAAAGTAACTAAGATGCTGTTTTATCGTATGAACCGCGTTTACTCCACAATTATGCTGTTAAAATTAAATGTCGATAGATTGTGCTATAATAGCTAGTTTGACGACAAATTAGCAATTCAGTTGCTTTTAAAGAGCTGTCTTACGACTTATTGTTGTATAATGGCGATCAAGAGATACATTTATACAACAATCGAGTAAATGCGATATGATTTCATCGTATAAACGTTTACTAGACATGTTTATAGAGCCAAAAAGCGTTGAATGCAAAATAATCCAGATAGCCGCTTTTATACAGCTTTTTAACATTTTAGGATCGTTTATACAAGTGTCTTACGATCTATAGTCGAAAGAGTAAATCTTATACGACCTTCGTTGCTAGTTGGGATACTTATGCCGTCAAGTTTGCCCGTCATCTCAATCTAGATTCAACTTAGCATAAATTATATTATGTGTAATATCGAAATGAATTGTGGTTAACTGTAAACCAATAATGTCATTGAAATTTACAGAACACTACGTGTTAGTTCACGTTCTGCTTGGGTAGTTTCAATAACCCCAGAATTGCGGTTGCATACTATACCTATATGGTGGGTGTGGTAGGTAATTATTTTCAGTTAAGTACTCATTTTAAAATACTAATTAAGTATGTCTTTATTAAATCATTTATTGAACAAAACACATTTTAAATAAACATACAATAAACAATATCGATCTTTGAGTATGTCTTTTGATTACTACTTCATAGTAGAAAACTTTAATAATTCTACTAGAAATAACATTAACTCCAGTCGCCAACAGAAAATAAATATCAGCCGACATTCAATAAATATGCAAATTCAATGCGAATATCACCAGAGAGCGCCATTAGGGATACCTCGCTCTATTTCCCGACCTAACAGGCTAAGAACGTGTCATATCAGACATGTTTCAGTGAAATTGCTATTAAAAAAACATTGCATCGTACTTTGTCATCAAGAACGGAAGGAATAAGTTATATTATAGGTAATGTGAGGTAATAAATTGATGATTTTGAGATATTTTTTGGTAATTTTGTTAGTTTTGGATTTAGTTAATTTCCAGAGTATGTTATACTGGTTATACTGGTCTGGTTTACATGAAAGTACTTAAAACTGTCGTTTATTTATCTTAATTATTAGTGGTAATTATATTGATATCTTTACGCGACCTATGGCACTGTGCTTTACTGATATTTGATTGTATAACGGTCTGTTCACACCAAATCTATATATATCAGTAAAAAAAAATTATTATTATATATTAGGTATATTAATTACAAATCATATATACCTAAAATAAATGATTCGTGTGATTTATATATCACTGAGTTCCCCATAAATCACATTGAACAGGAGCCATCATTCGTAAGTTTAAATAAATACTCGCAATACACGTGTATGATTTTCAGATTAAAAATTTCAGGTCATTTCTAATGTTTCACGGTTACATTGATTTATTGCTAGCAGCTGATTGTTATGTAGATATCGTTGTTTTTATGTTTCTTTGTAATGCGAATCATTGTGTGATAAACGTTCCTGATTCGTTTCCCTCTCCAGTTAATTTTCTTGTCGCTATGGTAGGGCAGTATTTAAACAGAAGTTCAAATTTACAAGCCTAACTCTAATTCTTATTTTCCGCACATTTTTACTAAGCGTATTTTTTTTAATAGAGACATGTTATCCCTAACACACTTTCTGTTTTTAGTTGCAGTAGTTGTGAGTTGTAATTGTACTGAAAAAGGTTAAGATTTATACCAAATACTTTATTTTGTAGTTTCGTTCTGGTGTGCGCTTTCGTTCTCTCTTTAATTCAAACCTAATGTTGGTATTTTGAACCTCTTATATTTTGTTTGTTAAAATACGATTAAAAACCAGCTTTCTTTGTAATTTGACATGTTTTTTGACACTGTTAAAATTTTTGTAGTGCGATACAAATGAATAGTGCTTATTTTCAAATACCCATCCAGGTATACTCATAAAGCCATGTCTAGTCGAAGACTTCCAATGCGTACAGCAAAACACAAAAGACTTCTTATTGGTCAGCGCGCCTGGCATCCCGCAGTACAACATTCAGCCCATCGACCCGATGAAGGTTGACGCTCTGGACCAGGACCTCGGCGCTGAGTACGGAATTAAACACATTTTAAGGGACCTCGTTGTCACTGGATTAAAGGACAATGTCCTCACTGAGTTCGCGTAAGTATTCCATTGGATAATAGTATTCAAAATCAACATTTCTGTGCGGTTCTCTTCCGGTGCCACTCCAGGTAAATGTGGAGAAGATGGGTGCTTGAATTTGTTGGGATGACGATGATGATGAGTACAGCATTAAGTATGTACATTGGCTAAATACTTAATAACGATATTTGTCATCCTTATATATTTAGTGTGTTATTGAATCCTAGTGATGATCTTCTTTTGTGTATTTACTTGTAGATTTTTTTGGGTATCTAAAGTTAAAAACCAATACATATAGCTTAGATTTTCATCTGTTTAACTATTTCCTGTTCATCATACATATATCTAATGTGATTGATCCATTGTTATCCTAGGTGAGCGACACTACGCATTACCTAACAAAGCCTTTTGTTGAGACGAGAATCATAAATTGATAAAGGTACCGCGTCGTGCGGTGTCGCTCACATTGAAAAACGCATTATTTTATGTTCCAGAGTAGACACCAATTCAAAATCGGTAAAAATAAAGTTGACTGGAAATATTCAAGTAGCTGGCAAATTGACGGTAGAGTACTCAATGCCTAAAAACCAGGTGTTCCACGGAAACTACTCAGCTAATGGAGGTTGGTCATAATGAATTTTCAATAATATTATTACTTTGCTGATTGAATAATAGAATAGCACCTAAACGTTATGAGAAAGCCTTACGGCATGATATTTATTATTCAGGTTATTATCAATACTAATTATTTTACACAATTTTGCAGTATGCGATATTTTTTTCGAATACAAGTATTTAGTAAGTTTACCTCATTCTAAATGCTAACGGTAATAATTACTATCACGCTTAGAAAAGCAAATCTTCTATATATATAAAAATAAATCGTGCTACGTTAGTCTCGCTTAAACTCGAGAACAACAGGACCGATTTAACTAATTTTTACTAACTAATTTTGGTTTTAAAATGTTCTTAGTAGTCCAGGAAAGGTTAAAAGGTGAGAAAATGTGAAAAATTAAGGGGAAGTTAGTAAAAAACAACAATTTATTTTTTCATATAAAATTGTAGGCGAAGTTCGCCGGGACAGCTAGTTAAATATTAAAAAAAAAAAAAATTGTTGCAGATGTATCAGTAACAATAAAATACCCGTACCAAAAAGAAAAGGCTGGCGAAGGTATCGAGCATTACGTAGTTGGTAAAGAAGTCATCGTTTGCGAGGCGCTGCAGGCTCCGAAATACTCTGTTAACAAGGAGCTGCTGGAGGAACTGAAATCACGTAAGAAATTATCATCAGGACAATAGACGTCCACTGCTGTCCCCCACAGATCTACAAGAACAATCATTGTGGAGGAAATTTGTTGTAATCGCCACGCTTAGCAGACGGGTTGGCGATCACAGTTTAAATTTTACAACGAAGGTCGTAGCTGCCCGCCTTCGGAAATTCCCTTATCCGCCTTTTACAGCACCCACAGGAAGAGTTGGAGTGGTGGTATTCTGTGCCGACACCACACGGCTCACGGTGTAAGAAATAGCCTACCTTGTAATAATAAAATCAATAGCTATCGTACCCAATTAATATTGATACTCATATTGTGAAACATTCAATTACATATACATTATGTTTATTTTCTTATCTTTTCCAACACCACTTATATAAAAGGTTAAAAGAACAAAACTTCCACCTAAACCCTGAAGTAGAAGATTTATTTATTTCGATTTTAATAAATCCATTCTGCTGCTTCTGCAAAATAAAATGAATGAATGATGCGATCGTAAAATTTATCTGCTTTGATTCTCCATTCACACAGGACTTTTTTGACGATTCTTGCGTTCTGTTAAGCGTAATCTGTCATCACGAATGTAACGATAAACAAAATTTCAAATATAAGTAATTTATTCTATTTTTAGACGAGGAACTGAAGCCTGTGAGAGCTAAATTCCATGCTAACGTGGAGCCGCTGATGAGGGCTTCCATGTGCGACCTGGTCCAGAAGATCTACCCAACCGTCGTGAACAACATCAGGGAGTTAGCCAAGGCCTTGCCTGCGACCGCCTTTTTCACAAACGTCTAAAATATTTTGGCAGCTCTTTGGAGCTCGGAGTGCAGAATATTCAAAATAAAATAATTTTTAATGAAGAGAACTAATTAACTATGTTTTTTTATGTTTCCTTTGGGTATGATTTAACATTTCTATGAAATAGTAAGTAAAATGTTAAAATTATTTTTCTTATGATAGGATGAGTAACTAGCAAGAAGTTTTTATATCTTCTCTTCAAAAGGCGCACTTTTATCTCGTTGTGTACAGACCTTTACAATATCAACAGTGATCCCGATATATAAGCTGTCTTTGACTTCGTTACTGTCAGTTCTCTTATATAACGGGTGTAGGTTTAATTTAGTGCCAAATCTCGTTGCAGCAAGATGGAATCAATAAAGTTTTTGGTGTTTTTTGTAGCAGTGTTTGCTAGTTGTGCATTTGGTGAAGATGGTACGATGCACATTTCACTTTATCCTTATTAACATTACTTCTTTATGCTAAAGTATTAATACGGGCAAACAAATCAGCATTTATAAGTCTTAAAATAAAAACCCCATTTAAAAATTAATTGCCTGTGGTTTGTCATTTTATTGGAATGGATATGATCACTCTGTCCAAAATATTCATAACATATAAAAGAGCACAGCGAAAGAGGTTAAGTGCATGGTGGAAACCAATCAGTACATATCGGTTTTTCACACTAGGTAATGATTGAGGTAAGTATTGGAATAAATTATGAACTTTCCCTATCGAAATCAGGTGAAAAAATTAAGGGATATAAAATTTTAGTGTATCTAATCTAGCTAGTTGGTTACATTCTTTCATCGTTACCTGCCCTTCTGACACCCTCTGGTAAGGCGTAATGCCTTAATAAGCCCTTATGTATGTGTGTAGATAATGCAAATAATTAGAATTACTTTTTACCATTGATTTATTCGCACTCGCTATAAAACTTACGTAATCTTCATATACCTAGTACATAACGTCTTATAATATGACATAATTATTAGATGATTTCTATTAGAATATTTTGACTATCATAGCTAAGAAAAACAAGTTCAAAGTTTATCGGAATATTCTCGGGTTCCTATCACTACTATACTACTATTAGGTACTACCTACTTTGGGTTCCCAAATACATAGGTACATCAGTATTATCGGCAAGCCATCGTAATGTTATTATTTCTAGTTTTTTAGTGGATTTAAAGATAAATGGTTTTCACGAGAAATTATAAATTCAACCGGAAAATCGATCATAAAGGAAAAATTAAGGAAATTATACACTTAACCAGAAAAGCAATATATTTTTTATTATTTTATGCCGTTGAATTTCTTGCAAGATTTTTTCCATCCAGGTTTGCTAGTAGCATGCGAAGTTCAAGACATAGACTGCCTGAGGAAGTCAACAGAGAAGTTCTTGTCGAGCACTGCCAACGGCATCCCGCAGTATGACATAAGACCTATTGACCCGATGAAGGTCGACTCCATTGACCAGGATCTTGGCGCCGAGTACGGCATCAAGCACCTTTTGAGGGACCTGACTGTTACTGGCTTAAAGAATCAGAACATCTCAGACTTCAAGTGAGTAACCTCCGAATATATGAAACTTTAAGGCCAGATAAAACTGCCCTACTTGTCAATTTTTTTTCTGATGATGATGTCCTCCACGACGTATCCGTCGACGGCGACACCTTGTCAGCTCCTGGCGTGTGCTCGGATGTGACTCGCAAAGCCGAACTTAGTCTTAAACGTACGGCCGCATATGTTGCACTGTAGCTGTCCGCTGGTATTGTAGGTGTAGTGTTACACTACAGTAGGAGACCTTGGGACGAGTCTTTCGGCCGTGGCGTTTGGCATCGAGTTCTTTAAGACGGGCATCTTCAAATAAACTATATATAAAAAAAACTATTCACATTTTTTTCCAGAATGGACACTGAAGCCAAGACCGTTTTTCTCAAAGTGACAGCAAAAATAAACGTTGACGGCAAGTTGATCGTCGAATACTCGAACCCTAAAAGCCAAACATTCCAGGGCACCTATTCCTCAACCGGAGGCAAGTATTTAATATTTAAAAGCCCTGCATTGCAGCATTGGTATTAGGTTTTCCGTTTAGTTAATATTTATAAGATTAAATATTCGGTTTAAATTTGATAAGTTGTCAGACAGTCCAGCTCACCAAACGTTTGCGTACCACTTAGCATCTTATTCAAGAACATTATTAACATTTCAGCCATTATCAATATTTAATCTATCTTTGATTTAAAGTTATGTATTCAACGCTTCTGTAAATCTGTACCTCAGAAGCATAAGACTGTAAGTCGCAAATCGTAATTTTACAGGAGAGCGTTTTAAAGTTTGAAATAGCATGTTTTTCAACTTTAGACGCAAATAAGACGCAAAAGTAGACGCTATAATCATCTTGAGTTTAATTGATAACATAGAGCAATTATCTCTTAATTCAAAACAATTTTCAGAAAAAAAAGTCCTGTGAAAAAATATAGTTTTTCAGGTACTTTTGTAAAAACATGCATCACATACACTAAAATGCTTCAAAGATTATTTTTGTAATCCGGTGAGAAATGGTGTCAGTTACAGTATTTTCTTTAAGAAAACAAAGTACAATAAACAACTTTTGTGTTAAAAAACACTGTAGAACATACATTCAGAACCGTTACAACTCTAAATCTGTGTCAATAATTTATATTATGTACTTTCTGAGTGAAATTTCATGTTTTAAATGATGTTGTCTGAATCTGTGACCTAATGTAGTGAACATTATAGAGAATGATTAAGAAATGGTTGAATATAAAATAATATGGGACATATGGGGTCCTTAAGTAACTGTTGCATGAATGAGACATAGGTCCCTAGCGCTTTGGAATCAGGATTCCATTATGTCAGGGTAGGCGAAACATTGTTCTTGGTTGTGCTCTGAGTCTGCAGTGGCTCACTAATAATAACACTAATAACTCGTGGATACAAGATACAAGAAGATCTTCCTGTACACTTAGAGCAATAAATATCTTGTATCTTGTGGAAGTTTGAGCTCTTGTCTTATATTCTGGCGTAGATTAGTTTTAGTAAGGTTTAAGCCTGCTTTGAGCTTTATAAATAAAATGCCACTAGTTTCTCTTTCCTTGCCTGTAGTCACACGCATAGTGGGGTCATGAAAGGTTCATTATAGGAAGTTTGAACTTTAGCGACGACGTAGCATGAGTTTAACGTTGTAGATTTCACAATAAGCAGTTCATGATGTCAGGGTCTGGTAGCTAGCTAATAGGGAGAGAAACCAGAGTTTTTATATTATGTTACCTAAATGCAGTCTGAAAGTTTATCTGAAGTAGATCTGCGCCAGAAAACAGGACCGATACTTAAAAGTTACCTTAGAAATTCACAGATTTGCTGTTCGGATATTGATTGTAATGTAAATTGTATGACGTCTGTTTGATTTAATGTTTCTTAATACTTTCAAAGTAATCGAGCAGTTTGATACAGCAGAATCATCAAGGACAGATTATACATAACTGCTGCAGTGTTTCGGGTAAATCAGCAACAAAAGCATGTGCTAAGGATCGGCGGGCACTATCAGAGTTGGTTAATAAATACTAAGTTTCCTAGGAAAGTATTGCAAAACAAATGGTTGTACGGTAGTATGACCTATGAAGACTTTAATTTTCAATTTAGTTTGCCTGGCAGTAATGCATGTGATGTCACACTTGAGATAAGATCCGTGCGCGACCATCCTCAGGCTTGAAAGAGAATCGAAAAAAGGACGAGACTTTAGGATTGGAGTAAGTATGTATCTTTTCTGGTGTTAGATATAAACTTTTTTTTTATAAGATGTTTATATCTAGGGTCAGAATTGTGCTCCAATCTTGGAGAACCATTTTTTTTTTGTTTTCTTACTGTAGCGTGACCGCGTGTTGATAACATGTGTAAAGGTATCATTGCTTGGCAAATGGAGTGAGGAATTAAGGTCTTCATTGAATGTCTTTTAGCCATTTTCTTTGCAGTTTTCTTTCGGTTCTAGTCCAGGATATTCACACCGGATTTTTTTACTGTGAATGATGCGACTCGCAAGTTATGGCGTGGAAGTGACGTTGTATGGTTTCGTCTATGGGTAATGAGTTTTGTAGGTATTTTATTAAGCTGCAACAGTGGTGCGGGACAAGATGGTTGGGCATCTGTTACGACACGGAGTTACGTACGTAAGACGGAGTTACTTTGATCAAATAAAGGAAAAGATAGGGGTCGTGTCGTATCAAGAGGTCAAGCAGCTGGCGGGGAAACGGGAGATGTGGAAGACGCTCCACCGACAAGAGCCTAGCTCTTAAATTTGAAGAAAGAAGAAGCAACAGTGGTATAATCTATCTTTGATGGAGTTGTTGCAAGAAGTTGTTGTGTTGAGAGTATGAGGAAGCATTCGTTGACGGACTTTTTTTTACCATTTATTTTTAAAACAAGATTGCGTGTATTTTTACGTGTATGGTAAGTATCACTGAATTAAGAATGCCAAAAACTGTCAATTTAGATACAATTTTTTCTATTTTCTTTATCTCTGATACCCGGCCAAGACCGCTTCCGCGTCCAACTTCCGCGTAACTAGCAGTTTTTATATAAAGATGCGTTAAACCACGCCCTCTTAATCGGATTTAATTGAATAGTATAAAACTGTAACAGCAAAAATACAGTGTTATGCATCTTGATTTGCTTCGAAGCAAAACACGGTATCTGCGCAGTTACAGTATTATGCATCGGATATAGTTCAGAAGCATAAAACTGTAAGATGGTACAAACAATGTTATGCAATAAAATTAATTCGAAGCATAAAGCAGTATACGCTCTTACAGTTTAATGCTTCTCATCAGGCAAGGTATTTACACTATAATGCAAATCGAAAAAAGGCACTTCCAGGCTAGCTACGGCCACGGGAGTAAGCGCATTCGAAAGAGCTCGTCAAATACATTAGGATTCCATCAAAAAGTGAAAATCGCAAAAATGTCAGTTACAGTGTTATGCTTCTGAGGTACAGAAATCACTGATGGATACAATATTGAAAACCGCCGAAAATATATCAATCCATCTATCCATCTTTACCTTGATCACGTGGTATGATCTCAGAATGTCAATGCAGATAGTTCGCTGCAAAAGTTTAGTATGTAATCTAAACTAAGTTAAGTTGCATCGAGCGACTCAGAACCCAGCTCACTTGCACGTAGCCGGGCACTCACGGGTCGCCGGTCACATTTGTCACCGCAAACATTTGTGACCGTCTAACCCCCATTACCGGCGATTTACACGGAAGTCAGGAAACCTGTTCAAAGTTTCAATCAGATTGCGATTGCCGGAACTAAGTTTTTATTGGCTTCAGCTGAGCATTACGGAGAGACGTAATTAGTTTTAGGCAAAACGCTTTCTGTTTGCCAGAAATTAGGTTTAATTATTGTTTTTATTAGGCTTGATATCAACCGTGATCAGATCGCACATTATATCCAAACTTTTCTCGGTATTTCTCCCTTTTTAATTATTTCTATCATAATAACTATAGGATTTTTTTGTAGATGTTCAAGTATCGACCACATATCCCTACGAGGTTCAAAAGGACGCTGAAGGTGTAGAACACTTTGTGGTTGGCAAGGAGACCATAGAGTGCGAGGCACTGCAGGTCCCCAGCTACAATATCAACAAAGAACTAATGGATGAACTGAATTCCCGTAAGTATTAAATGTTTTTATTATTATACAAACCATGCACAATGTCCGAGGAAGACCTGAACCTAGTAAAAGTAGTTTGGAAATGTTATAAGAGCTCGTCTTGCGTGACTGAAATACTAAGAGCTATTTCGTGTGATAGTATTTTTGTGAATGAATTTATATCGGCACTCGACTCTACATATTTTAACTTTCCAGACTGATTTGACGTTTTTCATGAAAAGTTCCATAACAAAATTTAAATATGAGCGCAGAGGTGTATTGAACTTTAAGCTATCTAGATCGATTATCTAATTTTTATTTAATTTATTCCCAGATGAAGAACTAAAAAAGGTGAGATCCAAGTTCCACGCTAACGCAGCAACGCTGATGAAGAACTCCATGTGCGACCTGATCCAAAAAGTGTACCAGACCGTTGTGCACAACATCAGGGCATCTGCCAAGGTCCTGCCGAAAACAGCCTATTTCAAGAACTTGTAAAATTAACAAATCATCAAATTATACTGATTAAAGAATACTCCATTTTGTATATTTTGTTTTTATGATGACGACAACAAACAAAGAAAGTATTAAGGAAAACTATGAGATGAGTTTTTCAAGTTTCACAATCAAGGCATTATAGGTTTCTATAAAAGCGCATTCACTTAGTAAATTAATTGACCATTTACTTTGAATAAGCTACGAATAGCAAGAAGAAATCAGATCCTTAAAAAAGTCTCAGTAATCGCAGTCAATTTTTCCGCTGCATCCCGAGGCGGATTTGCAAACTCCTCTAACCAAAGTTTATTTACTTCCTACAGATATCATTATTATTTCATAGGTACACAAGGTTTTAGTTAACAAAGTATATTCTAGAATTTACAAAATTATGCCCTACTCTCTTGACCGATACCTATGCCATTCCAGCTCAAGATTGGTATCTAATACTTGCTTCGTATTTACCATTGATAACATGGCTAGACGCAAACACGAGGCATTTTGGTTCCAGTACTAATTAGAAGACGGAAGGGCCGATTGGTTTTACATGCACAGTTTCTTTTTTTTAAACTATTACCGTGTTATTCATAAAGATACAGTAGATTTTAAGTAGCGTTACTGGAGGTCTACTTTTCTGGGTTGTTGTATGGTAAATACGTGACATCCAGACTAAATTGACATACGTCAAATAAGTAATTTGCTCTTTATCTTTTTATGAATAAGAGGGTTTAATGTTTAACAAACCATCTATACCAATTTACTAAAGCTTAAACAACATTTGATACATATAACTCAAAAAAAAAAATAAACTTAACTGTAAGCCTCGACCAGAGTATGTTTTATATTATAAATGAATTCCTTACAATCCCATCATTTTGCGCTGATTTTAAAGTTTTAAATGAAGGGTTTGCAAACTCGCGTCCCAGAGCGCCGTTTAAAAGTAAAGCTGAATAGTAAAATGTCATTCCCGCTCCTGCTAGTCCTGCTCACTAAATCTGCTCGTTCATTTAACGCCGAGACGGGTCTAACGATCCAGTCTCAAATGCTGAGAAACTTAAAAGAAACCTATGGATTTATTTTTATTCAAAGAACTTGTTAATAACACCTTTTGTGTTTCCGAGGGTCATTATTTTCTCTTTCAATTGAAATAAGAATAGGCGTTTTTTTTTTTACCTCCGAGATTGGATCTAAAAGTTCGTAGATACTTAGTAATGTTTTATGAACACTTTCAATTGTATCGTCATTTTAAATAAAAATGGTGCTTTCGTACGATTATTATTTAGAAGGTTTACAAAAATGGAATTATAATAAATGAGAAACTGTTACTATTGTGTAAAACAAATTGTGCTTCGCTAGTAGCTATTGAATAATGATTATCAATTGAGTTATGGTAAATTAATTTCCTTCCCGATGAAGCTCTTCGTATGTTTGTCGACGTGAATGATAAAAGATTTGCACAGTCATTCGCCTAATTTATCACAGACAAGTCCAAGGTCGGGGCGGAAGACGTTGCAAGCAATTTATCAAACGCCTATCTCAGAAGAAAAATCGTGTAGAATGAATACTTCGAAGGGTGGGTTTGAGTCAGTAAGCATTTGAGTCGATCTCATATTTTACTCTGAGCTTACTTACTTGAAGCCCAGAAAAAAATATTCTAACCAAAGGAAAAACATCAACCCGTATAAGATGGGAACCGTTGGATCTAAATAACTCCCTAAATTACTCAAATAACAGGTACCGAAATTTTTCTTTAATAATCTGTAAATCTAAATACCTAATAACGAACTCTCTCATAGAGCTGAGAATAATTATTTTGTATTTTAATACTTAATTGCCAAGACTGAAACATATGATCGACAATGTTGCAAAGCGTGTAACCTATACGTGCAAGCGACAGCGTCAACAACGTTAACAAGACTATTACCCATAGGAAATTTTGTGTTTGCTAGAGATAACACTCAGGTACGATGCATCATCTTGTAATTATCTTTAAAAGTTTCTTGGCAAAACAAAGTAAGTAAGTACGCATAGCATAATATCATAATAGTGAATTATGTACTACACAGTACAAAGACCAATAACACTTAGATAAATTATTAATACTGTCTTCACATTTGAACCTCTAGGTAATCATACGCCAAATGCAAAATAGTTTGCATTTTTACAAAACTTAACATACTCTCGTACCAGCCCATTGACTTAGCCCACGAGAGACATCAGTGCATCAAGTTGGCCCCACGTTTGTTTGAGTTTATGTTTTTTTAAAGTAAAGGAGATTGACCATTCTGGACCAAATGCTGCCCACGCATGTGAATATTTTTTTTCTTCTTCACATGAAGAGATATATATATGAAAAATAAAAAATAAAAATTAAAACCACGGATTTATAATATATACGTAGTACCTTAAAACTTATTTTTTTGGTGATCTTACATTTGATATATAGTTTTTTATCGTTTATGTTAAATAATATTATTATTATCTTACCTATTCTACCTCCCGAGTCCGGTTCCGACCTCACTAGTCTCGTTCGAAGCAATACCTACTTAACTATCTGTCTTGTCTTCGTTTGTGGGGGGGGGGGTCGCACCAATTGTAGGTCGACGGCACTTTGCCCACTTGGGATCTTTTGTACCATCCCCTTATGGGTGAACCCAAGCCCATTTCACTATTTTAGGTATTTTAAAATGTTTATCCTTAAATAAATGTTGATATTTTAAATGATACACCGTCTTTTATTTTTAAAATAAGCTGTTGGTTAGGATTTTTCGTCAATGTAAAATAGATTATTTTTCAATATTCCTTGGATAGATTCTTAAGCGCTTTAGGTTACAGACTACTGTTAGTCTAATGAACATTATGCACTATGATTCAATGCTGGGCAGCCTTGGTCCAGCGTCCATACAAAAATGGTCAATCTCCTTTGAAATTTGTCTTAACTATGGAATATTCTTTAAAATACATGCAAGGAAAAAACTCGTAGAGAGAGGCCCTTTCGAGAGTTTTGCTATAACGTTCATGGATCACTGACTAAGTACTATATTTCCTACCAGTATTGTTATTAACCTAAATTACAATATAGAGATCGTTACACCTTTCACACCTACCTCCCATTATGTGAAGGAGAAAGCATTAGCGTGTTAATTAGGCTATTAGTCGGATACCGACGACGCCGTTCCTATCTGAAGGGTAATAGTTATAAGTACGGTGTTATTTGAGATATTTCGCGGTTCTATGCTATTATAAATCAAAAACAGAGCTACATTGAAGATTATATAGCAAAAAAGGTAGACATGTAATTTTAAGCCCTATAGAGATCCTATTTTTATGCTTTTTTGGCTGGTTGTGTTCACTACATGACTAAACTGCATAATATAGTAGAGCAAATGGTATATTAAAAATGCATCGAATGCGGTTTAAAGGATTTACTGAGTCCCTAATTCTGATATTAAGAACGTCTGCAGGCAATCTCTTGTATAAGTAAATAGGGTTAATGTTAATGATAGAGTTTTAAGACTTAAGATTAAGAAGTAAAATAATATTAGATAAAAGTTCAGTTGTATGCATAAGAATTTTAGTCAAAGAGGACAAAGTGTAACTGCAAGTAAAACAAAGAAAGGAGGAAGTCTACACAAACCTCGTTAAGGAAAAGTTCTTTACAAAATTCAAATTGGTACAACACAAAAGAAGGTTGAATAGAGAGATCTCTAGTTTTTGCGGAGACTGTCCTGTATTTTAATTACAGTAGCATTTATCTTTTCTGCGTATATAAGTTTCCGTATTGCTACGTAGCGAGCTATCTATATTTTATATACAATTTTCAAATGATAAATCCTTCTACTAATAGAAAGCCCTCTACTGCGTTAAAATTGTAATTTCAATAAAGTTAATTTTAAACACAGATGTTTATTTAATTTCAATTGAAATTTTATTTATGCAAAAATTCAAATTATTTATTTGACAGAAAATCGTGAAATGGGGATAACACGCTGTCTTTCAATTAATGTTAGCAACTTTGCGAACAGCAAAATTTCAATCGGAAAAAAATATATGTATAAGAAGCATAATGCACCATTATTTAGCTATAGACTTCTGTTATCAATAAGTATTTACTTTTGAAAGGAAGCTACCAAGTGTTCCCGAATTTTCCTTTATACATACTTACTCATAAGTTGTAAGGTAGAGCCCCTACATCGATGAGGTCAGTGATAATGTTATTTTCTAACAAAACCAATAGAGACAATAATAGTCCAACGTACCTAATAGTTTGAGATCGGTTAGTTAGACCGGGACGAACTTTACACAACTTTGATTAGGGTTCAAAATTAATTCTCCGCCGGGAATCCAATCTAATTCCACGAACAGTTATCAAGTGGTGTGGAAATGTTTGGCTTTTGACCGTTGTTCTGACTTTTATCTATTAAAGCCCTGTAGGTCTGGGCGTAAGAATAGGTCTACGGTATGCCCTGCCTGTCGTAAGAGGCGACTAAAAGGGGTCTTTGGGGTCGTGTGTGTGAAGGGCGGGGGCCCGACTGCCCGACACACTCATCAAACGGCCCCGAGATGGGCGGCAGTACAGATTGTGGCACTATGCCGCCGCAGCTCCAAAGGCGAGCCGGGGAGGGGACAATATGCCCTCCCCGAGCATGAAGCTGATAGTAGCTGAGCGTGGGAAGACTTCGGACGCTATAATATGTGTGGTTCCCGGGGTTCTTCCCAAAAGCGCCAAGACGGCCGCCGGGGGGTTCTAGTGGGTGCGAGCCCCACATACCCCCGACGCTCCCCCGAGCGTCGGGAAATGCGATAGGCATTTCCCCTCGTTAAAAAAAAAAATAAGGTCCCTTCGAAACAAACCTTGCGAATAACAATTTTAATAACAATCTATAAAACATTTTAGTGAGTGAAACTCGTACGTAGAACCTAGCAGCACGATAGCGATAATATTTTTTTTAAATAATTCGCTCTTAGCATATTTGGATTATTGCCTAAGATGCCTTTTTAATTTCGCGCAACATTCCCACTTGATATTGGATGCTGGCTGAATCCCTGACCTCTGATGGTTTGCGTACAATACAATACAAAAACTTTTATTGCTAAATATATTTTTTACAAAACTTAGTTTTACAAGCCGATTTGCGTATAACCACAGAATACCTAATTGTGTATAACTAACTCTATAAAATTTGTGGGTCAAATACTTTATTCAATGAGTGAGAAAAATCCTCGCCTGCCGCTTGTAATAATAACTTTCAAAACTATGTGACCTGACCCTTTGTGTAAAATGTTACCTTCAGCATTAATAATACATCACACAATAACAAGCCTTGTCTATTTAGTCCTAGGCTAACAAAAGCTAGATAGTGTTCGAGTGAGCCCCGTGAGATGTAGCGGTCCATTGATGTTTATTGTTGTTGATACTGTCGCGAAAGGTTCTACTTACTATTTATTATATACAGTAGATATTATTGTATACAGTAGCGGTCGAGGAGTGCGTAACACTTCCGGTTTTTCTGTATTACAAAATAGCTCTTGTTCTTTGGTAATATACAGTCTAGGGCGCACGAGACCACGAGACAAATCTGTTACACCCTCCTAGACCGCCACTGTACATGTTCGTTAAAAACACACAAATCTTTTAAGACTAATTACATAACAGAAGTTTGGTCTTTATTTCACTTCACTTCTTTTCTTAACTTTACCCACTTTTCAACAAATTTTATGGGAAAGGAGAGTATTATAATTGGTCCTAAAGAGAGTTGTCGCGTTACTAAATTGGTTTATTCTTGGTTGATTTAAAAATAACCTTTAGCTTAACAAACCTTGCTTGTCAATTAAAACAGTAAATTATTTAAGTCATGATTTTTATGTAGTAACAATAAAAAAAAACAGTGCCATAAGAGTGTGTTAACAATAAATAAAATATTGCAGTACCTAGATAGGCATCAGTTATTTATGCTCGATTTATATCAGTGAAGACGTAGACTTGGTATTTCCCGGCAGCATTCCGTAGCGGCATTGTAAAAGTTTCTCTTTCACTAAATGCAAGCAATTTCCTACAATTCAACACAATGAAGCGAACTTCAACTTGTACAATTGGGGTTCTTTAGTATTCAGTAATTTTGACTTTACATAATTTGCCCCAGGCACCCATACTAACTCCCTGCCTTGTCCTAATCAAACAAGTATCACCTAGGCGTCCTAAAAGCTCAGTTTCAAATCTTAATTACGTAGTACATATACAAACTTGCGTAAGCTATTTATTCATTTACAAATTCAAGTAAAGTCTGAAATATAGGTACTTAGATGTAAAGCATGATACTGATACGTTAATAGCACGAGGACGTTTATATAGAAGATAGAAAAAAAACTTGATTTGTATCGCTACTGTCCCCAGAAAAGCTGGATGGTAATAATATAATCTATCCAGCCTATGTTTATTTTTTCGATAGGTTTCATATTGTTGTACTTATATAAATGTATTTTTGATAAATCGGGAAACCGTTTCATTAGGCAGTATGATAAACACTTATTATGTACCTACAATATAACTTTCAAAATGTTTATCGTAATCAGATTCTGATACGAAAGCGGCCTCTGCAAAATCAACAAGAACTTGGGTGATCCGGGGAATACACGACGTTGCCGCTCAATCAGAATTTAATCATGCAAATTGGTCAACTAGACAATGTATACTGTTTGCTGGCAATTTAATTGAAAATTGAACTGGATAGTATTGGATAGTAATAATTATCATGTTTTTGACAATTCTTTACTTTAAATAATATTGGGCGTGTGCTTGGATTGATGAAATGACAAATTCGTTATAACCTTTTTAAACCTTATTCCAACATACAGTTACAACAAGTGAGCCAACAAAAACAAATGTTTAGGTACCTAATCATCACGCCTAATATCAATAATTAATTTAATTATTAATAATCCAAGTACTTATTGCTAATTTTATAGCCATTATACTTAGCAATGAAAAATTGCCCTATAAGAATTCATAATTTCTTTATTTACAAACAATTTTCTAAAATCTCCGTGTAATAATATAATTTCTCATTTCATGCAATGTATCAAGAATTTCATTTTGTCTTTCGCGATATTCTCGTAAACAACACAATTTACTGTTTTTTATTCGCCTTATTACTCTTTCTGAAAGATAACACAACAAATGTACGTATTGAAAAAGTTACAGCTTTTATTATGTCGTGTAATCCAAGTGCCTTGCCGCGCTCATGTGTTTTCTTTTCGTCTATTTAGGAAACATTAGGATGCTTTTATTGTAGCATGTAAGCCTTTTGTCGTATGTCGTTAAACCTCTATATACTTGTACTAGAGGCTGCCCCGCGGTTTTTCCCGCGCAGATTTCTCATAAACACAAAATTCCCGTTTTTCCCGTTCCCATGGGAATTTCGGGAAATCCCTTCTTAGTGCTCACCTACACTCCCTAAGGAACCTACATGCAAAATTTCAGCCCGCTACGCCCAGTAGTTTCGGCTCTGCGTTGTCTGTCAGTCAGTCAGTCAGTAACGGAAGAGTTTTATATATATTGACTAGAGGTTGCCCCGCGGTTTTTCCCGCGCAGATTTTTGATAAACACAAAATTCCCGTTTTTTCCCGTTCCCGTGGGAATTTCGGGAAATCCCTTCTTAGTGCTCACCTACACTCCCCAAGGAACCCACGTGCCAATTTTCAGCTTTCTACAACCAGAAGTTTCGGCTCTGCGTTGTCTGTCAGTCAGTCAGTCAGTCAGTCAGTCAGTCAGTCAGTCAGTCAGTCAGTCAGTCAGTCAGTCAGTCAGTAACGGAAGGGTTTTATATATATTGATTAGGTACGAAGAATGATACTCACTCATCTGTATTATAACAAGGTATTATTACATAGATACTTAGACATTTCCTTGCGTATATTTTATTATTCTCAAGATTTCAGGTTCATGTCATGGGGTTCCCGTGGAATTTACACTGCGATTAGTTAATTATTACATTACTAGCACCTTTTTATTTGACTTTTCTATGTTGTTTTTATATTCTATGCAGGGATTTATAAAACCATATGCTGCGACCTTCAGTCTAGTAAATGAATATTTAAAGAATTGTAAAATACGATCTCAAAAATATGGTTCAATTATTTTGGCACTTTTAATTTTCATTATGCTTTCGAAGGATGAATAAAAGACGTATTACCCTTGTAATTTTTATTTACAAATATCGTAAAATGGTACAAAATACTAATTTGCATGTAGCAAAAATATTATAATACTTATTAGGTATAATTAACTTACACTAGATAGTAACTATGTTCATAGTTAACTTTATAAGATTCTATATTTGATGATACTTGAACTAGAAGTGTACACCTATGTAAATTTTATAATAATTTAAAAACAAGTTAAAAAACACGATTCCAATACTTGTACTTTAAATATACTTGTAAGTTTAAAATAATTTTGTAACAATAAAAAAACAATTTGTAACATTGCTTCGGTGGTAACTCCACTAGGTAATCCAGAATCAATTTTAAACTGAGAGAAGTCACTTTTGGGAATACAGTGAGACGCTGATTGAGCTTGGGTTTAAAAAGTTTAAAGGTGTGTATGTTTAGTAATGTTTATGGAGCACTTGGCTAGACAGAAAGACCGAAGGTGCACGACAGCACAGTCATAGAGTGGTGGCTTAAAGACAACGTAAAGTAGGCAGACCACTAACTCAATGCTTTGAGGACACAGTTAATGTCGCCAGTAGGCAGTAGATCAGATGTGCACAGGATCATGGTTAGTGGAGTACGAGAGAAGAGGCCTATGCATAGGCCTCTTCTCTCTTCTTCGGACATGTCCAGCAGTGGGCACTATTAATGGTGTTCAAGTTCAGCCGGCTCCGGGGCAGCTGCTTCCTCCTTTATGAGGACGACCTGCTTGTTGGCCCGCCTCCTGGCGTGGGGTCCGAGGCGGATCTTTGTTGCTGCACCTGAGTTGTCATCTACGCCAACCTGGGTTACAAAATGTTAATTCATTAAAACAATTTGCTTTGAAGAAGTTGTCTTAAGCGATAAGGCCGCCCTTAGTCACCTTACTGTTATAAAATTCATAGATTTAACCGTATGAGTACAAACAAGTCAGCTTGAAATGGCTTGAAATTTAAAATGTTTTCACATCAAGACGAATACAATTTTATAAGAAATTTTACAAAATATTAAAATATTAGAGTCTTATATAGAGTATAGTGGAGAAAGTCATCATAGTAGGTATCAATTTGTAAGTATCTGCTCTGTCTGTGAGCTAAATCCTCACAGGTCCTGAAACAGGTAGAGTAGAACTATGTATGGTACTAGTAGGGATTGCAAACGAATCTCGAATAATCTTAATTTTATTATTATTAAAATCATATTGTTATCAATTTGTAATAGCATTCACAGTTTGCTATGTAATTTCTTTCAGGCGCTTTTAATTTTTAATATTTTTATGAGGATAAGTCTGTAATTTCGAAAATTTAAAAAAATAATAGATAAGTACCGCATAAAATATCATGGATAGAAACTGCTCTATCTAATCTAATCTAATCATGAAGAACCTTAACGCGTAGACTATTCTTAGATTTGGATAAATCATAAATTTTATGAGAAGAGGTAGGCCACGGAAAACGTTCACCGACCAAATTGGTGACGTTCTGAGGAAAGGCCGCGTGAAGAGTTCACGAAACCGACGTGCGTGTATGAAAAGGCTTATGACTGTAGAAGAAGCGAAAGAAGTGTGTCAGGATCGTAGCAAGTAGAAATCAATTGTCTCTGCCTACCCCTCCGATGGGATACAGGCGTGACGTTATGTATGTATGTATAAATTTTATTCAATATTTGTATCAAAGCAATCGAAAATTGATTGCAGTATCATAATATACAAAATAGTATTAACTACTTAAAAAAACTAAAGTATATTACCTGTTTTCTAGCAGGAACATTATTTTCCAAAAACTTGTTGACTGCACCGAGAGTGTTAATTGGAATCTGCAATATTAAATAAACATTAAAACAGCATTCTGCGAACTCAACTTGTGCAAATAAACGTTGAGCCTTTACCAGAATATCAACTGAACTTACCACTGTACTGTATTTGGATCGTTTCCAATATTCAAGAGTATTTACAGCGACCCATGCCTCCATACCAACACCCAATTCTATTTAATATCCACCAAAATATTATTATTACAGTCGTGAAGGCAGAATGTCACTCCGTATATTTGCAGAGTTGCAAACGTATTCAGTTAGGAGAGGACGCTGCTCAGAGATGCTTTTGCAATGTTTTGCGTGCTTCCATCACCATCACGTTTCTTATTGTCCTTAGTTTCTTGAGATGTCCTTGTATATTCATAAAAAATTCCCGTACGACAAATTAACCACTAATTATACTAAAGTACTTTTCAGTTAAATAAAATGGCCCTGGCCAGTGAAAAATCACCAACGTATTGAATTACAAATTTGAGTAAATACTTTATACAGCTTAGTTATTTTATTACAACAGACGTATCCGTGGGTTTCTTTGTAGTTTTCACTTAAATTTGTCTATCGTCGAGCGCCCGTATAATGTAGCGATATCATATTTGAGTATCATCTTCACTGGGACTTCGAAATATTTAGATAAACTCTCAACAAGTTTTTTATTCATGTCATACTTAATTGTTTTTTTATAGTAAAACTATTAAATATTACCAGCTTTTTTGAACCTATTAAAATAAATATCATACGCATCTTTAAAAATAAGATTATATCCGTGAATAATATTTACAAATTGCAGTCCCTTTTCCATATATCATCGAAGTTTTGATGCGCCTTCCGAATATTTGTTTCATTTCCTATTTTACCTGTACCCAGTGTATATTATATATTCTTTGTGACCCAACCAACCCTCACCACAGGAAAATATTTTATAAAGGATGTAAGTTATTTATGAGGGTGGGTTTTTTTTAATAGTGTAGCCATTTTCCGATTGATTAGTTGGGTTTATTTGGTAAGCTCAATGAAAACCATGCAAGTGTTATTTTAGTCCCAAATTATGCAAGCAACTCAATAAAATCATGTCAAATGAAAAATGAGCGAGATGAACTTACGGCGAAGATATCGTCAATGAATTTGGATGCAGACGGAGTTTGGATGGTCAGTCCGCCCATGGACATGACGGATGAGTTGGGATCTGGTGATATGGCATCTGAGTCTGTGACAGATTTGGTCATATTAATACTTGAACATGAAGTAACATAAAGGTATTAAGAAGATAAAGTATAAATGCAATCCTATTAAAACACCCCTCAAGTTACAAGTCCCGAAATCCCAACATCAAGATCTAAAGTAGTACATATAATAAAATCCCCCGAGTCAAGCCGCAAGGCTCTCTAGGTAAACATCAACATCTCGCCCGACGGATGGAGACGAGGAAATCCAAAGTCGTTCAAAGCTTCGGAAAAATCAATATTGTCGCAATTTAAAACTCTTTACGCTGCAGTACACTTGACTCCAACTTTAAATAATATCTGTGCGGCTTTCCTCGGCTCCTGAATACGGACATTTCAATGGAACACATAAGGAATTGTTCCGACAATTTACGCGAACAGCAAACCAGAAGAAACATTAAACTGTCACGCGGCGTAAAATTAATAGGCCAAAATGTAATCGCTGATGAAACGTAGGGAAATAAACTTTTCACTGTGTTTTTCTGGATACTTCGTTTTTTGGCTGCGAAAATGATATATTATTGCGAAAACTTCTTGTGCTTGAGCTCTTTAAAGGTCATAAAAAACATAAATTATGTGGTCTTTAAATTATAAGTGACGAGCTGTCCCGGCTTACTTCGTTACGCCATAGCATATAAGATACTACTAAAGACTTGGCTCTATAGACTATGTTCTTTTGACTGCCCAGAATGGGCGAATAAAAAAACAAACAACAAAAACAAACCACCTGTCAAAATATGTAAACAACGGAAAATGCACCTTGGGTCACATTATTTGAGTTTAAGTAAGGATCCCTATATTTTTTTGAAAATCTAATATAGCCTATGTTACTCGGGGATAGTGTAGCTTCCTACCAGTGAAATAATTTTTCAAATCGGTTCAGTATTTCCGGAGCCTATTCGTTACAAACAAACAAACAAACAAATCTTTCCTCTTTATAATATTGGTATAGATTCAAATAATTAAATAGGAGTAAAAAATTTAGTTTTATAAATAACACGACTACTTATGTTTAGGAACGTTTTTTAAGCTTGCTGCAAGCTTCCTTTTTTAAAAAAATATAACTATTTACTTGATCCTTGATTTGAATAGTTTAAAAATTTAATGTTGCTATTTAAAAACCTTGACCATGATGACAAACGTCGTCATTCTAATCAAGTATCTAAGCTTTATTTTGATCAATCAACACTGCACTACCACTTTACCCGTTTATTTTATTCGACAGTATAAAAATAATTGAAATGTATTTTATTACTACTATGATAGCTTAAAAGTGACCATAAGCATGTCCACCTGCTTGCACTGAAGCTGATTTCTGAACGGAAACGCTCGTGCTGCCCGCTGTGTTCCCGAGGAAGTTACCAACTGCCTTTAGGGTTGAAATTGGGATCTGGAAAAGGAATATTGAAGATGAAAAAAGTTATATTAGTTGTTGGTATATTTTGAAGATTATAATATATTCAAAGAGCAAGTCATTATTTTCTTTAGTATTTCTCAGAAGCCTCTTTACAAGCTATAGCTGTGTGTGATCTGGGTGCTTGAATTATTAGGATGCTAGCTGAAATTATTACTTCTTCTTGTACATTTATTTATTCTCATTTTAAAAATAATTATGATTTATTTATGATAATACTTTGCGAATTGATGTAGGTACATAAGTACATAACCCGCGCAACCTTACATGACGTACTCACATTGAAAATATCAGCAAAGAAGTTCGGATTCCTCTGGAAAGTCACTTGCTTGGTGTAGGCAACCTGACCAGAGCCGTGATTGTCCGTCTCAAATCCACCATTTCCAGCACCCTCAGACACCACGTCAATGCGTTTCTGGATCACTGGTTGAACTGATTTGTAGACAACAGGCGCTGCTGGTGGTGGTGGTTGGGAAGGTGGGGAGATAGCTCCTTGGGAACCAATGTACCCACCAAGGAAAGCTGTCTTACGGAAATGGTGGCGCGGCTTATTCCTATAAATGCGCTTCTCGTATACCACTGGCTGGTATGACACCTGAAATTTTATAAAAAAATCGTTTAAAAAGTGTTTCAAGTGGTTTTTTAAACATTCATGGCCAGTATTTTTATTGGAGCCAGGGTTAAAACATTCGATGCATTTGATATCATCAAATTTTTAAGGTGGTTTGATTAAGAACAGTAGGCTTGAGTTCAGATGTTGCTGATGTTGATTAGCCTACAACTGCCACAAATGGTAACATAAAAACACATGGTGAATCGCGATAAATAAAAGAAAGTGCACTTTACACAAAAAGGCTGTTCCAGAGCCGGTTCCTTTTTTATCCTTAATTCGAACAAACCTGTTCTGGACTAATAAACGTTCTTTGTCGTTGCGGCCACCACTGTCTATCCTCATATACCGGCGTTGGCATTCTGAACAAAGAATCAAAGAAACCTCCATAATTAAAAGGTGTTTCTACAAAATTACTCCTTATATCGTAATCGTAATTGAATTGATTCCTGCTCTCGATCCACGGCGTACTCACTTCTTTGACAACTACGGGAGTGGGTGGAGCTGATGGCACTTGTTCCTCTAATGGCACGAATTTTGTAAATTCTTCTTGTACTTGAACTTCTGGAACTTCTACTGGTCTGACTTCATTAGCTGATTCTAGTTTGAACTCTTTGTGTACTTTCTTGTAGGTCGGTCTAACGATTTCAACTGGTTGAACTGGAGCTGGAACGATTTCTTTTTCTTTCACAATTTCGGTCTGTTTTACTACACCAGTTGTTCCCTTAAATGACTTTGATGAAGAGTAAGTAAATCCATGGGATCCTGCAGCTGAAGATTCACCACCCTGAATATACAAAAATAGTGATAAAATAATCAGTAACGGGTTAAAACACAATTAAGACACATGTAGTGCGCAATGACACCGTTCTAGAAGGTGAGTAATTTGCCCTTTTCTGTAAAGGTATTGTGCTGTGCTTTTAATGTAAGAAGAACGAAAATACCTTTCAAAGAATCAAGAGAAGAAAGTCATTGCGACGACAGAGAAGAAACGACAGCCTGAGATCAATGGTACAACGTTTCATTTATTAGGTTATAGAAATTAAAATGACTAAGTAAATATAGCATAGCACTAAGTATAGCACAAATAACATAAATTAAAATTTCAGAGGCTTAAGAACGGATACATCTAAAAGTTTTCGAACTTTGCGCATAATATTCCTTGTCATTTCTTTTATTTTATCTTGATCGATTCGTTTTCGAAGTTTGTCACGTACCAGTCCTGATTCTGCGTGAGCCTTGCCAGCTTGGGCGTTGGCAAATCCAGATCCAACTGACTTGTCACCAGCCACGGCTCCAGAGAGACCTGCTTCTGCCCTTACGTTACCGCCGGCTGTGGCACCAGCGTAAAGACCTCCTGCAAATGATAATAAAATTGTACAATATTCGAGCTGATAAATAATACCTCCTTTTGTCAAATTAAACTGTCTCAAATCCGCGACAACGTCATTATGTTGTGCTTCAGTAAAGAATAAAATAATAGCTAGCAGCTATGAGCTTATCCAAGGACTGTTAAAATAAAGAGACCCGACATCATTTTAATCACTAGCTCAATGAGATTTATATCGCAGCGGCTGGGTCACGTTTCAATCTAAAGCTGCGGTATTTTCCAGCTACTTTTCATTTTAAACCCAGAGGGGCTTGAAATCTGCCCCTTAGGGTAGATGCCGTAACGTTTTTTTATGACGCAAATAGCGTTAAAGTTTATCGAGCCGGTTACCAATTAGTCTGCTTCTCTCGGGCCTTCGAGGTTTTATTACGCTTATTAAAAATGTTGCACGATATATTTTATGGTGGACTTAAATACATAAAATATATTAAACAAGGTTCTTATACTCCTGATCTTAAGATCTGTTGTTTGGTAGCATTTCTTTAGGTCTTTTTTGCATTTTCTACACTAAATAGTTAAATCTTAAGTAGGTAGTAAAATAATACGCAAGTGTTTACAATGCTCTAACGACCTTATGAAATCGTAGAATCAAGGCTATAGGTAACAATTGCCCAGACGCTGCTGGGATCTATTGTTTGCAAATCATAGAAATATAGTCGGGGATAACGTTCTCGTAATTTTTATATGAAATGGTAAAATTTTATTGAAATTATTCATTCTTTTTTTTTTATATATTACTTTTATACTATTGACCCGGAAATCTTAATACCGCCGAGCAATATCAATTTGCACAACATCATTATCAATATATATAAAACTCTTCCGTTACTGACTGACTGACTGAATGACTGACTGACTGACTGACTGACAGACAACGCAGAGCCGAAACTACTGGGCGAAAAAACCTGAAAATGGGCACATGGTTTCCTTGAGGAGTGTAGGTGAGCACTAAGAAAGGATTTCCCGAAATTCCCACGGGAACGGGAAAAAAACGGGATTTTTGTGTTTATGAGAAATCTGCGCGGGAAAAACCGCGGGGCAGCCTCTAGTATTGTATATTCTCGCCTATTTCATATTCTGATAAAAGTTATTATATTAAGAAATAATTAACGATTCCGATCAGTATATTTTCAATGAAGTGGAGCAATCCTCTAAACATCCAAAACGTTCTGACAAACAAACGTATTTATAATTTATAAGTAGTAGGATGCGACTTTGATCGAAAGTAAACCATTAAAATTAGAACGTGAGATGAGACTATTTCTAAGTTTGTAACGTGAAACCGTTCAAATATAAAATTGCACGGCGATACGAAGTTTTTCCGGGTCAGATAGTTTCTTTTAAAATTATTGCTAACAACAACTTATTTATTGCTTGTAACAAAGAATATTCGTGCGATTCCCTGCGGCGGCGCTCCGCCGTAACATTTTTATTCTGCCGACCCGACCTACATCTTTTCATTGCCTTTTGTATCGTCTTTCGTATTAAAGTGCATAACAATTTCTGCAGGCTGTGAAAAGCCCTCTCGAGTTTAAATTTAAATCCTCTTTCGTCATAGTTTCTCTGTATTTTTCTCAAACACCTTTTATTATTCGCTAGGATTTTTCATAATCCTTTCCTTGTGCTCTGAAATTTATTAAATTACACTGTCGTAGCAATTTAACGTATTTAACATTGTATAAGATGACGTTGGTTATTTATATTTATTATAACATAGTATAAAATAAAGTCGCTTCCAGCGTCTGTCCCTATGTATGCTTAAATCTTTAAAACTACGCAATGGATTTTGATGCGGTTTTTTGTCATAGATAGAGCGATTCAAGAGGATGGTTTATAATTACAATACATCCACAAAATAGTAAAAGGTTAGGCGGTACGAAGTTCGCCGGGTCGACTAGTTTATTATAAAACAAAATACTAATGTGATTCTGACAAGTCCCGTATATCTACATGCTTTTAGGATTCGATCAGCTCATTATCTAATGTAATGGGGCCTTACATTTGCTGTTACCCATGCCAATAGGACTGATGCTGACCACAAATATATGTCATAGATAAATATTAGTATTACATATAGTATACATTTTTTTTTTATCATTTGAAAAATTTACCTGAAGCAGACCCTGAGCCGCCCACGTCGCCGCCGAGGCCTGCGCGTGCTTCTTGGCCGAAGGGAGTACCTGCTTCGGCGTATAGCCCACCTGCCGCCCCAGCTCCTTTACCTAATGCATACAAATACCAAAAGTATTTATTTAGTCATACAAATACATGAAATAATAAATATAGTTAAGTATTTATGGAAACATAAAAAAAGACTTTTATTTTTTTAAAATCAAACGTTTGCCATCTGTTGAATGCATAGAATATAACCACTCCAATACTTACAATGGGTGACGTGAAAAGTGCCTAAGGAAGCATTCGAAAGACGGGCAGAAGCGCCTTTCGTAAAAAAAAAATAACACCGCAAAGCGTAGCGATTATTGGTAGATACCTAAAATCGCCCAACAATATTTTTATTTGTGGCGATCTGATTGACCGACGGAATTATTATAAGATTAGAAAAAAACTTACTAACTTCAATTAGTAATCAAAAATAATTTTACTTTAAGGTAAGAAGTTATAATATATTTCTAGTTACCCGCTCCTCCACCAATGCCGACGGCAGCATGGTAGCCCCCGAAGTTCACCCCAAGCTTGCCATTGTCAAATGTTACGAACTGTGGCGCCTGAAAAAAAAGAAAATTAAGTTTTTTTAAATGAAATATGGAAGGAAGACGCTTTGACAGTTTTACCACAGAGCCCTTAACTTGGTAAAACCTATATCTAGGGTGTCTTAATAACTAACTAAGACTTATTTATTTAGAACATAACATAATTTGTACATAAGTGGGAAAGAAATTAGGTTATTCATGAAAAATTCGCCCTAAACGGGTATAGAATCCAGTAGTACAACCAGTAGTACCTGAGGCAAAAATCCAAGTCGTGATCCAGACATGACAGAAAAGTCTACATAGTTTAAATTTATAAAAACTTGCTCTGATATTGATATGTGTGTTTAGTACCTAAAATACTTAAGTGCATACAATAGCTAATACAAAAAAAAATTCACTGTCTTAACAGTGACAATTGGGGCGGCAATTAGCAATCCCTACTGTAATCCGCAGTCCCTTTATTTACTCATTTATTTACCAAACTTTAGATTGGAGTTTTAATTATTCCATCAAAACAATCCGCTTCAGTTTGATTGATAAATAAATTGAGCAAAAACTTTTAACATAGGAAAAGGAATTTATTTCACGAACTCTTACAAGATTGGGAACGAGATGATTGATCTCGGCTATCGTCAAGTCGTGGTCGCCAAAACCTGCGAAACCTATCTTGGTGGAGGAGGAGATTGCCTGGCTCAGAGAGGCGATGACACAGGTGTGTGACGCCTCAATGCCCCGGACCAAGACTCTTCCTCCGCGTAGGCAGACGTACTGGTGGTCAGATACAATAGCTGCCCTGCGCTCAGCATGTAATGGAGCTAGACGCCGGTACGCCCGATGCCGTGGAAGGCGGCTCCGCGACGAAATTGAAGAGAGCCGACTTGGCGCTATCTACAAGGAGGCAAGGAAAGAGATGCGGATTGCAATCAAAAAGGCCAAGGAGGAGGCGCGGAAGGAGTTGCTGGAGACACTTAATGTTGATCCGTGGGGTCGCCCATACCGTATGGTAAGGGGGAAAATGCGTCCTTGGGCACCCCCTCTAACGCAAATCCTCCAGCCTTCTTTCGTAGAAGTGATAGCTTCGACTCTCTTTCCAGAACAGCCAGATCACCCGGCACCCACCATGTTGCCTCCTGTGCGCGACGCAGTGGTGGAAGTCAATAATAGCTTCGTGGTGACCCAGGCTGAGCTGCGAGCGGCAGTGAAGAGGATGGGGGCTAAGAAGGTTGCACCAGGCCTGGATGGCATACCAGGACGTGCTTGGGTCCTAGCCCTGAAGGAGGACGTCCTGGGGCCCAGGCTTTGCGACTTTTTTAGTGCGTGTCTAGAGCAGGGCATTTTTCCGGTGCAATGGAAGACTGGAATACTTGTCTTGCTGCACAAGGAAGGTCGCCCAGCCGAGTCGCCCTCGGCCTACCGCCCAATAGTCCTTCTTGATGAAGCTGCAAAGCTCTTCGAGAGAGTCATCGCCGTTCGTGTGGCTGGTCACATGGCAAGCGTCGGTCCCAACCTCTCGCCCGTTCAGTTTGGATTCCGCCCGTGTCGCTCCACGATTCACGCGGTCCTGCGAGTGAAGCAGCTGGCGGAGGATGCGGTGGCGGCGAAGGATGTTGTTCTGGCGGTGTCACTGGACATCGCCAATGCTTTTAACACCCTGCCGTGGTCCTGCATCAGGGAGGCGCTACAGTATCATGGAGTGCCTGCTGGCCTCCAGCGGCTGTTGAAATCTTACTTATCCGACCGCTGGATCGAATATCCAACACAGGAGGGCTGGCGTCGTCGAGCTATGACGTGTGGTGTTCCACAGGGGTCGGTGCTCGGGCCGCTCTTGTGGAACATAGGATATGATTGGGCCCTACGCGGCGCAAACCTTCCGGGCATAGAGCTGACCTGCTACGCCGATGACACTCTTGTCACCGCGCGTGGCAGGTCATTTCGTGAAGCTGCGCAACTCGCAACTGAAGGCGTGGCACAGGTAGTTCAGCGGATTCGTCGGCTGGGACTCAAAGTAGCGTTAGAGAAGTCAGAAGCCCTGTGGTTTCATGGTGCACGCAATCCGCCGCCAGCCTGTGAGATGAGCATTGTGGTGGGCGGAGCCAACATTGCTGTCGAGACAACGATGAAGTACCTCGGCATAACGCTCGACGGACGATGGAGTTTCCGCCCTCACTTTGAGCGCCTGGCTCCGCGACTGTTATTGGCGGCTGCGGCACTTGGGAGACTTCTGCCGAATCTCAGGGGGCCAAAGGCGTCACGCCGAAGGCTCTATATGGGGGTCGTTCGGTCCATGGCTCTGTATGGAGCCCCTGTATGGGTTGATGCCCTGGCCAGAAAGAACAGCATAGCTCTCTTGCGGCCACCGCAGAGGGTGATTGCGACTAGAATAGTCCGGGGCTACCGCACGGTCTCCTATGAGGCTGCATGCATCTTGGCAGGGTCAATGCCATGGGACTTAGACGCGAGATCCCTTGCTCTAATGTTTTATTGGCGCGAGGAGGCGCAAGAAAGAGGGTTCAGTCCCACCCCTCGAGAAGTAGCAGCTCATCGGCAAAATATCGAAGAGATGGCCATCGCAGCATGGGAGGAAAGGCTGGCAACTCCATCTGCCGGCCATTCAACAATAGAGGCGGTGCGCCCTGTCCTGCGGCAGTGGCTGGACAGGCAACATGGGTCTCTGACTTTCCGGCTGACGCAGATTCTTACAGATCATGGCTGCTTCGGAAAATTTCTGTGTCGTCTGGGGAGGGAGGACTCCGAGTCCTGCCACCATTGTGCTGGGTGTTTGATCGATACTGCCAAACATACAATCGAAGAATGCCCGGCTTGGGCCGACGAGCGCCGAGATCTTGTAGCCGTCGTAGGAGCCGACCTGTCATTGCCTGCGGTCGTGAGGGCAATGCTGGACAATAAGGAGGCATGGCGCGCTGTGGTCTTCTTTTGCGAGCACGTTATGTCTGCAAAGGAAACCGCGGAGCGCGAGCGAGAAGCGGCCGACCCCTCCCGACGCAGGAGGAGAGGTCGCCGTGGTGGTGCGAGGGACTGAGCACCATCACGGCCCTGTAGTTACGGGCATAAGAATAGTACTACGGTAGCCCCTGCCTGTCGTAAGAGGCGACTAAAAGGGGTCACCGGGGTCGTGGGTGTGTAGAGCGGGGGCTCTACATATCTATTATAACGGCCCCGAGATGGGCGGCGGCACAGCTTGTGGCACTGTGCCGCTGCAACACCAGTGGAGGTGCAGGGGAGGGAAAAACATACCCTCCCCGAGGCAGAAGCTGGCAATGCAGCTATGCGTGGGAAGGATCCTAGCGGAAGGCTTTGAGGCGAATCCCGGGGTCCTTTCCAAATCGCTGAGGCGGCCACCGGGGAGTTTTAGTGGGTGCAAGCCCCACACACCCCCGTCGTTCCCCCGAGCGGCGGGAAGTGCGTTAGGCATTTCTCCTCGTAACAAAAAAAAAAAAAAAAAAAAAAAGGTTTAGTTCTAAGCTTTGGCTAGTGTTGCAAATAGTAATACATCTAAAGTTAATGTCGATAAATAGTACCACTTAGTTAGGTTCCAAAATTTTAGCATATCTAAATATGTAATACTAGAGGCTGCCTCGCGGTTTTTCCCGCGCAGATTTATTATAAACACAAAAATCCAGTTTTTTCCCGTTCCCGTGGGAATTTTGGGAAATCCCTTCTTAGTTCTCACCTACAATTCCCAGAGAACCCACGTGCCAATTCTCAACTTTCTACGCCCAGTAGTTTCGGCTCTACGTTGTCTGTCAGTCAGTCAGTCAGTCAGTCAGTCAGTCAGTCAGTCAGTCAGTCAGTCAGTCAGTCAGTCAGTCAGTCAGTCAGTCAGTCAGTCAGTCAGTCAGTCAGTCAGTCGGAAGAGTTTTATATATATTGATGAAATACATTGAAATTGTAAAAAACAACAAATATTACACTGACCCTCATTGACCATAATACATAAACCATAAAAATTTAGAATATCTTAAAAACTATAAATATTGAATTTAGAACACATTAGATATTATGTCGAGAAATTATGCACTTCATTGTAAATATTTAATTGTTTTACCTCTACATGAAAGTGTTGTAGTTTACGTAGCAGCACTAGCCTAGGCTTTGCTGAAGTGATGGGTGGTCAATAAACGTCAAAGCTTTTTCTAGAGGATTAGGTACCTAAGTTCTTTGGATGTAATGGGACATAAATGATGAAATGAACAAATATTTTTGCTTTGTGATTAAATAACATTAATAATTAACAAAATTATATAATACCTATCAGGTAATTCATAATTTTATGTATCAAAAATCTCTAACTACAAAATATGATAATGTGTTTTTTTTTTTTTAGAATAAAAATAAATGGTCAATACAGTACGAGAACTCGCCTACATGAAAAAAAATAACTGAGTATTTCGACAGAGCGAGAGAGGTAATTAATGATGAGTCCTGTCGAGGTGACAATATAATTAACATGAGTGATTGGTAAAAACTATTTTGAATACAATGTTATATTTATTATTTTGAAACTTGTAATATTAGGGGAATAAACAGAAAATAATAAATATGACACCTGGTTTCCATCGGGGTCGGCAAGACAGCGTTAATGATTTCCACTTGCTTTGCTACGATCCTAACATTTCTTTCGCTTCTTCAACAGACAAAACTCATACGCGCTCATTGGTTCCGTGAACTCTTCACGCGGCCTTTCTTTACTTACTAGTCTGTCATCACTGGTTTGGTCGGGTGACGTTTGCCGTGGCGTGACCTACCTCTCACAACCATAATAATAATTAAATCTAAAAGATATATTAATAAATAAATGTGTTATTCATTGTGTGTGTGTCTCAAAAAGCACGATATCTACCAATTATTTATATGGCAGGACGATTTTGTCTAGCGGAAAATTGTGTTAGTTTTAAAGTTACAATGTAAAGGGTCTTATATAAACTATTTCAAATCATACATAGAGAAACATTCTGCAAAACTATCAATCCTACAAAACTAACAGCATTGTTCATTGTACGTAGGAACCCATGTATATTTAAAATGAAGGGAATTTTCCTTACTAACGACGGTTAACTCTCAAAGTCAAATTCTAAAGTCATTAGGAACGCATCCTGCCTGACTCCTGAACTGCTGACCTGACCCACTTTGCAGAGCTTTTGTTCAGTTTCATAATACACGACGATGCCACGCGCAATAAATTTATGTTTGGCATACAACTCATCAATTATTCATTTGTTTGATTGATTTGTTTTAATAAGATTAAGTATTTTGTTCACAAACAAATAGGCGTACAATTTTTTTTTTTTACATTTAATGAGATAGGTAGAATGGACTTCTTTGAACTTTGCATACAAATCGAAATTCAAATAATAAAGATCAGAAAATTTATATACAGTTTATAGCCCACAAACGTAATAAAAATTTTGCAATCGCAAGATGTAAATCATTGGTAAGTAAATAAGTCATTGTTCATTAATATAATTATTTTTTTAAGATTCTAGACATTATATTGATGATGTATCTAATGAGGTTATTAATAAACGATTGTATCATGCAGTCAATGTCCAAGATTGCGTGTTTATAGCAAGTGTAATAGCCAGAGTTAATAGCTTTATGCAAGTTCTGTAATACTTAGGACCCTACTATATTTATATCTTACTAAATTGTAAGCTCGAACATTGGGAGAGATCATGTCTGAGAATTCATTTAAAAAAATATAGTTGTAGTGTGGAGCGACACGTCAACGGTTAATCAATATATATGTCACCGGAAAATAACAAGAACCGTAAATTTATAAATTTACTAGGAAATTTATTAACTTTCGTAGGATTCTAAACGAGTGATAAATTGTATTATTTTACGCCTACATTTTCGTAAATTGATAAATTTACTAAACTCACTCGTAAAATAATAAGTAACCAATAACCAAACGCCATGTATAATGAACTAGAGGCTGCCCCGCGGTTTTTCCCGCGCAGATTTCTCATAAACACAAAAATCCCGTTTTTTCCGTTCGTATAGACGAAACTCGGGGTTTGCCAAAGAAACATGGAGCGCAGCATTCTCGGGGTCCGGTTGATTGACCGCGTCCGAAACACTGAGCTGCGCTCCAAGACTAAAATATTAGATGTAGCTCAGAAAGCTGCCCAGTTAAAATGGGATTGGGCCGGTCACGTCGCACGGATGCAGCCGAACAGATGGTCCAAAATAGCCACAGAATGGGTACCAAGAGACGCGAAGAGGCGCCGTGGTCGCCCGAAAAAGAGGTGGAGCGACGAGCTGGGTGCGCTGGATAAGAACTGGTGGCAGACCGCGCAAGAGCGAGAGGAGTGGAAGAGGGGGAGGGAGGCCTTTGCCCAGCAGTGGGACAATATAGGCTAATAATAATAATAATAGACGAAATAGTACAAGTGTGGCGCTCTCATATGAAAAATCACTTTAAAAACTAATGATTTTTTTAAATTATTTTTTCAAATGAGGCTGCCACCATCGGTACTGCTTCACCTTAAGCCAATGATTGTTTAAGCTCTGTACAGCGGAAAAAACGGGATTTTTGTGTTTAAGAGAAATGTGCGCGGGTGAGACCGCGGGGCAGCCTCTAGTTTCGAATAAACGAATAGAAACTGCTCTGACGTACCTACTACTTTCGTTTTTGCATAGGTGTTATTCAAACCCGCATCGAATTAATATTCTAAAGTAAGATAGGATTTCATGGAAAAAAATGTTATGTTGCGTTGCTGATGAATATAATGTATTCTTTGACGTCAATGGCAATTTTAATTAGTAATTCATAGTATGGTCAGCGGCGCACATATTTAATATTAATTATAAGATTTTTATGACGTCGGGTAATTTTATAAATTATGTATGCACAATTCACAATAGCACACATCTTTACACTTTTAGCTAATTAAACAATTATTGATCTCACCCAATGATGTTTTGGTAGCTGTTGAGATTACTTATAGCTGTTAGTGGAAAGAGTCAATAAATAAATTATTAAGTTTCTTTTGAGAGCTGGCTATATGATTATATACCTACCTAGGATTTTTTTCTTTCCAATTTCAATCCTTCTTCAATAACCTGAGCAATTTTGATCAAGTTTGTATTATTGGAACGTCCCACCAAACAAATACCTAATGAATTATTAATGTTATTAATATCCAGTTGTGTATTGTTCCATTCTTGATAACTGCTTTAGATTCTAATGAGTCATGTAGCGTGGAATGCATTTAAAACCCATCTTATGTAGTAGACATTTAACTGCGTATACTTACTTACCTTTACGTCACTTCATCTTTCTATGTACCCACCCATTGTCATAACGTTAGTTGATAAAAATAATTAATGAATTATTTTCATACTTAAACATTGTTTGCCAGCAAAAAAGATCCTACAATAGCTGTATAATAATATTTATACTGTACTGTATACTACTACTACAATCGCTTGTAGATTTATTTCAGATATGTATGTTAATGATATTTTAATATTATTTTATTTCAATTTCGATGCCCATTGTGCTTTTATACCAGATACTTAAATCTATCATAAATATTAAATGCAACCTAGGACATCAACTCAACTAATAATTTAATATTAAAACTGGATTTCTACAGACACCTAATATGTAATTTTTAAAGTGGTTCTCATCTTTTAAATACATCATGAATAATTATTTGCGGATTGTTGGCGTCCGATTGGCATTGTGCTTACACGCGTATCAGACACTAAAAGGTCAGTGATAGTGTTAATAAAATTAAATTTACACGAAAAAAATACCAGTTTTCCACAGTGACAGTTACAGACACAGTTTTCATCGAAAAAATTAATAACTAATATATCAAAAACTAAAAATTAAGATAGCAACATTCACAAAATAAACCCAAGGCCGTATTTGTGTAATAATCACACCGGTTATTACAACATAGGAAGCGCCTATTATGTTACCTGCCTTGCCGTGCCGTGCCGCAGAGAGAGGAAACATCAATTTGTGTGGAAACTGTTAAATGTAGCTAGTAACTATTATTTATTTATTAGCCAAAATAACATAGTGAGTAGAAGCGTTCAAATGTTTTATTTTAATTGGTATTTAAATAGGATTTTAATTGAGCAAACTAAAATCTTACGTTCGTGTTGCATGTGATTATTATTCTGTATCAAAAATTTTATTGTTTTACTATTTTAGAATTATTAAAAAGGCAAATATATAAAAAAAATATTTATATTTACTCTCCTGTGATTCGCTCAGACAATATGATAGAGACAAACATAATGTGAAAAGTTTTTGCAGTTCTTCAGATAATTATTCTGGTTTATTTAAGTTTTGTTTAGGATAACTGGGCATCTGTATCCTATAATTACACTTCGTTTGATTCGGGGTTGCTTTTTGGTAGAGCAAAACTTTTATCTTCCTATATTGACTACTTTCTAAAAACACGTTCTTAATTACATAACCTAGTCCGTGAAAAAAGCCCTAAGTATGTTTTTCATTGGAAAAAAAAGCCGTATTTTTAACTTTTTTACCCTTATTCAATCACCCCGTGACTTTCAATCTTCCAATATTAAAACATTGCACTATTTATTCCCTCCTAATCCAATTAAAAACCCGTCAAAGGAGAGCGGACGGACAGCAATTGCGTCACCGAATGATTTATGCTGGTAATTAGTTTGACCGTGGCGGGATCGAGTCGCGTACTGCTCTGTAGTGCAGTACGCTGCGCTGAAATCCATTAGGGTATATATTCACAATTTTTATGGTTTTTATACAGGCATCAATTCATATTTTCAGTTAGTGATTCAGTTTAAGGGTTGGTAAATTATTTGGATACTTTTTGAAAGCATGCGGTAAATATATTTAGCACAGATAGGCTAGGTTTATATCACCAATTTTATGAGGTATCCGTGGCTCAATCGTTCTTCTAACCACTGAGATCACATAGGTACTTAGTCGTAATTATTTTGTGGAAAGGCATTAAAGTTAATTATTAGATATTATTAGACATTTGAAAAAATGTAGATCAAACACCATCCCTATCAAAAGAGTGAAGATACCTAGGTAATATATCCTCCCTGAATCGCCGTAGTCCTCGATTGCGATAGAATATATGCGTGCATTGCCCCTACATGAAATCAAGAAGACACTAATAAAACATCCAAAATAGAAAGAATGTCGGAGTAAATTGTAGAGCTTAATTACATACCTAGTTAGTGAGTAATATAAATGCGCAACCGTTGCATTTCCGCGGAGACGGCGCATAGCCGGGCGACGCGACGTTATAATGAAGTTGTTTTGCAATAGCTTCTGCGGCTGAGAAGCTTGCACAGCTAAATGATGTACTGCTAATGATCTTCTATATCATCATTAGGTTTTGAGTAATTTTGAATGATGAAAAACTCACAAAATTGTGAAATTAATTACTCTCAATTATTCTTATTTAAAAATAAAATGGTCAGAATAACTAAACTAAGCTAATAGAAATATTATAGTTTTCCCGTTAAAAAAAAATCATGCCTGTGCTAAAATTAAGAATCTCAAGAGTACCTATCTATGATACTGCTTTCCAAGTCAAATCACTTTCCAGAGAAGCCTACTATGAAGGTAGGTACTGTGAATAATGAATTTTCAAAACTAAAAAGGTGAGATAGCCATAGAAAAGTACGGTTAGCTGACAAAATTTAAGAGATTTGTTACTATAGTCGTCCTTGAACTATGATATTACTTTTAAATTAAAAGTAATATAATTCTGTTTAAAACACTTCTAAACGAACAAAACCATTTGGAATTTTCACATTTTTCACAAAAGATTTATGAATGAACATTAAACGGTCAAAAGGCAGAAACGAAACAGTACAAATTATAAATAAGTAGCGAAACCTAATCATACGGAAAAACTTAATTAAGTCGAATTTGCATTAGCTCGGCATGCATGCATAAACATAAGAGGCTAAGTAAACTTATGCATTGCTGTGTAAGTAAACTTACAGTGTCGAGGTTCGGGACTTGTTCAGTTTCGCTTAACTTTTTGCCTGAAATAAATATCTTTATTTGACTTTCCAAGAATATGGAAAATTATTTAATTTTATAAGTTATAATGGAAGAAAAGTCCGACGGTTAGCACTCTAATTGACATCAAAGTATGTTAAAAGAAAAATGTGTGGTTTTCTAACTAAATTGTACAAAAGAACATCAATGATAAAGATTTGTGACCAAATCTTTCTCCACGTGGATTAGCGGACATGCCATTCCAATTAGGCTCTTTGGATCCGTTGTGTTATCGGAATACTAACGAGCTGGGTTCAGGACATGACAATAATATGTTGATGTTAGAAACAATTTCATTACAAGGTAATTGAATACGAAAATTGCGGTGAGCTGGTTCAAGGCTTAACTTAGTTTTGTAATTTCAAGTGAAATGCATAATAAGGTGGCTTAGATCATGTTGTAGCATAATGTTATCCGTAGCCTAAAACTGTTCTGGTTCCAAAGATGTAAGGGATTCTCAAAATTCCCTCGGAATAAAAATAAGTTTAAGGGAGTATTTTATTATATACTAAACTGGCAGCAATATTAAAATTTTCATATTTTTACTGTTGCAAAGATATGACTTGAATAAATATTCACCAGCAACAAAGCGATTCTACACTGAGCGGTTTTTATATGAAAACTTATTCCGATAATCTGTTTAGAGTTAGCAGATTTAATACAAACTATTGTGTGCTATTGTTTTTTACTGCTGAGCAAAGGCATCGTCCACTTCTTGTTCTTTGGCCTTCGTCATTCGAAGACTGAACTAAACCTTCTCCTAGTTTAGTTCAGTATCCGAATGACTGCTCGGTAGCTCAGTTGGCAGTGATGTGGACTGAGATGCGTGTGCACCTGGATTCGATTCCCGGCGGGGCGAACTTGTAATATTCGTCTCCGTATATGTTTCGGACACCCTAGATACTGGTTCTTACTAGTTAGGGGCTCTGAGTGTAATACGTTATTAATAATGATAACTTATTTTTATAATGTTAATTCGTTAGTACGGGTTCGATTTCCGACGGGGGGCCCCCACTGGGGGCGTACATTATTATGATGAGTAGGTATGTTGTTCGGGCCTAAATTCAGGTTCCACATAGTTATGGGTTCTGTGTCTTATGCGTTGTTTTTTGTTTTCTACAACGTTTAAAAAAAAAAAACAATTTTACAGAAAGCTTTTAAGACTAGGATCTGACCCTTCTCATCCAAGCCAAGATGCTATTGCGGGCAACAATTCAAGGGCATAAACAGCAGCAGTAGTGGTCGTATTATGTGAAGTTATGACAGCGCCAGACTATCACGACGTGCGATCTCGTATCAAGTGGACATCTCAATTTGCTGCTTCGCACGCCGTTTGCTGTTGCGGCAAGGATGTCTCTCATAAAATGTACGTAGGTACGACTACGTGCTGTATAGTTCTTGGATTCAAGATGCTCTTGTGAATAAGCTCTGAATAAATTTATTACAGTAAAGGCATTTAGCACGCTTACACTTTATAAGTAAAAAAAAGATGCGATGTGGTAAAAGAAAAAAGATTTTATTTAACTATTAAATCCAAAAACAATTAAGGCCTTTTAAACTGCAAGTTCTGTACCTTAAAGTTACAGGAGTAAAGAAAGTAATAGAACTAGTTTAATCTGAGCACATTTTAAGTTTTCGAGGATAAATGAAAAATAATAATGATTGGGCACTTTTCTTGCGGGCTTATCTACTAAAACACCAATACTTAGTAAAGTTTAGCTTTAACCCAATTAAGTCCAATCAAGCGTGTTATTTGTAAATTGAAATTGAAACTTACCGAAATAACTTGCGTCACCAAAGCGGCTGCCGTGAATAATAACATGGCATGCCCCATTTTTCCTGTAAAATATAAATTATGATGTTAATGATAAAATACAAAATAATAAAATTTAACAATTTGAACAAAATAAATTGTCTTTTGTTTTTGAAATCGTGAAAGAACTAAGTAGGTAGTCATCCTTTTTTAAAGGTCTCTAAAATTTAAGCAAGAAAATTTTAATGAAATAAAAAACCAACACCCTACAGTAAATTGTAATTCTTCAGTTCTACTTTGAAACCTTTCGGAGAAATCTTTTTTCAATTACCTGCCTTCTCAGTTAATGCAAATAATGTATTACCTACAGTTTTAGTTTTTTGTTTTAATTCTTGTTTCGACAAACATTGATATTACAGCAGCAGGTTAATCTATCATCTTACTAGCAACAAACAATTTTATTGTCCTAAAGATTGTCGTGACATTTTAATTCTCTGAGATAAAAATCTAATTACTCTGCATTAGCTGCCTTATCTTTTTTATAATTAAAGTTTTCTTAGTTTTATATTTTCTTTATGAACATTATATTAAATGAACATAACATTCTCAATATTTTTTTGTTAACACAGGCTCGTTAATATTTCTTTCCGATTTTACTACCTAATATAAATGTTAAGGCCACCCCTGATTCTGAATTCGATATTACTAATATTACGACAGGTATTAAAGTGCGTAATGTTGGTAACCAATATGCAACCGAGAATTATTAAGCAATAAAATAAGCAACAACAAATCAAATGTTGTAATATTTCTTTGGTGAAAGTAAGACGATATGAAGAAGCCGTTGCAATCTAATGAATAAAATTATTTAGTACCTATCTAAATTAGTAAAATAATAAATCTTCAGCTGCTGTTTGTGATTTATTAATAAATCTTGTTCCTATTACATAATTATATCAAAAGTCAAAAATAATGAAAGTGCAGAGCCAGACTACTGCCATGCGTCTTTGTCGTTTTCATAATCATCAACATTGTATTAAGCTTTCTTAATCAGAACTTTTTTGATACGAGTTTTAAACTCATTCAACATCTCTTCTGTGTATTTGTAGGTATATCATAAAAAAATCTTTTACCCAATATTATGTCTAAGCAAAAAAAACTAACAAGCTTTCGAACATGTTTTTTAATAAACGCTGAATGCAAAAGTATTTTTTTCATCAATTGCGAGTTGCGATTGCGATCAAAGAAGGTGAGTGCAATATTCTTTTTCACGGAGCGCCATTAAATTATTATTAAAGGTTGGAAATAACAGCCCTTACCTTTTTATTTTTATTTGATTCGTGGCTATGCAGGGCTTTATCAGCCCAGTATACTGCCTATTTTATTTTATAGTTCAGCATAGGCCTGCTGCCTTTTGGAACAACAGTAAGTATGTCCTTGAAACTGAGAGATCTTTTCTCATCTGGCTGTTGTCTTAATTTACCTTAGTACATCACTTTAGAATAACTTAAAAATGCATAGGTACCTAGGTAATTGCTTCTGAAAAGTAAACTAAAAGAAGGGCCATCACTAAGAAACTACCAATTTTATATAGAATATTGTTTATTTTTTAATGGGATATTTTTGTTAGTTGAAAAAATAGTTGGCGTTAGGTACTTGCAAAATTTTTTTTGTTGTATATTTCTTTTGCGTACGTGCTTAATATCCCTGAAAGGGTTATGTCAAAATCGGCTCTTAAAATATTTTTTGTCAAATAAATAATCATTTGTAAATACACTACATACATACACTTTGAACATGGAAAATAACTTTTGTTTTATTTTTGTCCTTGCATGGACAGCAAAAGCTATTAAAAGACCGTAGGTATAGTTGTAGGTATAACTTCCGTCTTCATGTATTTACCTCTCTGTGCGTCTTTGTTATGAACATGGTGATTACTTACATTACTCTACATAATTATTGCAAATATTTAATGGTTTATTTTAGAATAGTATCTTATTTATCTTATTAATTTAAAAGTATGAGTGCATTTTTAGCTTCGACGGAAATCGTATTTGCACCTTCTTACTGTGAGAATTCTAAATTTAAAACTTGTTAAAATATTTTTCCGTTAGCTGTTGTGGAATACAAATTTACATCTAAAAATTTTTTTATTAGTGTTATCCTGACCGTAACAAACAAATAAAAAACAATATAGGGTCGCCTTACTTGAACTGTTGTACAGGAAAACGGTTATTAAAGAATACGATCATTCGTTTCCTTCTTAAAACATTGCCAATCGAACTGTTTTTTATATTATTTATAAAATAATTATTTCTCCGTATTTGTTATATGTGTATATAGGATGAATATAGGTAGCTATACAATAATTAAATAATGTATAGTGATGTGTGCTAATCTGGTTTTCTGCGACAAAGTCGTTTTTAAATAAGTTTTCTGATTGGAAAAACCTAAATCTTATAATATGATTCTTACCAAGGTACTTGAAGATTACATGAAACAACGGGATACCAACTTCTCATTTCTTTAATTAACTAGTCGTCCCGGAGAACCTCGTACCGCCTAACATAATACTATTTTGTGGATTATGGTACATAAAAACCGTCCTCTTGAATTACTCTATCTATTAAAACCGCATCAAAATCCGTTACGTAGTTTTAAAGACATAAGCATACATACCGACAGACAACGGAAAGCGATTTTTTTTTATAATAATGTACTTAGTGATGAAAAAGTTATTAAAAGATCATAACCTGAATTTTATATAAAGCTCCGGGTTCGATTTTCGGCCGTTGCGATCATTTGTATGATGGATTTCTGTCATGGAACTGCATGTTATTTCTGAGCGGCTCTGAAGGCTCGGAGTATGACGCGATATAAGGTAAGTTTTAAGTTTTTATTATATATATTATATAATTTAATCATCAAGGTGAAATCATAAATAGTTACACTTTTTTCTTAGTACCGACTGATACTGAGCGAAACCTCAAATTATTGATAATTAGAAGATCCATGACCCGATACTTACTTAAAGAGTTGTTTATTAATTATATCCGTAACGATAACAAACTTTTAAGAAACCATTAATTTATTTTAATGTGTAATATGTAAAAAAAATAACCTTTAAATTAGGTAAGTACCTTAACTAATTTACCTGAATTGAGAGACTAATTTTGTTGAGGGTCCCCTTCTTCTTTGGTTTATTTTTATACTTATTTTACGTAATGTGTAAGCCGAATCTACAAACAGGTAGTTGAGACAAAAAGCGTTCTAAAACTTGTTTCGTATTAATTGCGTCCTGTATTTTTATGTTCCTTCGTAAACAAGACGACTAAAAACTTAAACATTTAGGGTAAAACGTCCTATTACCGCGGTAGTCAAAATCACGTCCTATTACGGCTCTATTTTATCTTTTTCAATTTATGATTCGTTGTGACTGTGTATGGTAAAGGTGACTACATAGTGTCCAAGGGAAACTAACAAGTAACTTATTACCCAGCACTCGTGCGTTTAAAATCGTTTAAAATGACTTAAATTAATTATTTTGTGTAACGTCTGCGAAGCGAGAAGCTGTTTCATACAAACGCAGACTGACTCGTGGTAGAACATTGAATTTTCAGACTTCGTTTTTAGTTCAAACAAACACTTTAAGATTATGTTTCTATATTCGAATACTTTTTACATTCAGGAAGTCTTAGTTAATCAAGTTGATTGCCGTTTAAAATCGAATAAAACAAGTAAATATGAGTAAACAAAAGTCCGCCGTGTTAGGAAGGCTATTTGAGGGTTCCGCCTATTACGGAGGGTACCATCGGTAATAGGAAAAACGCAGTGTCGGTAATTTTTAAATTTAGTGGTATAATAAATATAATTTATGAACATTTCGTTATTTAAGTGTAATTTTCATTAGTTCTCAAGTATAAAACCAATTTTGGAGGTTCATGTTTTTTAACTAAAATCCTTGTTTTTGACGCTTAAAGTTGACAGTAAAATTTAAGTTTGTTAGAATACTGTGAAACCTAACGTATGAGTTATAATGAAGAAAAATAGTCTAATACAACGATTACTAACGATTTGAGAGTTTTATGGTAAAGTCAGAGTGCTCTTATGTGTAAGTAATAACTTACATTACCGAAATATCTTAACATTATAATTCAGAATTAGGATATAAAAACTCATTAGATATTTTAGTACCTACCGTATTAGGCTGTAAGGAATCCTAACACGGCGTATGGAAATTACAGAGCTAATAATTTAACCGTATTATTCATAAAGGTACCGTACATTTTAAAAAGCTTTACTGCAGGTCTACTTATTTGGTTTGTTGTATGGTAAATACGTGACATCCTATCTAAATTGACATACGTCAAATAACTAAAATGCACTTTACAGGGTAAGTAAATAATTAAAAAACTTACAGAAAAATGTAAACTAAGGTTAGATTTATCGTATTTTCCCATCAATATAATAATTTAATACTAGATTTTACCGCAACTTTGACACAGCATATAAAACTGATTATGATTCGTTGGTTGTTTTATTTATTATTGTATTTTGGTTTACTGTTTTGTTGTTGTTTTTTTTTGTGTTCCATTTTTGCATGTTTGTGTCAACGTTGTTGTAAAAAAATGTATCTTTTTTTTTAACTTTCTCCACTTGGGTAGAAATCCATTTTCCATCTTTTTTACCGTTTAACTTAACCTTCACTGACTGCACTCTGCTGCTTCGCCAGTTAAATTTTCCTTCAAATATGTTTTATTTGTAAGTTTTCATTAAAATCTATTTTGTAGTTTTTACGTGAAAGAGTTACAGACATCCTTTATTATAAACTTTGTTGTTTAGAATATTAGTAGGATTATTAAAACCCTCGGGCCTTTTTCAAATTAAAGTTTTATAACGAAAAAAAAAAAAAAAGGTTAAGGAGGTTATCAATTCGACCTGTATGTATGTTTGTATGCATGTTTGTCCGCGATTACTTCGATTTTGTCAAAACCAATTTTCACAAAAGTATTTTTTTAATTCAGAAGGAGTGTTTTAGTACCTATTTTTGACCGATTTTAAAAAAGAGGAAGTTCTTAGTTTAGGTTTGTATCAGTTTATTGATTAAGGTTTCGGGTACACGTCCCGGGACCTTATTAATATGTCTTTTCCATCCGTCCGTCTGTCTGTCTGCCAAAGGCACTAATTTCCGAAACGTCTTGATTAATTTAATGAAAAAAATTCACGATATTTTATTTGTCGTCTAATACTAACAAATATTAAAAACTTCAAAAAATTATGGAAATTTAGAGAAAATTTCAAAAATTGTGCCAAAATCTTCCTTTTTTGAACAAAATTTTGTCGAGCCTCTACTGAGATATTGACCTGGTCAACAAACATTAAATAATGATCATTTGTAACTTCACTTCACTTCACTTCACTTGCACTTCTTCGTTGTTAATAAAGCATAAAATCGGCTAAACGTGGGTCTGGCTCTTAAGCTGGTACCTCTGCCTAACCCTTCGGCGTGATATTATGTTTATGTAACTTCACTTAATGTAGATTAACAACAAATATTAAAAATTATGTTAAGAAGCTAGCCAAATTCACACCAATTACGCTTTTATGAGTATAACCTGCGCACATAAAGAAACGATCTCAAAATGGCGGCCGTTGTATGGGCTGTCTCGCTTCTTAACTCTTCCCTCATACTATTATACGCGAGATAGCATTCGTTCGGCCGCCATTTTCAAATCGTTTCTTTATCAGCGCGGTTTATAAAAAAAACGTCCGCATATTTAATTCATTCCGTTCCGTTGTGCAGAGAGATGGGAGAACGTTACGATGCCGTAGATTGATTGATTGATTGTTGTTTTGTTATTCGCCCTTTCAGGTCAGGCAAATGAACATAATTGCCCATACAGCCAAATATCTAAACTAATGATATTACTGGAAACTTCTTAGCGCGAGGCCGTTTATTTAATAGTTGATACACAAAAAATTATCAAAATAGCCACTTACTAGGAAGAACCTGTATCAGTGCCAGTAACAATTACAGCCATTGCATACCATTTTCTGATTGCACGGAACCGTGAGCTGAGATGAAAATGTTTCATCGTGCGTGTGTTGGCATCCCATACTCCGTAATAGGCAGTGCTTACCGCCGTAATGGGCTTCAACCTTTTTTTTGCCGCCGTAATAGGAATTCCGAATTGTCAGAAAAAATATTTATTTAAAATTAATTATCACTCTAGAATAAATAAAACGACAACTGAAATAGAAAATATAATTATCATGAGTGTCAAAAAAAAATTCAAATATCTGCTAACATATTTAGAAATGCTTAATTTCTTACCCTACTTTAAAATGTCGTCAAAACGCGCCGTAATAGGGCATGTTACCCTATATGAGAAAAAAAAAAATCCATTAATAAAAAAAACCCCGTACGTATCACGAGCTAACGCTAAAAACCAATCGATATCTTGCAAAATGAGAGAAGCAACGTCTTGATAACATTTTTCCATCAAAGCCCTTTTTGCTGTAATAACTTATCAAGGCAAAACCTCTGGAAAAAGACAAGCACAACTTATTACGCTGGCATCGCATGCATAGACCGTCATAGAGCATCGAATGAATATAAAACGGCACAAAATGAGTAGAGGAGGTCTAATGGCCGTTATTGGAACATTACGAACGTGTCGCGTAATTTAAGTTGGAACACTTCCTCACTTCATGGGTGGAATACTCAATTATGTCTTTGTTTTATGAAGACCTTGTGATAGATCATGGTATATGCTATGAAAGTATAATGAGTTTATATGTTCCGTGTTTTAAGTTGTGGGTAGCTATTCTTTATTTTTTGGCTTTGACTGAGAACTGACAATCTTAAACAAACCTTAGACATAATAAATAAGTAATTTAATGTGAGTAACGAATGAAGCATGCATTAGTTAATTATTTTAATTATTTTAACTATATATTTACACTACATTCATTACTTAACCTATGGACAGAAATTGGTATATATAATCAACGTTCAACTTTAATCTTTTAATACAATCTTTGCTTAAAGCCTATTTATACAAAATTTTAGGAAACTATGTATTCTTAATTAAATTGAAAACCTAAAAACTTTAAAATACAAAGAAACAGTATTAAGCTTTTTTAAGGCGAAAAAAGTTGCACTTAAGACGTTAACTGAAGCAATTTCGCAACCATAAAACCGCCAAGTGGGAACTTACCAGAAACGTTAAAAACTTTTTAAAATTCTCTACTTTGTTTTCATGGATTCATAAAACACAACACTGGCTGTAAAATTAAAAGAATATCAGTTAATTTTTAAACACGCGGTTTTTTTTTTTCTCTTTGCGCAGGTCGCGTGCGCTGGTGAAGGCTTCGCATTAAAAACTATCAAGTTGTTGCTGTTTGCCATTCTCCTGTCGAAACCGCACAGTCCGTTGTCCATAGATGACGTACCGGTTTGCTTGTACATTTACTACAAGCCTGAGTCACCAAAAGTACCCTATCACCCCAAAAGCCAAGTAGTAGTGTTGTTAAGCCCACCGTTTTCCTGAGAAAATTGCCTGTTACAGTCTGACGGACAGACAGACGTTGAGTGATAATATAAGGATTTTTTTTCACTTTGAGGTACAGAACCCTAAAAATGTGGGGCAGACTGGCACAGCAACTGGTAGCAATTGAGAGAAGATGCCTGTGTCCAGCAGTGAGGATGATCATGATGATATCATAAAAATTAAGATAACTTCTAAATAACAAGGTTGTTTTATTTGAGTAATTTTATTTATGTACCTTCTCTTCACAAAATATTAAATTTTGCCCCCTTTGCGATACTTCATCCATGGAAATAAGGTAATTTTCAAATTTTGGGGAATAATATTAAACATTTCATTCCAAACCCTGGCCTTTACTTTATGTAAACTGGTTTGACAACGTATACCTACGTACGAAATTAATTTGATGTAAATTACCATAAAAAAATTAGGTAGATAATAATGATGTGGAATTTTCCTCAAGCTAATGTTATGCGTTTAATTTGCAAAACAGTACTCATTTTTAAGCACTTGCTTCGAAGAGATTATCAGATCTCTAAATAGCTTAATTAATAATAATCAATTTATCACTGAGTTTATTTCTGTATTGTAGTTTTTTCAAGGGTTTATTCATTTATTAAATTAAAATTAAAGGTTCATTACCGAAATAACAACTGATAAATCTCCAAAGGTGAGTCTTACTATACGAACAACAAAGAAAAAAACGCAAACAAAGAAAAACACATTAATTTATTTTATTATAAAGAATTTAATCCAATTTCACATTACATTTACAGGTAATTTTATGCGAAAAGCAAGTTATAAATTATTCAAGAACTAAAAGTAATAAAAACATACATTTTATACTGGCTACATACTTCAAACAGACCGCAATCACAGACCGCAATTTCTTAAGAAAATTATAACTATAATTAGTTGAGTGTAGGATGTTGTTTACTTAACTAACTATTCCCGCTCTAAGCAAAGGTTTGTATAGCAGTTGTCTAGCAGAAATCAAAATAAGGATTGCCACGGAATTATGATATTAGACTCTATTCATGAAAATTGGCATTAACTTCAAGATCATACCGGTTTCTCCCAAGTGTGTTTTTTTTTAACCAGGACCTGTATTTTTAACAGGTTGATTTGTGACTTTGTAACTGCTAATAAGTATTGAGTAAGTACGGATTATCGTGCTAGGGTCTCATATTATCATACAAATCAAATTTGGTGGAAAACACAGTTAACTTAATGTGAGGTTAACGCGCTCGGTCGTTAAATCTCTGACGTGCGATTTGTTACATTAAATTAAATAAAACTTGACAAAATGCCGCCTGAGTTTAAGTGTGACGCCTTTTTTGTCTTCTGTTTTTAATATGAATGTTATTGTTCATAAAACGGATTAAAATTAGATGGGTCTCGCTTTCAGAGACTTGCATATTAATTTGCGGTCAGACAGAAAATGTAATCCCGGGAATCCCCAAAAGCAAAACAGATAGTGTGTCGACCCGGGGATAAAAATAATTTCCTATACACGTGATTAACACACAATGGAGGGAAGGGCTAACTGTCAATCATGATTTAGTTGTAAACATGTTTGTATGTAGCGACGGCTAAGTGAAACTCGCTTTCAAATATAATTAGAAACAACAAAGTATAGTACCCCTAAAGATAATGCGCATAGAAATCTTCGTCACTGTAATGTTCGGCAACGGTCGTATTCGCGAGCGTCGAAAGACGATCCCTGTTAATCATAAAAAGTTAAAGAGCATTTTAGTTATTTGACGTATGTCAATTTAGACTAGATGTCACGTATTTACCATAAAACAAACCAGAGAAGTAGACCTCCAGTACGGCTACTTAAAATCTACTGTATCTTTATAAATAAGACCGGATATGTTTAAATAGTGGTTAAGTGCATAATCTAGAGTTATATTTTTTGATTATGGTTGTTTTCGGGAATACGACAATTAGCGAAGATCAGCATGAGCATTATTAATTATTAATAATATTTGGGAGTACTGTACTAGATAAATTCGCGCACTTAAGGCTCCTTATGTTTTCATTGCTCGATACCATCGCCTCTGAATAACGGACCTGAAACAAATTGTTTAATATAATCTCTAGCTTTCAGTATTTAATTGGTATTTTAGTATTTCTGGTAAACGGATAGATGGTTGGGTAGTATTTGTTGGCGATGGCGTCAAAGTGATTGTGTGATAATGTTGTAATTAAAATGAGAGAGAGCCACCTTAAGCTAGACATTTAAGGTTGAAAACGTGGCGGAACAGCCCCGAGGCTTAACCATTAAACAGGACATGTATTTTATCCCTTACCCGACCAGGGTGGGTGGGCACACGTTTCATACGACATCGTCTAACAGAATACATTAATGCCTGTCTAGGGAGCAGTTATTTGCTGCGACTATCATTGAAACAACGGACGTAACGTAATATCTACTTGGACGGTAAATTACCAATTTTGTGACCAATAAGCTTTTCTGTATTACCTACGAAATAGCGATTCTGTAAAAAGCAGTGAACGCATGCATAACGCTTATTAAAACTACATACAATATAGGTATGTGGCTAGTAAAGTTACAAGCAACTATACTTCAGTATGAAATTTAAAATGTCAAACACTAAATACCTACAAAAACAAAAGTAAATACGTACATACTAGAAGAACTTTATTCAATTAATGAAAAGTATCTTAACTCATACTAATCCACACAATCACTGACCTGTTTAAATTGACGTAGAAGCTTACAAGAATTGGCGGGTCGTTCAGAATTCCCATCAGCTCTATACTGAAATTTTAAACCGAGTTGACACATACATTATTGGCTGCTACTGGCCGTGCCTGGTGGCCCCTCGCGAAATATGCTTCCAACTCATTTTTCATTCAGGAATGAGAAAATCATATGTTATCGCTACGTAAGAGAAATGTAACTTTTGTACTGATTTTAAAATAATTTTCTGGTAAAACCATTAGAAGATAGTAACGCGCGAATATTTGTCCAAACTCTTACTTACCTAGTTATTTTAATTATTTAATGTCCAACTCGATTTAAACTACGTTGTTGATTTAAGCTGCAGCTGACACTTTTTGTTTATATGAGAAATAGAAAGTGACACATGCAGTTTAAACTAGTGAAGCAGTTTAAACCGAGTTGAAAATTACGGGCATAATTGTAACAAAATATTTAGTAGCAAAGTGATATCTGCAGCTTCACCCTGTTTAGAGTTTAGGCATACCCCTTACACGGTTAGTGGGTGCACGCCCAGCCACATATCCCCATCGTCGTCCCCTGAGTGACAGGGAAGTGCCTCAGGCTCGCAGTTATAAAACCTGTGAAGGCTGCGCGAGTGTACTGAATGAGGGTCGGAAAAGACCGGTTATTATTTGATTTGAGTTGATAGGGTATATGTAGTGTCTCTTTTTCGAATTTCGGTTATTAAGAGTTACTACACGTTACACTACTAATTATATTCCTATCCCCGTGAAGTTTTAGTATGATAAGTAACACTATAAAAAAACTACGACTGTACGTTTTCCTATTTTAAAAATTCGCTTTATATATTTTTTTTTGGGATAAAAAATTGGTCGGATAAAGTTGTTTGTTTTACAAAACCAATATTTATTTTTAAAAAACGTATAAACCTAGAATATTTAATTCTGAAGCGATGGACATCAGAATTGTTGTGATTTGCTAAGATTTAGGTAGGGAAAAACGTTTTTCCCGAAACGCAAATTTCATCAAAACATTAGCTCTCTCTCTTGGTTCTCCGCATGGTTGCGGTTAGGGGGCGACAACATGAGTTTTTCTTAATATTTTTGCGGTGCTATACTGTCCTCTTAAGCTGAGCTTAAAGCTTGCATTTAATACTCTGTATCGCATCGAAATCTGTTTTCAAAATAAACTTAAAAACCAGCCCGCAGCTTACGAATTTGAGCTGAGCTTCTGTCCACACCCACTAACACGGAAACGGAAAGCGGACTTTATCGACTTACACTTGGAGCTTTCGGCGCTGGACGCGAGGGGATAAAGCTTCGTGAATGCTTTGAATTGGTCTTTCGTGCATACCGGGAGATATGCTTTGATATTCTTATTGTAAAGATAAGTACCTAATTGATTCTTTATTTTGAAACACTGGCTCAGGAATAGTTCATTGCTGTGCTGCTATGATTTAACTTACATATATACATTTTTGATGTACAGTACACAATAATCTTTACGCTTTATGGTAGTTAGTTATGTTTATGTGCTTGCTAGGTACTTACACAATTTTGTTCTATGTATATCATTTAAATACTTTGAAAATCTTTAAACGCTTTACGTCTTTACCTAGGCACGTAAATCCACTTTGCAGTAAGCAGCTTTGACGAGGAATCAGTTTCAAGATTTACAACCATTTTCCACAGACATGGGTGCTAAGAATTGCGCGCCATTCCAGTGGTGCGAGGGCGTAAAACTCTTCGCTCCGCGGCGACACATTCAATTTACAACACAATATAGTACTTACCTTAGAATAGAAGAGAGTACAATGGACCGAGGTATTGTGTAAATTAGAGCCAGTCCTATCTTAAATTAAAATTCAGAAACTCCCATACTACCTGGGCCTGATAAGTATTATATTATGTTCTCTCTAAATAATGCGAACCGTATTATTATTTCATAAAATTATTAATTTTTAATGTTATAAACCTTTTTTTGGTTAGGAATTGATTATAATAAGAATTAGGTAATATTATTATGTAAGTATATTTAGAAAATGCTAAATTTTAATAGTTCTTACAATCCACAATTAGAGTGGACGGATATATATGTATTCTTACTTGTAAATTTTAATGCTATTTTTATTATTCACAAACAATGTTTTTTATAACTACCTTGTAGATTAGAATATAATTTTTGAACTATAATATTACTTACTTAGAGTTATATAACTCTTGAATGCGATGGAGCGACGAAATGGGAGCACACGATAGGGACTGGTGGAAATCTGCCCAGGACAGGTAGGTGTGGAAGGGGAAAGACCTTTGTCCAGCAGTGGGGCAACATAGGTTTGTAATAATAATAATTTATCACTTGTTTGAGAGCATTTTGGTCGTGTGTTAATTTCTCTCTCATACAACAGGTAGATAAGTTTTTTGTAATGGTGTCTGAAATGAAACATGTTGCTTTTCGTACAACTACAAGTTCAGTTCAACTAATTAGTAGCCCAAGCCGAGTGCAAACGGCAGACTGTTACAATTGGATGCCATCCAAATGTGTGTTGTGTTAGATTTTATAATGGAAATTTGCTATCTTATTTATCACGTACCTACCTAGTTTGAAACTGTAATTCTGTATTTCGTTAACAAGTTGAAGGATGACTTTGATACTATCACAATGAAATTATTATTTTGCCTTAAAACTTCGATTTACAACATTTGATATATGTAGGTTATATTTAGGTATTGTTATAATTGCAACATTCTTTGGGCTTAGTTTAAAATCTAAAACATGAACATACGCGTACATTAGCTCGAAGATAGATTATAAATTATGATGTAATTAAAAATTACGATACTTAAACCCTGCCGGCGCTTAATAGGTAGGAAGAGAGTGTCATCAATAATAATTTATGATCAATCAATATGTCTTTCCTGATTCCAAGTCAACACTTGCCTAAACGCTCACCGGCCCACAAAGCAAACCCCTTTTGGCAAATTGCACAAATGACCAGAACAATGGCCCACAAACTAGAGTCCACCGCATTAGCACAACGACTGTCAAACAGTCAGTAACAAGGTTATTAACAACGCCCGCCGAGGCCATTAATCTGTCTAAAGTGCTAGATAAAGCGATAGATTGTGCCTTTGCTTATGGTGACTTTTTTCGTACGATCATAGGTTTGGAAAATATGAAAATTATAAACAGTACTACTTATTTTGCGAACTTACCTACTTTTGTGTATGAGAGAGTGGATCAAACATCGTAACGTCTTCAAAAAATGCATTTTTAATTTTCGTATGATATTTTGTAAACCTAAGTGACATTAAATTAGTGATATCAAGTCAAATTGTTGTTGCAAAGACAACTGACATCCGCCAATCATTAAACACAAATATTTAGGCACATCTTCAAGAAAGCAAAAAGTCGCCGTATGCATTATACCATAAGTTGTATGTAAGGAAACGGCGATCATCGTTGTGTAATGTAGTGTGTGAATCAGAATGATCCTTCCCTTAGTTAGTCCTTGCCCTGCCGCGTGCCTATCTTGTATCTTTATGACGGTTCTCGTTACGTACAGAGGCACTGATTATTATAGTACCTTGTTTTTTACACTAAACCTTTCCCTTTTTTCCAAGGGTAAAATATCTTCATTTGTCTTGCCGTTCACCTCTCTTTAAACCTTAATGTAAGCTCAAGGTGCTCCAGTTTGTTATTTTTTTGGAAACTGTAAAGTCATCTACATACACGTTGCACGTGCCATACGCCAAAAACAAAATCAACTTCCTTAGAAGTTATTTTCTGATTAAGTGCGTTTAAGGAAATTAATTTTCGTTTATTTTGTAAAAATGCTATTAACATTCAAATAATTTTATATTTTATCAGTCTATTTTCATGAAATTTTCACAGTATTCTAGACGGAGCCGCTACTATTTTATCAATAACAACTTTCATGTGTTCGACGTCCTATCACCATTTAATGACCTCACCATAATATTTCAACTGTGAAATGTCTATGTATTTCCTTAGTAAATCTATGCAGGAGCGTTGCTATCTATCTACATCCTAATGACCTGTTAAATGCCACGCTCGTCCCTAATGCATGGTTTGATAGACTTGGGAATTAACCGATGGACGACCATTTTATTATAATCTGATTTTCCCTTATATTCTTCACTATAATTAAGCACTTTTTAATACAGGGTATAATAGAATAGTGTAACGATTAATGACACAGTGAATGGTTATTTAGATCATTTTAAGTATATTAAAGAGCAATTTAACTTGCGATTAATTTTTAAATACATTTTTCTATTCCTACAAAATTAGTGATGTGAAAAATACAAAAGAATTTTTTTAATTTAAACATAAGATACAAACTATTATCCACGCCACTTTTGTAGGTAATGTCAGGGGTAGATAATCCGATAAATCACTTTATCCACTTTCAAATAGGTATAGAAATCGTTTCTGAAAACAAGCTGTGATCCGTAAAACCCAAAAAGATTCAAACACGATATCTTTTTATTTTCATCTGGTACGGAACGCTAAAAAAAGAATTTACTTAACTGAACGCCCGTCGCAAATAAGAAATGCTAACGAAACCCTGTAAAATAAATGGAATGTTCCATTTACTTTTGTCCGTTGTCTTTATTTGTCTTCTAAGAGAGTTGGTTCATGGACCGGCCAGCTGTAAATTATGAGGTTGTGTAAATCCCACTTCATCATGAGGCTTAACACGAAAAGAAAAATTATAATTTAAAAACGTTACAAGGATCGTGTTTTGATGGCACATAATATACAATTTATTATGTCCGGGCAATTTATTTATATAATTTTTAATCCCTCCTACGATTCCCGGAAACTTCAGCTCTTGCGTGCATTTCAGTTAAATTTTCATAAATTATTTATACTTTACATTTTTTGCACGTTTGTTCTTGCCCTACCTTCTTAAATATTCGGTACCCCAAGTGCTCTACTTACCTGAGAATTAAATTTAATAAAAAAGAAATAAAATTTTTATTAAACGAAAATTATAAAATTGAAGCTACAATTCTAAAATATTGTAAATTATTCACCATTAAAAATGTGTATCCTGTATTCTTTATTAACAGAAACTTGTAAACTTGTAGCCTATAATTTACAGTACCACGTAAATCTACTTACCCTAATGACCATTCGATGTAATTATAGAAATATAAATTAATATAAATACATAGGTATGAGTTAGGTACTTTTTTAAATAAAAATAATTATTTGCAGTGACTGACGTTTACCTAAAGAAGATATTTTTTTTTATGCTTACCTTCATACTGTGAACTCTTGACCCTTGTTACAAATTTAATGGACAGCTCTATAGTCAAATATTAACCACTTTAACATTAACAAAGCTCACAAAGAGCTAGGTTTTGCTGTAATAACCACGTGCATTTAGCCAAAATGGACGCTGTCTAGCTAGCCTTCATTAGAAATTAATTGAATGACGCAAAACGTTCTAACTTGTGCCTCTATGAAATGTAGTAGAAACAATTTTTTTTCCCTTTTTCAGCACTCAATGCGAAATTCATTACTTAAATACTTAAAGATAATTTTAACACTTTGCTTCTATTTAAACTATTGCCTCTGCAAGCCTTCTAATACGGCTTCGAAATTATTATTTTATCTCACAATTAAAATTTTATATTTTGTGTTGTCTACAACCAAACTATGATATAGATAATAGCAAAGTGTTGGCTACAACATGTCAGAGAGGAGATAAGCACTACCATTTCAACATGCAGCAATTTTTTTTTATGTGACAGCAGCGCAGAGGGCATAGGTAGTGTACAGTACAGTGGCGGACACGATCGGCGTAACACTTCCGGTTTTTTTGTATTACAAAATAGCTCTTGTTCTTTGGTAATACAGTCTAGGGCTGACGAAGCCATAGACAAATCTGTTACGGGCTCCTAGTCCACTGTACCTACTGAATTAAATAAAAGTTTATAGCCAGCATTGACCGGTTTACCCTTCAAACATTTATATTTCTGCCAAAAGGTATGTGTTAACCTAATGCCTTTTGAATCGTAAAAATAAAATGGTCTCTCTCAAATTTCCACATAAATCTGAAATAATAGCCGCAGATCTTCCAAATATTTTATAATATCGGCATTGTGGTAGTAAATAGAAGATTTACGGTATAAACCTACTATTTTATATTTTAGATTCGAATATTTAACCCTCGTTAAAACACGACACCAATAAAATGAAAATAAATTCTTTATACTTGTCGAAAAAGCATACCAAACCAAACTACTTACGGAGACTTAGCTACCTATTTAAAAATATTTATGAATTGACATAAACTTTGGACACAAGCATTTCTCACAGATTGCCAGAAAGACAAAAAATGGAGCCACAATGGCATAAGAGTTGAATAATTTGCGAATCGCAGTTTGGCTATTCAAGTTTTTGAACTAGTGTTATAGTAACTAGTAGTTGAGATAGTTATTCTATGCCGCTACTACAAAATATTTCTTTTATGTTAGTTAATTTTAACTTTTATTTTTAACAAACCCATTCCACCAGCTAGCCAGATCCCTTTGATCCCTCAGATCAGAAAGGGAAAATACAATAACCACTACTACCAGTTGTAAAATGTTTTTGTACACTATATTAAATATCGATACCCTACCAAATGATTTGTTTAACAAGTCACACATAACGACATAACATACCTCCAGTCACTCGGTAACCAGAGCTCCTAACTCCACTGAGAGAAAGCCACAAATCACATCTTGGCCAAAGACTTCGCAAACCGACTCGCAGCTCTGGTTGAGTCCCGGTTTGAAGGCTGCGATCCATTACAGGAAGGCAAATATGTTTATTTTACTTATATGATACTACCAAATAATTATTTAGGTAGCTATTGAAGTTATAAAATAAGTAAACAGTTTGGTTCCTAAGTGATTCGGAATAAAAGTGCAAAATTCAATAAATAATGTGAAAACTATATTTGATGCAAGCAAGTTTTGGAAGCTCTTGTTCTATTTATTTGTTTTTCAGACAATTTAGAAGTAACACTGTGCCCTAATAATAAAAAAAATGTTCTTTTTTTTATTTAGGAGTTTAGTCGTGAAAGCATAACAGACAGGCAAACAAGCTTAGCATTATCATATTACTAGGGATAATTAAACTGCCATGAAATGAAAAAAACCTTTATCGCTTTTAACATTTACTTAGCTCGCAGCGGTGGACGACCGCGTCTCATGCATTCTGTTTGTTGAAAAGCTTTCGCAAAGCGTAAATGCAGCGGGTTCAGTACTGAGCTGTTTTGTTCAGTCGAGTGCCGGCACGGGAAGAGCGCGGAAGATGTCACCGAGATTCTATGGTCAGTGTTGTTTTAACTCCTTTTTTTCAGAAACGAGTTTCCGCCCTTTGTTGCTGAAATTTGAGGGATTATTCTCGTTGCGCTCTGATCTTAGTCTTTTTGTTTGTATTGTTACAATGGACATACTTAATAAGGAAAAAAACATAATTAAGTCTTCTTTGTTTCACCAAGGCCAGTTATTTTCAGTTGCTTTTTTATTTTTATTATTTAGTTTTTATATGAAGGTACATACTTACTTACTTATTGTGTTTGCATATCTTTTGCTATACGCATTTATCCCATTAGGAAAAATTTAATATCTTCTAAAATGTTCACAGGAAAATTGTTTAATATTGTGAGATGGAACATTCCTTTAACCGATTCTCAGAAAAACACTGTATGTTATGTAGTAAAGATACATTTAAAATATCAATAAAGCTTTGCAAAAACTTTTTTTTTTATATTTTTAAATTGTTACTTAACGTGATTCTCAGGACTATTATCAGCGCATGTAGTTTGCACACGCAAAAGCAATTTTAGACTAAGAACAAATGGAGTCTACCGTGAGTTATTCGACAGACCATTACAGGCTGCAGGGGTGTGCGGCTGCCCAGGCTATTCGGCCCAAGATTTATACGTTTAAACACCGACAATCTCAGTTGGCTTCGCACTAAAATATCTATACCGATTAATGGATCGGACATTAGCCTAAACCGAACCGTTTACTTGGAAGTACTTAATTCTTACGTACTTTTCAAGTAATCGGTTCGGTTACACGGGTTTACGGTTAAAAGTACGTAATTCTTACGTACAGTAGCGGACTAGGACGGCGTAAAGCTTATGTCTATGGTCTCGTGCGCCCTAGACTGTAATACCAAAGAACAAGAGCTGTTTTGCAATACAGAAAAACCTGTAAATAAGTCTTCTTCTTCAAGTAAATGCTTCGGTTTAGGGATAAGTCCTTAATATTTTTTATTATTTAATAATCGGTATAGACACAGATTGTTTTGTGTTGTCTTTATTTCCTCCATGTATCTGATGCCTACTAAATTTAATGTTTAATGCTCGTATAATACTAATAAGATATTTACCATGTACCTGCTTTAAGCTTTAGTTGGTAAAAGCAAATTGCTGTAGATTGTCACTTTCAGTAGGTTTGTAGTTTGAAGTGCTCAGAATTTATGACGAAGACTCTCTTCATCAACACCCGCTACATATAAATTAATCAATTTAGCTATTAAAAAGGTAATTTGTATGTAATCTTCCTATAAAAATTTACTTAATATTATAAAAATTCTAATGGAAGTGATTCTTTAGACCAAATATTTTTAGAAAGTTAGGTAATATAAACCTAAATCTTCCGTGTATGGACGCGGCTTAGCTGTACGATGTACGATTGTACGCCCTTCTCTTTCAGTTTTCCAACACTCCTAAATTATAGCATAGAATTTAAAACCAGTCTCAGTGCCCCTAAAGCCGGATTTCAGTTACACAAAATCCTAGCATTCACGTCGAGATTTTAAACAAGATCTCGTAGGAGCAAATACGTTCTAGGAGAGATATGTCTGAAAGATATTACACTTGGCGGGTTTTATGTATTTTTTTTCTATTTTATGACGTCACAGATTTACGAGGATGATGAACGACTCTCTGCATAGCTTTTTTTAGGTTTACGAGGCGGACGCCTAATTTGCGAAATGCTTTCAGGGATTCGTTTTAGTATGTGTTTATCAGGCCTTTATGGTTTTCGAGATGGACCCTGAAGTTCGTTTGTTGCTTCGAAATGTTCACTAAGTAAAGCCGGGCGAACATAACATAACATAATCTCACGCCTTTTATTCCCTGAATTGTTAGGCAGAGGCACCAGCTCAAGAGCCAGACCCGCGTTTAGCCGAGTTTTATGTTTTATTACCAAACAATAAGGCTAATAGTATCGTATTAATGTTTTACCTTACATTTTACTGGTCTATTAATTTTATTAATCTCATAACTTAACTTAAAACAAAGTCAGACTCGTTAAATATATCTTCAGACTATAAATCTAAGCGACAACTTTTATGAAAACATTATTGTTTCCTTTTATGAAAACATCAAATTGGTCTATACCTATATACCTATATAGGAAATATCTAAAAACACAGAGCTTCGATTTTATCGTTTCATATATTTTACGCTTCAGGACAGTCAGGAAAACCGCCCCTTTCATGTTCATGTAATATTTGAAACAAACTCCCTAGCTATAGGACTAGTAGGATAAAATATAAGATTTTTTTTTGGATACAGAACATTCCACTTTGTTTGCATCACCATTATTCTAAAATACCAAATTGAACATTAGAACCCGTGTGCCTTTTTTTTTGCTTTTGCATATTAAATCTCTAATAGAGTATCTAGAAAACTCGTCGCTTATCAAATTTATTCACTTTTCTTATCAGAGGACAGACACTGACAAATGGTCCTCGAAATTGATCGAGAAGCTACTCGAAGTCAGATGCGAGCCTTGTTTCCTTAACTCACTAATAAATCTCTCAGAAGTGAATCAATTTTTCAAATATTTTCACACTCATTGTTTTTAAAAATAGATCATTAATAACAAATATCGTAACGGAAGTTTGCTCAGAAACGGTTTCCGTCCGGAACTGTTATTAATTAGCGGTCGCCGGCAGTGGTTTTTCATCGAACCTTATTTTAACATGGGTTTCAGCTTTCAACGCAAAAGTTATGAAAAGAGAAGGCAATTTTTATATTGGAACAGTTTGTTAATTTTTAATGTTAAGGGGCAATCGGATGCGATACTGGCGCCACTTAGATAAATAATTAATATTTTCTAAACCAAGACCAAAATCAAAAAGGCGTCAAAGACGCCCTAGATAATCTTGTTTAAAAAATTTAAGGCAGTTGTTGTGTAGCTTTCAGGATAATGATCTTAGAAAATATTCTTATGCTGCCTAAAGTGGCAATGACAACTTTCACAAAATAATATTTCTCAGATCATTATCCTAAAAGTTACACACCAGAGCCTTAAAAATGCTAAGCAAGATTATCTAGGGCGTCATTTTCGCATATTTTTGATTTCGGCCATGGTTTAGAAGATATTAATTATTTATCGGAAGTGGCGCTAGGTTCGCACCGTGTGGCTCCTTAAAGTTGGCGCCCAACGTGGCGCAATTACTTAAAAAAGAGTTTATGATTTTTAACGTCTTTTCAACCTTTTTCAAAGCCTTTTCATGGATACCTTTATGTTATAAAATACTAGTCAATCCGGCGAACTTCGTACCGACTAACCTATAACTATCTTGTGAATGTATTATACTTATAAACCTTCCTCTTTGATCACTATCTATTAAAAAAAACCGCATCGAAATCCATTGCATAATTTTAAAGATTTAAGCATACATAGGGACAGACGCGGGAAGCGACTTTATTTTATACTAGTCGACCCGGCGAACTTCGTACCGCTTAACCTATAACTATGTTGCTCATGTATTAAACTTATAAACCTTCCTCTTGAATCACTCTATCTATTAAAAAAGACCGCATCAAAATCCGTTGCATAGTTTTAAAGATTTAAGCATACATAGGGACAGACGCGGAAAGCGACTTTGTTTTATACTATGTATTTTATACTATGTATGATATGATACTTTATTGGTTTCATACTTGGTACTTATTGCCTTGTCTAGATGCAATAACTAACGCCCTTTATTTCTGTTATTAATTTAATTCACATAATCGTACCGATGCTCGGGAAGCAACCATTTCTATAAAATCGCCTGCGTATACGAAAATTCTAATTCCACTGTATGGGTAATGGCAAACTATTTTAGATACCACCTGATATGAAATTCCAAAAGCGAATAGGGCACAAGGACAAGGGATACCCCAACGAGGGTCGCTTTATAAATATTTCATTAAAATTCGGTGGATGCTCTCAAAAGTTTTTACATACCGGAGGTGGGTTGGGAAAATACTCATCACTAATTTTTAATGTTAGTTAATTAATAATTACTTTTTTTTTAAATAGTTGCTGTCATTTTAACAGTTTTTAGTTTTCTGTCGCCTACTAGTATACTTAGATTAAGAAAACGCATCTTGACTTTGTTCTGAACAGATCTCGTAGATATGATCTAGCTGCCAAAGTTTGTACATAAAGTTTTAATACGTCTCACTCAACAAAGCTATACCCAGAGGAAATTTATAAAACTTTACTACCTAAGTACTTGCCCACTAAGCAGTTCTGTGATTTTAGGCACTCAGCAACCAAGTGTTCCCAAAATACTTTACAAGTTGACAAAGCAAATACGTAATTTGGTAAGGAGCACGCAATCTCGAATGAAATTGCTTTTTTCCGCAAAACGGTAAAAGCGACGACATAGACCTATACCTACTGGCGCAGGACTGAACTTCAATAAGTAGACAGAGATAAGTTTTTTATATAAAATTAAAGAAAAAAATCACTGCCTGAACAGATTTTCTTTAGCATAATTGTTTTAAATTATTTTAACCCACTTGAACCTTGAACGCAATATTTTGGCAGATTTTTTTGCTATAATATTTTACTGTGATTTCGGTGCTAATTTACTAAATTAGGGCAAATTGGTTTTCTATAAGTACACAATTCACAAAAAAACTTGGTAAAAACTGTTGGCTACATAAATATTGGTGTTAAAAGACCGAAGAAACCCAGCCTACATAATTTTGCTCATAATTAGTTTTATTAGTAGCTTCTAAGTGTACTTAATAAGTCAATGATCAAGATCAATTCATACGTCGTCACCCACTCACATAGGTAGGTACAGTGGCGGTCTAGGAAGGCGTAACAGATTTGTCTATGGTCTTGTGCGCCCTAGACTGTATTACCAACGAACAAGAGCTATTTTCAATACAGATAAACTGGAAGTGTTACGCCGACCTAGACCACCACTGTAGCTAATCAAAAGTTTGAGTTTCCTCAGTCAGACTCTGGTGTCAGAGTCAGACCCTACCACTTAAGGTTTTAATGGCGAATCAAGAATTCTTGATAAAAACATAAAACGTGATTAAAAACTAGTCTAATACTATTTTGTCGAGGTGTAGCTTTTTTGTGTGGTAAGACGTAAGACCCTAGCTAGCGTTTAATCAGTATCGGTTCGTCGTTGACTACATAAATAAATTACTATTTGCTCATTCCAGTTCTGGATAAACTTTGATATATCGGAATCAAAGACTCTCGCAGAAAAAGCATTTAAAGCAGATGGAACATTTGATAGGCCTTATAACAAACATAGCTCTCAGGTACGTGTTAAATTATAATTTTTGTGATTATTTTTTGTTCTGACTGTCTAGTTTTTATTATGTAATAAAATTTTCGTATAAAAATTTTAATACACTTTTCTTAAAGTAGCATACAGAAGTTTATATAAACTTTCAGCATGACCACATGGGACCACTACCTACTGCGAAGTAGACAAAGTAATGTTATAGTTTGTTAGTACCTAAGTTTAATATTAACTGTTAAACTTCTTACTTTTAAAAGAACTTTTAAAATTCAGTATTCTATTTTTCATTATGACTAAACGTAAAGGCTTAGTTAATTATTAAAAACTTTACACAAGAACAAAGCTAAAAAAAGAAAACAAGTTAGGCTAGCTGCGCTATGCAAAGCTTCATTTATTATTCAAAGCCTAACATATAGGTATTTTAAACGGATCTCAAAAAAATACAGGAATCACGATATTCACGATGTGCTCAGCTCCTGAGAAAAAAAAAATTGTGAATTACACATAAGTATCATGTAGTTTGTTTTTAAACAAAAAAAAATCCCTTATATCTAGGTTCTGCTTTGATAGAAAACCTAGGTCAAATATCATAGATATTAAAATTTGTGCTCTGGTAATATGTTTTTGGGGATAGTGTAGCTTCCTAACAGTGAAAGAATTCTACGCATCTGTTCAGTAGATCCGGAGCCTATTCGTTACAAACAAACAAACAAATATTTCCTCTTTATAATATTGGTATAGATAGATAAGTATATAAAACTTAAACTATATTTCTTTTTCTGTAAAATACTGTCTCCGTTCCGCGTACATTTACTCTATTTATTTTTGGACGTACTAAAATCATATTTTATTCCTTACAGCGAGGGCCTATAATTGGCTATGTAGGCCTTATGTAGGTATAATAATTGTACTATTTTGTTTGAAAAGCTGGTTGGCCTTCCATACATGTAAAATAAAATAAAATAAATAAAAACGAGTTGATTTTTACCGCATTCAAAATATAAATTGATTATAAGGTTGATTTTTAAATTACCCTTTATTGTTAGAATAAGATGCTGTTATACCAACCAACTCAATGTTAAATGAAGAGAAGCCGTAAGCCGACTGGCTGCCACAATTTTGACGTAAGTACGTACACTTTGAATACGGCAAAAGCTTTTCAATGGCTCGGGCGGGCTCCAAGCGTGTAATCCGCGACGGTCAGCGTCAAAATAAATCGGTCTTCGATGCTCTCAAAGCCGGTTGGGGTGAAAGTACCTTTAATTGAATAATACTTGGAATTGAGTATGTATTAAATAAGTTAATAGTAGAGAGACCAGAAATTCGTTTTCAGTTTACGTTTGCAAATTAAATTCATATATTTATACCTACCTACTTTGAAACAAAAAAATACGTGAGTCTTTGTAGGAATTAGTAACTTTATAAAGATTCTTATACTTACTATGTCAAAGATGGCCTGAGCGGTGAACACAACTCCAGTATAAAGCTCTGCAGTTCGCTTATGGTAGGCATTTCGGAACTACAAGGAGTCTTTTGAAATTTAAGTGCCAGTAAACGGCCTAATTTTAAAACAGCCTGGGAAAAACAAAATTTTAAATTGAAAATGTATAAAAAAATTAGGGAAACGGTGATATTTTGTTAACTTACGGCTCTAGCAGGCAAAGGCAAAGCAGTCCTCACATAAACAGTTGGACAAGAAAGCAAACTTGACAATGGTACATGCATTTTTAATATCATAAATGGATCCAACTCTGTGAGCGTACCTGTTAAAAAAAATCAATACAAAAATCATCTTAATTTGGTGAAAGTACGTCCAAATAATATTAGCTAACTTACTTTCGTAGAGTCTGGTAGAATATCGGGCTTTGGTTGAAAACCAAATTTCCATATCCTGATAATATTTTTCAGTAAACTTCCAAATCTCTTTAACATCTTTTTCCGCTGGTCCCTCTACAAAAATCAAAACCTCGCTGCCTGTGTCTAGGGCAAATCCAGTTAACATTATTTCTTGAATATCATTAAAAGTTTTATTTTTTTTATTTATTTCCAATATGAATTCTACTAAGCATTTAGCGGAAGCTTCTGTACTAACTATACAGTATAATCGTGAAAAAGTCAGCTTAAGTTTCTTCGAAATGCAACCAACATATCCAATGGCAACTTGTAGAGTCATCTGTGCTTCTAAAACCACAGATGGTTGCACAACTATCCCTGGCTTCGTCACAGCTCTAACAGCATTAATATCATTCGTACAAGTTGCTTCTCGGTTTACAGTGACATAATCTTCTTTAAGAGGATACACAGGAAATTCCCCTTGAATTACAGTATTAGCTCTATTCGAAAGTTCAGACGCGTCAACTCTGCAAATCGCTATAAGTACTTCATTATCATATTCAGCAGGATTCTGACGAGATACTTTATTTGATTCAACTTCTCTTTCAAAGAATTTCGGGCTTACGTCGCAAAGAAAAGTTTTACGTGTTCCAAGTAGCTAAGGAAAAAAGTATTTTATAAACGATCAGCAAGCAATTCAAAATTAGCGGTACCTACCTACCTACTAAATACTAATAGATATATAAAAAAAAAAACATTAATATACTTAGCCCCAAAATCTAGTTACGGTGTCTGAACTATTAAAGCGCTATTTAAAAAAAGCAATGGTTATTTTTGATTTTTAGTAGGTATCTCTACCTACCAAACAGCTACAAACTTTTGTAAACCTAATGATCATGTTACGTTTAAGAACAGTTGCTGAATAAAGTAAAATAAAAATTCATGTCATCTTCTTATACAAACCTCAATTTCAAAAGGATTATCCAGAAAATCTGCAACGATTTTAGGTGTATTTTCGTATTCCAAAGGCACAGCGTGATGGTCATTCAAATGTATTTCGCTTTTATTACGAATTGACTGAGGCTGGGTACACCGAACCTCGTCTCCTAAAGTCCATCTGGCGTATACTTCTTCAATACTGAAGCAAAGTTTTTTATGTATTAAACTTTTCTTTTCATCAAAGTATTTAGAACTTTAATAAGTACTTACCTAGAAAGACCTAACAGGTAGGTATAAGTAAATTTTCATTTACGCCACACTTTTAATTTCATGCTAAACACGTGTAACTAATTATTTCAAAGATTTACTTAATCTAATTTCCAATCAACTTTTTTAATATTAAACTAAATTAATCATCATGAGTTTACTTAATTATTTATACGATAAAGTTTGAACTAAGGACTTTATGATTGAAAGTTGGCACTTTTTTTTTAACTTGTAGGTAACTACTTACTTAGCATAACTTTATGTAAAGAGGGTCCATTTATTTAAGTACTTACTTATTTGTAATTAGAATTAATATAAATAAAAGTAAATCGTCGTAAACCTTGTAAAATAGCTAAAATAACTTTAAAGTTTTAAGCACAGAAAATAAAGCTAACCCAGCTTTCTTAAACTCCTCAACTGGAACATCGATTAGATCATCGATGTTTATAAACACCATCGGCAAATCATCTTGAGCCGGCAAGTTATTGCTGCTTATAAGAGCCACCAGTTCGCCTAGCTCTGCAGGTCGATTGCCGATGACTTCAAAAGGAATAATTCGACCAGTACCTTGAAAACAAAATCTATCAGATATCTATTTTATATGAACGTAGGCATGTGCAGTGTAACCGTTTTCTTAAGTCAATATGTTACTTACCAGACAAGATGGCGTCTCCAGTCAATCTTAACTCGTATTTAGTTTTTAGTGCTTCATTCGATTTTTTAACAGGAGATTTTAATTTCTTATCTTTTCCTTTAACATCTTCTGTTTCTGGTATTTTAATACTTTCTTCTGATACTTTATTATTCAATGTTAACAGTTGCACTTGATTAAATACAGCATCTTGATGACGAACGTCTGTAAAAGTAACATAAAAAGTAGGTGTCTAAGTAAAATACGGTTAAGTATTATATTCTCTATCTATGGTAATACGAAAGAAAATAACGTAGTAGCCGTATCGTCCCGTACGTGTTTACGTACTTACCAATACATCTAGAAACCTGAAAAAATAAGTGCCCACAAGTTGTGCAAAACTATACTGTGTAATAGTTTCGTCGTACATTTAAAAGTTTACCCTGCTACCACAAAAAAAGTTAGACCGGTCTAAATCGCCAGTTTGTATGAAAAATTAGCGATTTAAACCTAGTCTATTGATTAAGACCAGGATTAACTCTTTTTGTGGTAGAACCGTTACATATTTGATTCCATTAATACCTGAAACCACTTGTGGAACATCAAACTGTCCATCCAAAAACGATGACGGAATATGATCCATCAGTGACTGAAAAATAATTCTTCTGATGAAAGTGTTCAACGGTTCGTTCTCCACTTCTGTCACTCGCCCAAAGTAACGTTTTTCACCAAACCGTAAAGCTGGTAGGTACACCTCGAAATTTTTGTCATTTTTGGCACTGAAAATTGAATATTGGTAGATTTGAAACATTATGTTAGTAAAAAGAAAATCGCACCAGCTCATTGTCTGAGCCCACGAGAGACATCAGTGCATCAAGCTGGACCCATGTTTGGCTGAGTTTATGTTTTCAGTAAATAGAGATCTTGATTGGATTTTCAAATTACTATTTAAAGTTTGATAAAGGCTGAGACACGTTCGTTGAAGCAAAAATCCGGTACCTAGTGCGGATCGCGTCGTCCCTCTCGAACCACCAAGGAGACCTATTTTTTCTTTCCCTATGCATTCAAGCTCATAGTTCAACTACCTACGTGTCTCAGTCTATAGTAGGCCAAATTTTTCGAGAGCACTTACATGCTACCCAAACTACCAAGCCCAAAAGCAGGTATGATGCTGGCAACAAAGTTTCGAAGCTCCACTATCCTTACTGGAAAAGCGTGGCGGACCGTGAACGTCAACCAGCGACGCTCCAGGTATTGCCAGGTCCTCACCCAGCCGTATTGCTGCCCTCCACACCAGATCTAGGTATATAATGTATAATGATCAGAATCTTTTATTACTCGTGTGACTATTGATGAAACCAAAATGGAATGGCTTTTTAATGAGCAAAGTGAAGACTAAGTAAAGAGACGATTCGTTCAAGAAGATAGGCACCTAGGGCTTACTTATACTACCCACTGACTAAACTTATTTTTAATTTGAAAAAGAAGAAAAGCCAGCTAACAATAATCACGAAATTTAGAGACGTTTAGACAGAATTAGGTCGGTGAATCGTTTTTGTATCTAGGAAGATAGTTAAGGTGTTCGGTCAGTGTGTCGTTTTGGGTTCTCGGTCGGTGGGTCGTTTTAGGGGCGGCTCTAATAAAACTTAAAACGACTTACCGACCAAACTACCCTCTGACCCATCTAAGAACTACCAGAAAACCTTAGCGCAGTGAGGCCAAACGAGAACATCTAGATCAAAGTTCTGCCCAGGGTACAACTGGTACTGGATCCGAATACCCTGGCTGCATGGTCCGAGGTCCAGCCAGCCTTCGTTGCAATCGTGCCATACGTCGATACCGAGCAATTCGATAGCAAACGTGGCTGTGAATGAACTCTTATGAAAATTTTGGTTTTCCGCAAATTTATTCATATTTTCAAATATGGTGAGAGTAAAATTTTTCTATGGGTACTCAAATAATAAACAAAAAAACAGTCAGTAGACACAAGTTTTTGTACCGGCAGTTAACCATTACCGCAGTTAGATATAGTTTTTTTTAAATTGTTGGGTTGGCCTAGCTATTTCCAGGGAACCTTTTCTTCTTTCTGCAGATCTAATTATTTTTCTATACTCTATCAAAGCTATAATATGTTTCTGACATGAGCACGGTTAAATAAATAAATTAAATAGCGGTTATATCAATACTTCTAAGGCTCAAAGGCTAAACTCACGGTATGGCGCGAAATTCAAATTTTTTAACGTTTTTTAATTATTTTGGCGAAAGTATTCATTTTTAATAAAGTTCAAATGAATTCGCGTACGTAAAAACTTATTTCCCACATTGTGATATACGTTTTTGAAAGACAGAGTTACCGATTTTGTGTATATTCAGTTTTTTGGCCTTTTACCCCTTAGATACAAAATCTGTAGGTCTGTCTTCAAAAAACGTTGTTTTACAATATGGGAGATGTTTTTTTACATACGCGAATTCATTTAAACTTTATTAAAAATGTATACTTTCGCCAGAATAAAATTAAATAAAAAACACGAAAAAATTTGAATTTTGCGCCATAGCGAGAGTTACCACCTTAAGCACTATTATCGACTACGTATATCACTATGTAGGTGTCAGTGATCAGAGAGAAGGTAAATGTCAGTGATGCCAATAAACGCTTCAAATAAATTTTGTTCCCTCAAGTAGGTATAAAAAAACACCTAAACGAGACCTAAACTTAGCTAGGGAAGAGCTAGGGTGGCGACTCTTAAAACGTAGTGATTTACCTTCTATCTGATATAAAATACTAGAGGCTGCCCCGCGGTTTTTCCCACGCAGATTTCTCATAAACACAAACATCCAGTTTTTTCTCGTTCCCGTGAGAATTTCGGGAAATCCCTTCTTAGTGCTCACCTACACTCCCCAAGGAACCCACGTGCCAATTTTCAGCTTTCTACGCCCAGTAGTTTCGGCTCTGCGTTGTCTGTTAGTCAGACAGTAACGGAAGAGTTTATAAATATAGACTAGAGCCTGCCCCGCGGGTTTTCCCGCGCAGATTTCTCATAAACACAAAATTCCTGTTTTTTTCCCGTTCCCGTGGGAATTTCGGGAAATCCCTTCTTAGTGCTCACCTACACTTACTAGGGAACCTACATGCAAAATTTCAGCCCGCTACGCCCAGTAGTTTCGGCTCTGCGTTGTCAGTCAGTCAGTCAGTCAGTCAGTAAAGGAAGAGTTTTATATATATTGATAAAGCTTTCCCCCTGGTCAGCCCAGCCTGCGTAGCATGACGGACCATTAACTTGTCGAATCTTTCTTTCAATTTTGATCGCTTTTGACATTTAAATGCGGGAAAATGTATGGAAATGATCGACAAAAGTGACAGATAGATACAAAAAAATGTCCGCTATGCTGCCACCTTGCTGCCACCGGTGGTTTCCCCACCTCACCTAAACCATAGAAAAAAATTACTCTCTATCTAAACAGAGAGGTTGAAAATCGCCTCAACATCAGAGAGTAGGTAAATTATAAATTACTACGTTTACTCAACAGAGAGAAGGATTAATCACTACGTTCTACTTTCTAGTTCTACTCAACATCTGAAAAACAGAAACTGTGGCGGACACGTTCAGCGTAACACTTCCGGTTTTTCTGTATTGCAAAAAAGCTCTTCTACTTTGGTAATACAGTCTAGGGCTGACGAAACCATACACAAATCTGTTACGGCCTCCTAGTCCGTGACTGTACCATACCCCTAGCATATACCCAACTGAAACTAATACATACATACAGCCTAATCTTATTATTGAGTACTATATTATAGTCGGCGGTTTCCAACAAATTTCCAACAAAAAAAATCCAACAAAAAACAAAAAGGAGTATAGTCTCAGATTAATGGCGGTTTCCAACCTCTCTGAGTATCGGTTTCCTTTCGAGTATTTATAGTACCTATGTACATACTTATTGATTCCATGATACATCTTCTGCAGGCTGCAGATTAAGTGCAGATTAGATAATAATTTAATAATCACAAAAAATAAAATTTCAAACATAGAAAACGGAAGTCGTCAGTGGGAAAGCAGCTGTGACGCTGTGACTTGCGTTGGGTTGCAGTTGCAGTCATAGAAAATTTTTACTCTCTGTTGCAGTGCTCCGCTGCTGCTGCGCGAGTTGCGTCCGCGACTCTTGCAGATATTGGTTTTCTTAAGATTTTGGGGCAAATTTGGTAATTAGGACACGTAATAGCATAGTGAGTGCCTTATCTCATAAGGTAGACTCGCCTAAGATCGGATGTGACCGAAGATCGTATACCCGGATTTACTTACAAACTAGACGATATTTTGAACTGTTTGCGACATTGTTTGATTCGCCATTTCATTCTGCCCAACTCCTCATGCCGCCGTCGGAGCTGCGACGGATAGAAACGGCGTACCGGAGTCTCAAAAAAAAAGAAGGTTTTTTCGTGTGCGACAGTGGGGCCGAAAAAGTCACGGTATCGAAATTTTGAAAATGCCAATATTCAGTGCATCGAACAAAGGATTAGTGCGCGAAGTGTCGAATTTGTGCATCCAGAGGTTTTGGAGTTATAGGCGAAAAACTAATTCTGCTGGGATGACGTCATCCTGGAAACACTTTTTTGAACCGCTGGGCCTAGGTCTTTGAAACTTGGCAGAAATGTAGCTTATAAATGTGCCTAAATGTGCGCTGAATCTGGTAAATGTGCCTCTTCAGATAACAGAGTTATTCCATCTGTTGCTGGACTGACGTTTTGCCGGAAATCTATTTTATTAAATATTTCGGAAACTGCTGACGCTAGAGAACTGGATTTTTTCATAAGCATTACTAGTCACTTTCTTGAATTTGTGTCAAAATTTCGGTTCAAAATAATTGTTAGTTTTCGTGAAAAAAAAATAAACAACAAAAAGAGAAATACCCTGAGCACTAATTAAGGACGATACTTGGAGACTTCAAAACTCTATAATCCCTTCCTTACCTTGTCCTTCACGTTATTCTGAAGTTTTTATAACGCTAGGTCAAATACTTTTCGAGAAATAAAGCTTTAACTAAATGTTTGACCGCGCGTTAGGTTTAACAACCTTTCACGCAAAAACCAAAGCAGCGACGACATTGGTAACCTGGCACTAATTCGAGTATTATGTAATAAAGATTTACTTTAAATTTCAGTGTGATATTCTTAAACAATCCGAAGTTATTCAAGAAAAACATTAAATTTAGAACTAACCGACCAAATTAAATGGACCACTAAAAAGCGGCCATTGCATACAGTGTGCCCACATTTTCTAGTTTGTTGGATTATAGTGTACCTTTTAGCTGAAAAGTGTATTTTGAGGTTGCAATATGTACATGGCTAAGTTAAAAAATACGAAATTCCTTTCTCTTAGTACCTATATGATCTTTTGAGTAAGTACCTAATGCTAAACTACCTAGATATTATCATTATTTGACGTAAGTATTAAATATCTAAGTAAGTGAGTAAGTACATAGATAATGTATAAATAGTAGTATCTAGTTAGTTAGGCATTAGGTAATGACGATTCACTAAGTATTCTTATCAAATTTCTTGCTAGGGTTTAGCGTTTAGCCTAGATATAGAGTACCTACTGAGGTAACTAAGTATATGCATGACGGGGTTGGCGGCGCGGGGCGGCGGCGGAGCGCGGGGCGGTCCGCTATGCTCTGCACGCACAGGGCACAGATCTGGTAGTCTTTAGATCATAATGTTAGCTGAGGTCAGTGTCCCCGGAATGGCATGCAGCCCTTATCGCTGACAACGCAAATTCCGCGACGCGCAAGGTGCATCGAGTCGTTGACCGAGCGTGACAAGACAGAGAAGGCCAATCCTGCATCCCGCTCCCACTTAGGTGTAGGGGTGAGAATAACTGCTATTTTTCAATCGCATGCGATCGCTGTTATGCTATTTTCGAACAACTGCGATTTTAAACTGCGATCGCATTTTCGTTGTCGATCGCATGATATGCGATCCGGCAACGAAAATGCGATCGGCAACGAAATGCGATCGGCAACGAAATGCGATCGGCAACGAGAATGCGATCGGCAACGAAAATGCGATCGACAACGAAAATGCGATCGGCAACGAAAATTCGATTGACAACGAAGATGCAGGATATAACTAGACATGCAAGTTTGCTATATAATATCAATGTTAATATGGATATTTTTATCGAAGTGCAGCAATTATCGATATTACAAAACCTTATACATTTTTTTCAGCAAAATGTCTTTTTAGTACATTTCATATTAATTCGATAGGAGTGAGATCGCAGTGCTTCAATGCGTTTCTTTGCTTTGCTAATGACAAGCTGTCACATGCGATCGCGTTTTCGTTGCTGACGGCAACGAGACCGAGATCGTTGCCGACGGCAACGAAAACGCGATCGCATTATACATTCGTTGTGAATAGCAATGCGATTCGTTGCCATGAAATAACGAGTTTTTTTAAATGCGATTGTAAATAACGACCACCTCTACTTAGGTGTCGCGCAGTGCGCCCGCGCCGACCAATGACGAAAGGCTACGGACCAGCCCGAGCGCGGCCACGCGGTCGGCCAACAGCCTTTTCAACAACTAGTGAAACATAGCCACCGCACAAGACGCACGTCGCTCCGCTCTTCTCTATGCTTTCGCTACCGCGCGCTTTACTAACTACTTTTAAATATATAATTGTTAGACGTTGTAAATATTTGTACAGACATTAAATTAGTCAAAAATAAATTTAATAATCAAAGTACAAGTGTTCCATTCGCCTTCTCTGGGATTAGTTTAGGAATTAGGAAGATCTGGGACTACAACATCTACACCCAATGCCCATACTGTACGGTATTATTTTACTCTGAACATCTCACCACTAAAGCTAGTTTATTAAATTTAACCTCAAAGAAGTTTCAAAATCCGATTCTCGCCCCAAATCCTTCGAGAAACTCTCTCCGTGTATATAGACTACCAGATCTGTGCCCTGTGCGTGCAGAGCATAGCGGACCGCCCCGCGCTCCGCCGCCGCCCCGCGCCGCCAACCCCGTCATGCATATACTTAGTTACCTCAGTAGGTACTCTATATCTAGGCTAAACGCTAAACCCTAGCAAGAAATTTGATAAGAATACTTAGTGAATCGTCATTACCTAATGCCTAACTAACTAGATACTACTATTTATACATTATCTATGTACTTACTCACTTACTTAGATATTTAATACTTACGTCAAATAATGATAATATCTAGGTAGTTTAGCATTAGGTACTTACTCAAAAGATCATATAGGTACTAAGAGAAAGGAATTTCGTATTTTTTAACTTAGCCATGTACATATTGCAACCTCAAAATACACTTTTCAGCTAAAAGGTACACTATAATCCAACAAACTAGAAAATGTGGGCACACTGTATGCAATGGCCGCTTTTTAGTGGTCCATTTAATTTGGTCGGTTAGTTCTAAATTTAATGTTTTTCTTGAATAACTTCGGATTGTTTAAGAATATCACACTGAAATTTAAAGTAAATCTTTATTACATAATACTCGAATTAGTGCCAGGTTACCAATGTCGTCGCTGCTTTGGTTTTTGCGTGAAAGGTTGTTAAACCTAACGCGCGGTCAAACATTTAGTTAAAGCTTTATTTCTCGAAAAGTATTTGACCTAGCGTTATAAAAACTTCAGAATAACGTGAAGGACAAGGTAAGGAAGGGATTATAGAGTTTTGAAGTCTCCAAGTATCGTCCTTAATTAGTGCTCAGGGTATTTCTCTTTTTGTTGTTTATTTTTTTTTTCACGAAAACTAACAATTATTTTGAACCGACATTTTGACACAAATTCAAGAAAGTGACTAGTAATGCTTATGAAAAAATCCAGTTCTCTAGCGTCAGCAGTTTCCGAAATATTTAATAAAATAGATTTCCGGCAAAACGTCAGTCCAGCAACAGATGGAATAACTCTGTTATCTGAAGAGGCACATTTACCAGATTCAGCGCACATTTAGGCACATTTATAAGCTACATTTCTGCCAAGTTTCAAAGACCTAGGCCCAGCGGTTCAAAAAAGTGTTTCCAGGATGACGTCATCCCAGCAGAATTAGTTTTTCGCCTATAACTCCAAAACCTCTGGATGCACAAATTCGACACTTCGCGCACTAATCCTTTGTTCGATGCACTGAATATTGGCATTTTCAAAATTTCGATACCGTGACTTTTTCGGCCCCACTGTCGCACACGGTTTTTTCGGAATATTTCGGTGATCCGATCTTTACTCCAAAACTTTAATGGCGTTTTGTGGCGAGTACTTTTGATTTAGGTACTTCTTCATTCAAAATTCGACCTGAAATCGGATATTATCTCGCGATCTGTATACTACGATTCCGACTACGACATCTGTATCCTAAGATCTGGTCTTCGCTCTCTGTTTAAAGATCGGATTAAGCAGTGTGCGGTCCAAAAATATTCAGTGGTTCTCAAACTTTATTACTATAGAAGACCAGCTGGCCCGGCACGACTAATTGTTTTTACTGTCAATTTTTACTTTTTTTTAAATTCTAAATGCATAACTCGTAATAGGTACTTTCTACATAGTGTAAACAGGTAGACGTAGGTTTAAAATATAATGTTATTTACAAGTTTAAGGAACCCGAGGGGCCACATTCCCTATGTTTGAGAATCTATATTTTACATATTTTTGGACGAGGAGGAAAGACCGGATTATAAAAACGCGAAAAAAAAATTAAAACATTGTAAGTACTAACTAAACCATAGGAAATTACGAGATCATCTATAGATATGTTGTTGCCAACTAAATTTCGGATCTTTTCCTAACGTGAACTTTATTACAATACCCGTAACAACGATTTTATAATATAGTCCGATCTTTGGAAAACCAGTTATATTTTTTTCTAGCACTAGTAAAAAAAGTCGTCTTTTTGAACGCATGTTTTGTCTTAAGTATAGTATCTACGCAAATTACAAAATTTGGGGTTAATCTACATTTATTATTCATCAATTTATAGAAGAGTAGATCAACAAAATCGTAAGTTCACTTAAGAAAAAAAAATCAAAATGCCTAGGCTTCGAAATTTCTCCAATGTTCGTCCGAACTTGGGCGAGTGTACCTTACCCCGTCTACAGGGGAGAGTGACTCCTAACCTGCAGTGGGCTGTTGAAAAGGATGCACAAAACTTATTTCTCTAACAAAAAAAAATTTACGTCAGTATATTTGGATAGTTCCAATCCCCATCAATCAATCATTATTAGTTAGAGGATGATGGTTGGATTGTTTGATTGATTGAAAAACTGAATTTTGTTTTTGATTTTTTAAGTATACAATGCTAATATTGATTGCTATTTTTTATTAAAATAAAATAAAAAATACACCTGTGTTAATAGAGTTATACGACTAAACGTATTCTAAAACTACCGCTTAATTCATAAATGCAAACAAATTTGCAGAAAGAATGGTAGATAAAAACAATTTGTAACTTAACCTAGGATGCTTCTGTTTTGAAGACATTTGTTTCAATAAATCCTTTATTTTCAGTTGAATTCCACTTCAAATATGCTGCGTTCAACGCTTTCACTTAGCAAAATGATACCGAAAAATGTGTAAGTGTAATTCCATCTAACTTTCTAATTAATTCAACTGTTAGCTTCACTCAACTGTAGAAATACACAACTAGTCCACCCGGTGAACTTCGTACCGCCTAAACTATATTGTGCATGTATTATAAGTACCTACCTACATAATATGTATACGGTGTGTGTTTCAAGAGAGGATTTATCTAAAAATATTATATAAAAATATGCATCAAAATCCATTGAATAGTATTAAAATTTTAAGCATACAATATAGCGACAGACAGCGAAAGGAACTTTGTAACTGTACATCGTATACTACACCTCACAACAGATCAATGATTGTTACAGAATCTGTTCTTCATGCTCAATCAGGCAGCTTGAAACCTCACGGGCTGCGAGGAAGGAAGACCCTGGTGCCACTACTGTTACCAAATCAGAGGTAGATCAGCATGCCAAGCAGACTGATGTTTGGTGGAACCCCATGGGACCTATGAAAGCTTTGCATTCTAAAAACGAACTAAGGTCTGTAATTTAATTCATAAGTTTGTTCAGAAACTGATATGGGGATAAACTCTTCAAAATTACCATATATTGTTCTGCACATATATTAAGATTCCCAATAGTTGTCTAAAAATTTGATTCAAAATTATGATTGAATGGAATCTTTTCTTATCCAAAAGTGTTAAAAACTTTTTTTTATAAGGTATCATACTTGATTCTAATTTGAAATTATTTGAATATAAAAATTTTAGGGTTCCATTTGTAAGAGATGGTTTGGTACAATGTGCACCAGAGCAAAGGACCAAGACACCACTGGCCGGCATGAAGATATTGGATGTTGGCTGTGGAGGAGGGATATTATCTGAGGTAGATAATTGAATATTATTATAGCTGGTAGCTTATTTTACTCAGGAAATAGCCTGGTCTAAGTGTCCACACCATGGACCAGACTATCAAGATTAAGTCAATGTAAATGCAAGTAAGCTTAACTTAGGTCTGGTTGCATAAAGAGACATCACATCTTCTTCTCAGCCTAAAAGATGTTGACGGCTGGACATAGGTCTCCCCCACATATCACCACAAGGATGAACATTGCGGGGGGGTTTTGCCATAATTGGCACACTTGGCAGACAATTGGTGATCTTAAAATTTTTAACAGTATAACTATTAAAAAAATTCTTAGAAGGATCCTGATGTGCCTTCAGGAATTTCTTTAGTCTCCCTTTAATACAGCCACCGGTAGAGACAGGGTACATTGCAATAATGGCAGCTTATTATGATGATATTCTGTGCCTCCACTACATGTCAGCCCGTTACTTAATGTTATTAATATTTGTTTTTCTTTTGCAGCCTCTTGCAAGACTAGGAGCGCGTGTGACGGGCCTGGATGCCAGTAAAGAGCTGATAAGCCTGGCGCAACAGCACAGCTCCATGGATCCGCGCCTGGTGGAAAATCCGCCTAATTATATTTGCAGTTCTGTTGAGGTCAGTTATAATACCAGAGTCAATTTTGTAGGTAATTTGTACAATTTATAAGGGACAAACCTGACAGAAAAGACGCGGCTTGAGCCTGTGTGGCGCGTTTGTATGAGCAGGGGTACTATTACGGCCACATTTGCAACATTGCTTTTCGTCCTCAAGAGTTTCAAAGTCAATACAAAAAAAACGCAAAAAGGAAGCATAGCAATGTTGCAAAAGCGGCCGTAATACGGGGGCTGATGTGGCGCTTGCGCCGTATCCGTCCGTAGTAGTCCGTACAGCGAGTAAGCTGTATTGCAGCTCTCTAATAATTTATATTATTGCCATCTATCTCATTACTTAGTTATGATTTCGATATCGTTTTTATAAGAATAAGTGTTATATTTTCACAGGACCACGCATCGCAGCACAAAAACCTTTACGATGGCGTTGTGGCTTCAGAAATAATAGAGCATATTGACAATAAGGAATTATTCGTCAAATCCTGCGTAGACGCTCTGAAACCTGGTGGTCGAATATTCTTCACAACTCCTTCGAGAACGCGATTGGCGCAAATCGGCGGGATTTTTATTGCGGAGTACTTGCTCAATATTATACCGAGAGGCACACACCAGTATGAGAAGTTTATGACGCCAAACGAGCTCGCTTTTTTATTAGAGAAGAGTAAGTGAATGTCTAATTTCACTTTTTAATTTTTCACTACTAGAAAGATAATTAACGGTTTTTTGTTATGAATTATTTAATACTTGGACTTTCTGTAGTTAAAATGAAAAAAATTAGATTTCAACTAATGATTCAGGAAAAGTTGTTTGTTATGTTGAGTTTGAGGAGTGATTTAAAGTCAAAAAGTCAAAAAATATTTTAAAAATAGGATACAAGATATCACTTATTGAAAGATTCTCCTTTATTTATTACCAACCTATGAGGAACATCTGTAAATCTTTTTTTTTCGTTTTATTATATAACTAGGTTTTTCCCGCAGCTTCGCACGCGCGTTTTCATTAAAATCGTTCATTACTGGTTGATTTACGACTCAGGATTTTGGTGACATCATTTCTGATCGCACCCAATAAAAATATCTATCTTTATTTCAGTTCCCGTGGCAACTCCATAAATTCATTTCTACACTCCACCATTCAGACACTGAAACTTCTAACATTTCTATTAGCTGGTTGGGTTAAAGTAGTTGGATATACGTACCTACATACCTAATATATGTACCTACTCGAGTAAAAAAAAAGTTGAAGATTTTCAGGCGCTTTATGTTTTTGGGAATGTACCATGTGAATTTTGGTTAATTTTTTCTTAATAGAACTCTGAATCTAATGACACCCACTGTAGAACCCGTTTTTTAACCCGTTACCTAATTTTACGTGGAAACAAAGAAATAAATATACATTGTTTTAATACTAACTAAAGAGTGCCGTTTTACGTTACCGTGGGAATTTAGTATATTTATTCCTTCCAACACCCTTACACTTGTAGACCAAAATTCACGTTGGCGTACTCAAGGAAATCGATTTTTCATACTAAATAATTAGTCATGTAATCCTATGCCCATGGGAATTTAGGGAATTTTTCTTTCTTCAACACTCTTTCATCTACTAAGGAACCTGTACACAAATTTCACGTCGATACACTCAATGAAGTCGAGATTTCATTCTCACAAAAAAGTTCCGTTATTCCAGTTCCCGTGGAAATTTTGTTAATCACTTTCTTTCAACATTCCTACATTGACTGAGGAACCTGTACACCAAATTTCACGTCGAAACACTCAAGGATGTCGATTTTTCATTTTCACTAAAAAAGTCCCGTAATTCCCGTTCCCGTGGGAATTTTGTAAATTCCTTTCTTTCAACACTCTTTCATTCACTGAGGAACCTGTACACCAAGTTTCACGTCGATACACTCAATAATGTCGATTTTTCATACTAACTAAAAAGTCCCGTAATTCCCGTTCCTGAGGGAATTTTGGGAAATCCTTTCTTAGCGGATGCCTACGCCATAACATCTACCTGCGTGCCAAATTTCAGCTTAATCCGTCCAGTAGTTTGGGCTGTGCGTTGATAGATCATTATGTCAGTCAGTCAGTCAGTCACCTTTGAATTTTATATATATAGACTAGTCGACCTGGCGAACTTCGTACCGCCATGTTGTGCATGAATTATAAAACCTTCCTCATGAATCACTCTATACTTTAAAAAAAACCGCATCAGAATCCGTTGCAAGTTTCAAAAATATAAGCATACATAGGAGAAGGGACAGACGCGGGAAGCGACTTTGTTTTATACTATGTATTGATTCTAAATCTTTGTTTCTTTGCAGACCAATGCCATGTGGAGTTAGTGCATGGAGCATACTACAACCTGTTGACAAACAAGTGGAAGTTTATAGAATCAACCGCCTTCCTGTTTTATATGAGAGCTATCAAACTCGAGCCTAGTCCCAATATTTAGTTAGATCCTAAGTTGTTTTGTTTATTATATCTTTTAAAGGTTTAATTTAAGTTAATTATTTGTTTTATTAAATTGTACGATGAATTGTGTCGTTTCATTTTATAAAATAAGCGTATTTTGCCTTGTTATTAGCACCATAGAAAAAAATAAGGGTAATTAGGTAGAATCATTTAACGTGGCCGGCAGCCCCATGTATTTCGCAGGCCGCCGCGGACCGGCCGTTAGTGCGCGCCCGCCTGGGCTAAGCTAAGATAAGACCTCAGAGTAAGGAAACCGCGATAAGACCTTTTACCTGTTAGATAAAACTATAGAGAAACAATGTTTGTTGAGTCTGTGGTTTGTTGATCTTTGTAAAGTGATTTACCTTCTCTCTGTCTGTTTGTAATAGGAACGTATTTTATTTACAATCAAATAGGTAGTACATTATATTGTGATTAGGTACATATTTAATTTTATAAGAAAGCAATGTAGAGGCTTGGTCAAAAAAATGCTTAGAATATAAGTCGCGGACGCAGTAAGCAAAGTAATATTTAAGTGCGACCATGTCACTGACCAAACTCCTAAAGATGCCGATGAATTTGTTCAAAAAGGATTCCATCTCCTTTCTTATTATTCGGAGGCATGATTTGGGAGGTAAGATTACGTTATGTGTAGGTACTTAAGTATAAAACTACCCAGTAAACGGTCAGTTAACCTATGAAGCAATATAACTCGTCTTAACGACCCACTTTGCCCACTGACCTGAAAGGTCGGTGGGTCGTGACTTCAAAAAGGCTAAAACCTAAACCACTGTGCAGTTGTCCTAAATACAGCCTGCAAACCTATTTTTAAAATGCTTTATAAAGCGGACTATATCCCACTTCTGATCTTCAATACATAGTATAAAATAAAGTCTATGCTCGCGTCTGTCCCTATGTATGCTTAAATCTTTAAAGCTATGCAACGGATTTTGATGCGATCTTTTTTAATAGATGGAGTGATTGAAGAAGAAATTTTATAAGATATGTATATTTTATACGTATATATATTTTTTTTTAATTCTTTATTCAATATAGGATACAAGATATCACTTATTGAAAGTCAATTAGACTCTTACATATAATCTAATCGCTATTGATACCTTATTTGGTAAAGTATCCTATACTGTGAGAGGCGAGGTAGTTCAGGGTGCCCACCAATTGGCTCAGGTAAACAAATGTTTGCCTTGCCTTACGACAATAGTCGCCTGGTATAGTTTATGTATATTTTAAACACTTGTTAATTTGTAAGTAAGGTTCTTACTTACCAGATTTGTTACTCCTGTCATGTGTTTCTGTTCTAGTTCTGACTGTACCTACACACTAACTTTCAATCAAAGATCCTTACTTATCCACAGTCTGCAATGAAAACCTCAGTTACATCGCAGTTCGTCCGCACTCTTCCCTCGCCACCTTGCGTTACAAGCTATGGGAACTATTGCAACTGCCAGACTTTTGCGACGAAGTTATTGTATTAAGAACATACGACGGTCTGAAAATACCTCTCACGGCATTGAAGAAGGGCAACCAAGATCCGAGGAACCCTTTCATTTTGGAAGTTTGGCTGCCGCAACAGATTCAGGGTAATTCTTTTAATTAACAGTTAATTATTGGGCTTATTTTGGGATACGTTGGTAAAGTAGGTAAGTACTTACATCTTACGTTTCGTGTAGTTGTCTTGTTAGCGACTTCTACTAGAATGTTTGTTTGTTACAGCTCTAGATTCTGTTACCAATACAAGCAACATGCTTACAATGGGTGAACTGGAAGATAAAAAGCAATCAACTGAAATATCCATTCCAGAGTTCAAGCAATTGCAGCAAGGAGATTATGGTTAGTGAATCAACTCGATACAAATAGTAACTTAAACTTCCTTTAGCAAACACGACGCAGTATTTATTAAAACATGCCTTTTGTGGATGATTTTTTTTTATCTGTGTAAAATTTGCGAAATAATTTGAAGTTTGACGGTCCTCGATCTTGGGATCATTTCTGCACATTGTTGTGTCTTTATTTGTTCGGATTTATTTACAGAACGTAACGCAATAGAATACGACCCACGACAGTTAAAGCGGCACACCATCGACAACAAGCGCACAATGCTAAACTTGCTTCAATCCGACTACCAAGCCTCCGAACTTTCGGGAAAGCTGTCTCACTCTTCCCTATTCTTCAAAGTGCATGCCAGAAAGAGTAAGGACAATCTTACTCATATGCTGATGAAGATTCAGAGTGATTTATCCACGTTGAGCCACAAAATTGGCACTTTGGAAAGTAAATTTCAAAACTAATTTGTTTTGAAAATTGTTATGAATAAATTGTATTGTTTTTGTGAACTTTTGTTTAACTTTTAATTAGGTAAGTAAGGTAAAGGCACCAGTCTTGGAGGCTATAAGGATTTTTTTTCAGTTTTTCGCAAATATTTTCTAACCTATGATTGCTATTGGTGTAAAAGTTATAACATGAAATGAAGCGAGTTTTTTTTAACAATTACGTATTTTTTTAATAATTTTATGAAACAAATTGTTTAACAAAATATAGGAAAAAAGAAACGCTTTTTTTTCACCAGTCATGGACATGAAAAATCCAGTGATGGACACCCAGTGATGGACAGTATCCAGTTATGGACATCCAATCTTGGACGGAAGTTTTAAGAGTAATTTCATCATCTAAGCGGACAGACGTCCACTGCTGAACATAACCCTCTCCTAGATGGCTGTTTGGAGTTTCCCTGCGTGATCAAATAAACAATTACGAGATCCGTAAAAGAACCAAACCAAAAATCCCAGGGAAGCAAAGAAAAGCATGGGCAGGCAGGGCAAATATTATTATGTAGCTCGAAGAACAGATAGCTGCTGGAGCCGAAAAGATCTAGTGGCAACAGTGCACTGGAAAACGCAAAAGAGTACTGCCCCATGAGGGTTGACACCCTGACCCAACGGTCACCTGACGGTCAGACGGACTGTAGAAGGTTGAAATAAGGATCGCGCAATACTGGTTATTATGGCAAACTTAGATTATTGTAATAAAAATGGATGGAAGTGATGGAGCGACGCACTGGGAGCACACGCCAGGTCAGGGCCTGGGGATCAAGTTTCTTAACCAAAAACGAACAACTCGCAACCGTCCCGCTAGCGACTTCGTTAACCATTGCTGTTTTCTTTGGGCGTAAAACAGAATTGCCTTTGTGAAAGCGGCAATGGTTAACGAAGCCGCCAACAAGACAATTACGAGTCGATCGTTCCCAGTCAAGAAACCCGACTTCCTGGTCGGAGTCCGCTCAAGAAAGAGAAGTGTATAAAAGGGGAAAAAGACCATTGTTCAGCAGTAGAAGAGTTTAGGCTTATAATAAAAACATAATTCTAGTTATTTTAGCGAAAATCTAACTGAATGATAATGATATCGGTGCTCGAAAAGGTATAATTGCATCTTATTGGGTTTCGAATAGGCTTATAAAATATGATTAAGGTCTCGGAGACATATTTTTAGTTATTTAATTTAAGTATAAGTTTGTGTACCGATAACATTTAGATGGAAGTGATTCATATGGAAGTTGAAGCTAGGGAATATTGAGAATGTGAAGGGCCAACACTTGTTTCAAAATTTGATGCTAGCATTCCTAATGATTTCTCGCCCTACACTTGTTTAAGAATCTAAACTCTGGGAACACTATATCAGATGTACTATAAAAGTAGAGTAGATGATTGCCACGCCAGATAAAACAAAAAAAATCCTAGAATATGACGTTTTATAAAATGTGTCGCTTAGGCTTAGGCAGTCGCTTAATAAATTAGAAAGGTTTTTATAAGATTGATATGAGTTTATATGATAGCAAGTGCGACTTGAACTTATTCATGGATTCTTTCTTTTGTGGTTCTTTACTATCTTTGATAGGTCTTTGTTTTTCTCTATTCCTCCTTCTTTATTTGGGATTTTTTATGTTACTAAGATTCTAAATATAGGAAAAATAAATCCAGTGATTTAATTGTCTATTATGTAGTAAAAGTTACAGCTTTACTGAAATAAGCTTTTGCGTTCGTAATTTTCATATTTTATGTTTTGTATTTGTTGGAAACCATTAAGAAATAATAAAGTTTAGAAGCGACAATAAATGAACTGGTCCTTTTGATATACTAGTCATTAAAAAAAGACAATAAAAATTTAATAAACTTACTCCATAGTAGGAGAAATGAACGGGCCCATTTTAAAGGCCCAGTCATGGAAACTCCAGTCATGGACCTATGTACAAGAATGGATCTAGATGTGCTAAATCAAATCTGATAAGACTATCTAAAAGCATATAGTCTCGTAGCCATAAATGCATATTGTTAAAAAAATATTAAAAAATCCAGTGATAGACAAAATGTCCATGACTGGGGAGTATTGACTAAACCGAACCAATCATGAACATTAATTTTCCACCCATTTTCTAAAGGCAGAATGTAAATATGAGGTTTAAGAGGCACTCTGAGTCTATTAAAGAACAGATAACTGTATAGTAATGTAAAAAAAAACTTATAAATTTTTAGTAAAATCAACATACTTCCAATCAAGTCCTTAACGCAAATCACTTAGTTTTTACCCATTCTCTGCCCAAGTTACTACTTATATTTTTCATTTGGAATCTATTATAGTTATTAACTTTTAAATGTTTGTATGTGGTAGAGGGATTGTTACCAAACATAAAAATAATTACAAACGGGAATAGGACACAGCTGATTTCTTATTTTTTTAATCTGAATTTGAAATGTCCATAATAGGAGCCATGTCCAACACCGGTGCCTTTACCTTACTCAGAAAGTGCATTAAAAAACCATAAGAAATTATACCAAGATATTATTCTTGTTGACGTATTTTATAAAAATATAGTTTTAGAACGTCATACAAAAATTTGCGCTATACAATTTGAGGTATCATTTTACTTAAACACATTAGTAAATAAATAACTATAGAATAAATAAGACTAAACAACTGACTCGGCTAGGCATATAAGCCACAACATGACCAGTCGTAACAACATTGTTATAATATATTCGTCCGAATTTGGTGAAACGATTTGGCTACTTAATTTTAATGTGATTTCGTAACATAGTCCTTAAATTGTATTTTCACATACTTAACAAAAACAGTTAGTATAACAATTTCAGGGATACTATACACTAACATAATCTTTGCCTATCATACCATACAAATTACCAACAACCATCTGCAACTAACATTCAGATTAAATGTCTAAAGAGAGATTTGTGATTTTGTTCTTACTTTATGAAAGTAACTTTTCTTAATTATTGTATTTTCTAAGCTCTATTTATGATCCCTAAATAAATCCCATACAAGTACAATACGACTATGGACCACGCGTACTGCAGACTCAGAAGAGGCTTTTTTATGCTTGATGACATCTGCAAAAAAAATAAAACCGGTCACGGCACCATTTTAAAATTAAATACTCAGGATTGAAATAACTAGTCGACCCGGCGAACTTCTTACCGCCTAAGGCCGCATTTAGGGAGACGGGGCGCGTTGCGCGGGGCGTCGTGAGGGCCTTGTACGGTACGATATCCAACATAGACCTTTGTTTTGATCTTGAAGCGTTGAACGACGCGGCAATGCACGCGTCGCGGCCCGCATCGACTGTGCCACCGTGTCTCCGTAAACGGTCTCATAAATGGCTATACGTTTGATTTTATCGCAGCACGCCCCGCACGACGCCCCGCGTGCCCCTAAATGCGGCCTTACAGTTAGGCCCTAACCTATTACTATTTTCTGAAGTTATTAGGAGTGTTATTAGTAGGCGCACGTGGCAGCCAGCCTCCAGCATTCGTTCTGTTCACTCTGGAAGCGCTGGAAAAACGTGTCGCAAACTCTACTAAGTATCATGGTAGGGTCCTGAGGTTCTGTGGGAGAGAGAAGGAGCGTGCTACCTTATAATCCTGCTGGTAGACGGACTGCACGCAGCAGCGGGTCATGACCACGAGCCCGCACATCTGTTGCTGCATGTCGAGCGCGTACTCGATACTCCTGATCAGGTCGTTCGTCTTCAGCACGAGCAGCGCTTGCCGGTCCACGTGCTCCAGGCACTCCGTTATGTGCTGAAGAAAGTTTGGCAGCTCATTCTGGAACGTTGATTTCTGGAACAATTTTATGACGTTAGAATTAGGGTCAAAGCACAAACAATACGCGCGACACTGATGCGACACATAGACGCAGCATCGGCTCATAAAATAGGTCGTGTGATGCAGCCTACAATAATAATAATTACAGCGCATTTGTATGGACAGATGTTGCGTCAGCGTCGCGTCGGTGTCGCATTGTATTTTTGACATTGATTATTTGACATGGAACTTCGTACCGCAAAATATAATACTTTATGCTGTGCATGTATTATGCAAAAAGAAACCTTGTCTTAAATCACACTATCAATTTAAAAAAACGCATTAAAATTGGTTCCGTAGTTTTAAATATCTAAGCATACAAAGACACAGACGCATACACATGCTGCGCGGGCGCTTAGGTAAACCGTTTCCCTAAATGGTTATCAAATAACAACCGCGTTTCGATGTTTAACGCAAACCGGACGGAAACGCGGAAACACTATAGTTAGAACACCGACAACGCGCCAGCGACACGACGAAAAATATGTTCATTCAGTAGTATTGAAAATTTGGGTCAGTCTTCAATCTTTCTCTCACTTCAGCTCACTTGACTGTTTACATTCAACTTTATTATGTACATAACTAATCAACCACTGACAAACCAATAGGTCAGTCTGTGTTAACTTAAATTTAAATTTCAAAACACACCTCAACAGAACTAGGCTTAGTCCTATCAATGCCCTTCATGATTGTATCCCATGGCCTCCCGGTGACCATGCAGGCGAACAGTCCGTACAGTTCCTTCCTGATCCCGAGGACTTCAGCATGCTTCTGCATTTCATCCTTGTCCCTTGATATTATGGACAGCCAGAGCTTTGAGTAGTGATAGCGGAATTTATCTGTTAGTTGCTGTAAATTTATAGAGAACTTACACATTACCTATTGAAAATGAAACCCACATTGAACTTACTGACAAAACAGAAAACTACAAAATAATAAGAATTTAAATGGAAATTTTTGTCTTGTAAAAGAAAAACTTAAAAAAAAAAATATGTAAAAAAATACCAACAAGAGTACAAATTATTTAGATTTAGCTGAATTATAAAAGCTTAATGACTAATTTAAAAACAAAAATGAGAAAAAAAAACCATTTACTAACAAACTTACAGCATACAAACCATGATCCAGCAGGTACACCACAGTGCCTTCCCCAGGTTGCTTAGAGACCAAAATATTTCCAGGGTGAGGGTCACTGTGCACAAAGCCATTGACAAAGATCATGTGGGAATAGAGGTCGCCAAGTTTTCTGCATAGGTCAGCACGGTCAATTTTGTTTTTCTGTAAAAAAATATGCTTCTAATTCATCAAATTACTGACACATTGTTAGCTTAGATTTACTGCAAAATGAGTTGAATATTAAAGAATTAAAGACTTGTTGTGGGGGAGGACTATTGTGATGGTAAAAGACTTTTTTGGCTAGGTAATTAAAAAAAAAAAAAATTTAAGTATAACAAAAGAATAAGAATGCGATACTAGTAAAACTTTTACAAAGGCTTACCTCAATGTAAGTTCTGTCGTTGACCTGTCCACCACTTATATACTCCATTACTAACACTCTCTCTGTACTGTAATCCCAGAATATCTTAGGCACCTTAAGCCAAGTATAGTCTTTAAACATATTTGCGACTTTCTCAGCATTCTCGCCTTCTTGTAAAAAATTCAACTCTTTTGCAATGTTCTTTTTTGTTTCATCAACTAACCATTGCATTTGAAAATCTGGAAACACTTTTGACATGGCAGTTACTACAAACTCTATCCATTGCAGATCAATTTTGATGCTTTTTCTTACAAAGAAGTGTTGTACTTTAACAGCTACATCTGTTCCATCTTTAAGTTTTGCTTTGTGCACTTGCGCTAGTGAAGCAGTGCCAAGTGGTTCAGAATCAAACTCTGAAAATAATTCTAGAGGCTGGGAAAACAGGCAAGATATATTGAAATAAAATTAAATAAGAATAAACTTTTTTTTATTTCAACAATCTGTATCAGATTGCATAATAATTTCATGCCTTTTAGTAATTATTTTTTTTATGCCACACTTAAACTTATTTTAAACTTTAATGTGCTAATAAATTATAAGTAGAAAATTTGTTATTTATGAGTACTTACATCTTTCTTCAGATCTTCTTTGATGACTTTATAAAGCTGTTCAACCGTGTTCTTTGGTGCATCTTTGTGTAAGATTCTCATTGTTTGCACATACTCATTGGGAAGCAAATAGTCGAGCGCGCCGATGTGTTGACCAATTTTTATGTACGCACCTTTATTTGTTCTGCACAATTCAAGTAGTTTATCAGCGCTTATTTGATGAGCTTGACTCCTGACCTCGATGTATTCCTTCGATGTTCTGTCCCATTCCTTGCTATACAACATCGATTTGTATGTCCTCCCGATTTCTACAGCCGTGCAGGCTGTTCTCACAACTCTCACTATAGCCAAAGTATCATAATCCTCAACTTGGTAAGCCACTGCACCTCCTACGGCAGCACCGCCTACCAATCCAAATTTCACAAGTCGGGAAAGCATTATACTAATCCAAATGTTTTGGTAACAGATCCAACATTTATTAGGCTAACCTTAGCTTTTAATTCAACACTGATTAAGTAGTATGTTTTAATTATAACCAAATTTATTTTACTGGGTTAGATCAAAAACTTCCAATATCTACCACTATGTACTACCCTCAGAATAAAGACAAGCATAGAAACCGGGCTAAAATAAAAAGTTATTTTCATATTGTTACGCTCCTTACTAAACGGCAAAAAGACTATTAGTTAGAGAGAGATAAAATATAAGAATTCTTTGCAAGTTTTCTTCTTGTGGTATCAAAGTGGTTTATTGATGACACTGGTTTATTAGTACCGTACAAAATTAAAAACCAATAATTTGGTACATATTTGGTGGTTTGTTTATGGTTTGTTTTATTTTGACGTATAATATGACATTGTAAACATCGGTAGCAGCTCCAAAAGTTTTATGATTATTTTTTATGAAAAAGGTGTGATAAATTGGTTTTGTGATTGTGAATGTTTAACTTAATGTATAACAATCTCTTGTGTAGTGACGGGATGTGAATCAAATGCGTCAAGGAATCAAAATCTTGATGTTTCGGTCACCTACCATTCGGTAAATAATTTTGTTTCATTGTAGACTTCTGGGCACTATTTTGACAAATAAATTATCAAGAACATCAATTTTACACGCTGTTTGTCGAACTCGTACCTAAATTTATTGAATTATTACGGTAAAACACCTTCTGTAAAGGTTATGATAGTGTTGTGCCAAAATATGTTTAGACAAAAGTTATCGAACCTAAATCATCCGTTCTAACTTAAGGACAAATAAAAATCAGACATAATAATATGCTAATTGTTGTATTTTTTTCAGTTTTCAAGTAAATTATATACTAAAAACAAAATGACTGGATGCTATAAAGAGACAAGATTTTAAACATTCACAACATACTGTTTTATCAACAAAGAAGATTTAAGATGGTGAAGATTATAACCTGAAACTGTAACAACAGTTTTGCTGCTGCAATTTGAATAAGTTGGTTGGTGGTAATCATAAAATATTGCCCTTTCAATTGCTTATTTTATATCAAATTAATTAAATGTTATTCGTTATCAACTTAATGTTAAAGGAAATAGGACAGCGACATTCAGTGGACAATTCATATTTCATATCTAAGAAAGAAATGCAACCAGAAAATACCATCATCTCAGCTAAAAACGTCTACTGCTGGATATAGGCCTTAAAGAAAATATCGTGACATACAATTTGCCCATTCTGTATTTAAAACAGGTTTAAGTTTATCTATGTTTTTTTTCTGCAGATCCTCATAATTGTATATGAAAATTTCAAGTTTAAGTTGCGGGATGTCATCGTTTAAGTTAATATTCTCAAAGATACCTGTTTTCTAAAATAAAATACGAAGGCTTTAATTAATATATATTTGAATAAATTATTATTATTATTGTCTTGAATATAATATTTAAGAACATTTTTCTTGCTTTCTTACAGGCCTCACAAAATACTTTGATAAAAAAAGCTACAGAATATATGAACCGTAAATTTGGGTAAACCAATGCTGTAAACTGTAAACAAATAAAATTCCATGAAAATTTTACTTTGTGATAAAAACAAAAGCGCCATTGTTGCTGCAGGATATCACTTACGTATGTATAAATTGTTTACACCCAGGTTTTATAATACTTACTCTCTTTTATAAGTTTTAATTAAAACATATTATATTTTTAGGTCTCAAAAAAAAACCACAAGCAGGGTTTTTTCACATACAAACAAAGTGATGATCAAGATCAACCCAGGCAAAAACAAACATTTGAGGTGCAGAGTGCAGAGCAAGATTATTAAAAATGAGTGTGTAAAGAAAGAAGCGCATAATTCATACATTATGAAATTTCCAAAAATAGATTTGTTTTACTTGTTTTATATATACATATTATTATAGGCACACATCTTTTAGTTTTAATTATTTTAGAGCTGTGCTAATAATATCTGATGTGACAGAGTTTTTTATGAACGGAAAATCTTTAGAAATAGGTAAGTATTATTATATTTTTATCAAGACACCCGTTTTATTCATTAAAATAACTTATTGTGTGCAGTAGGTTTCCTGGAAGAAATCGCTTTAATCGATAAGGCACAATTGCCCTTATTCTTTTTCTGTTAAAAATGTTATACGGTTTGTTACATTTTGTATTTTTATTTGCATTTTTATAGCAATAAAGCGTTTTTATCTTTGTCTTTGTTTTCTTGTTATTATAATACCATACAATTACTCCTGAGTTAGTTATGATAAGTTCCATAATAAAGAACCATGTCTTGTATAAAAGTATAGACAACTAGATTTAGGACAAGTTATTTTTGCCATCACTAGCTTTTTAGAAAATTAAAAATAAAAAGTCGAACCCAGGTACGGGCAAGGTGCGGAAGAGTCATACGACCCAGTGGAGAAAGTATATTGGTCTCTTTTTAACATATTCAATGGTTGCACTTCAGGAGTGCCTATATTACGCAGCCACGTATTACGCACCCCGATAATGCCCGGCCGTGGATTACGCAGCCAATAATTGGTGTACATGCACACGGAATCTTGGATGCGAAATACATGGACGGCAATTATCGAGGAGGACAAAATAAAACGCGTCCAAGTATTACGCAGCCACGTATTGCCCGGCCAATAATGTCCGGCCGTGGATTACGCAGCCAATAATTGGTGTACATGGACACGGATTATTGGTTGGTCCGCAGGCGATATTACGCAGCCCAATAAAACGACGCCAATACAGATTAACATTTTCTATTAGGGCTCTGTCACACTCGAACGAAACACATAGTGAATTTGTTTTTTATTTTATTTCACTTACATGGATAGGCAAAGGGATCTAGCACATACGGCCACATCTTGTTATTTTTTGCCTACTTTAAAAAGGGAGGTTCTCAGTTTGACCTGTATAAATATTTAACCGTAATTATAATATATCATGGCTATCCGATTTCGAAGCGGTTCTCAGAAAAGTATTTCTCACATACGGTTACAAGATTTTGGTGTTTAATCCGACTTCTATCGAAAAGGAAGTTCTCATTTATTAGAGTGTCAGTTTATTGAAAGCGAGTCCATGAGTTGTAATTACTACGTTGTAATAATACGCACAGTAAGTACGCTATTGATATAGTTCAAGGAGGCGGGTCCTTTTTTTAATAGGAAGTCTTTAGGCGTCTTGCTTTTGTCTGTTAATTTATCTTATTTAGATGCTTAATAGTCCATACACAGTATTTTTACAGTATTATTTTTAACCGACGCCAAAAAAGCAGGTTCTCGACGAAATTTTCATACATACATTTTGCTTTTACTGTAAATACGAGATTCCTTCATCAAACATGTTCAAACTAATCTCGAAAAAAATCCTTGATAATCTTGCTTATGCTTATAATTTTTGCTAGTAGGTGGGTAAAAGTAAAAAAAATGTACATAGGTGAAAAAGTGAATGTCCTCAACGTTGTGAAGCATAAAAAAGATCTGGTGGAAATACCGTTTAAAAAGCGATGTAGACTAAATTTCAATGCCATAATAATTAAATTTACATATATTTTTATTTTATTTTAAAGTAAAAGAATGTTAATTACTTAGGTAGGTAGCCTACCTTACCTACTTAGCCTTAGAGCTTTCAATCAAGACCTAAATTAAGAGCCAGTTTACCCCGATGCTAGCGCCATTCTCGAAAAAAAAATTTTTATTCATTTTCTTTGTTTAAAAAGAAAATATACTGAACAAAAACGGTCTACGAAATGAGGCCCTCACCAAACTCCATAAATTACTTATAATTGTTTGAGTGATTCAGTTTAAAAAAATCACATCCTTATTAGTTTTTTTTTATTAAAAGTATTCCTGAAAACTAGAACTACATATTGGTACAAATCTGTTAATATACCATCTAAATTTCTAAAAACATGTCCCAAAGAAAATAATTTAAATAAATAGGTACCTATTTTTTTTAAACTTATCTATAGTATTTTACTTCATACTAGTCAAGCCGGCAAACTTAGTACTGCCTAACAATGTTGTGCACGTATATACATATAAACCTTTCTCTTGAATCACTATCTAAACAAAACCGCATCAATATCTGTTGCGTAGTTTTAAAGATCTAAGGATGCATACATAGAGACAGCAGGAAGCAACTTTGTTTTATACTAACTTATGTAGTGATATGTCTAACTTATGTATATGTTGCTGTTTTTGTTCATGAAAAATGTACAAGTCCTAATACACATACCTACACAAACACAATAGACAATATCAACCTACCTAAAATTTTATTTAGCATATCTGAGTTTGCATAATGGTTACTAGTGTAGGCCTGTTTGTTTCCTCAGGTAATAGTTGTTGTAAAAGGCATCCATGTACCCCAAAGTTCTTTTCATATATGTACTATATAATTTTAATTACCTACCTACACGCATTTTATACAGTAGGTGGTGACATTGACATGGTGTGGCAGAGATGGCAGCAGTTCTAGGGTCAAGGCAACTTCAGCACGCTCCAGCTTTGCATGTAGAAACTATTGATTTTATGCCAACAAGGGTAGTGCCCTGCTTAGGTTTTAGGGTTAATTAGTTAACAGCCGGTTATGTTTGTTCTCCAAGCTATTCTAGGTGGCCAGTGTGGATAGTTTTGGTTTATCTAACTAAGTCTAACTTTTTAAGTACCTAGGTAAGTAAGTAAACCAATATTCTGTTATGTACACGAAACCTTAAGATTAAAACTAACATTATGGCACTAAACACGGTCTTCGAGTCTGACAAAGTTCACATTAACACCAACCAGCGATTCCTTCTACAGTATAAGTATACAATCGCTGGATGGTGTTAATGTGAACTTTGTCAGACTCGAAGACCGTGTTTAGTGCCATAATGTTAGTTTTGATCCTAAGGTTGCCACTAAAATTCTGCTGAAACGAAATTTTGATCATATGTTTTATTGTAGCAAGCTTACAAGATACTAACCTAAACAAACGGATGGATCTTATCTTAGCATCAATCAATCAATCAATAATATACAAGGTTTGTCTATTATTTGTAACGAGTGGGACAGAGCTCTAATAGCGATGTTAATCTGTATTGGCGTCGTTTTATCGGGCTGCGTTTTATTGCCTGCGGACCACCCAATAAAACGCATCCACGTATTCCGCAGCCAATAATTGGTGTACAATGTACACCAATTATTGGCTGCGTAATCCACGGCCGGACATTATCGGGGTGCGTAAAATATTACGCAGGCAATAATGCCCGGCCATGGATTACGCAGCCAATAATTGGTGTACATTGTACACCAATTATTGGCTGCGTAATACGCGGCCGGGCATTATCGGGCTGCGATTTATCATGGCTGCGAATTATTGTTTACCCACTTGAGTAAGTAGCGTAACACAATGATGTGACTTTTTATTTTAGGACTCCTTCTATGCTTGTCTTTATTCTGAGGTACTACCACACGACCAGGGTTGTCAACCTATTTTTTTTTCTCGTAGCTCGTACCTAAGCAAGCAAAAAACTCGAAATTTTTGCTTTCAAATTTCGTAGGTATATTGAATAAACTTGCGATTTTAGGCCGCTTTTGGTAAAAACAAAAAAAAAACATTTCATTGTTTCAAAAACTTTACTTAATGAGGGGTTTTCAAAGTGACAGAAAAGAAAAAAAAACTTTCATAATACGCCGGTAGATGGCGGTGTCTAAAGCAATATAAGAGAAATGGGAGATCGAATATTGACTGAATCTTTGGATTGGATCATTTTCTGCTAAGTATAAATCTTATTTTCACCTACTGCGTAACTGCCTCAGTCAAATTTTAATTTTTATGTTTTATTTTTGAGTTATAGAATCATTTATTTCAGCTTGACCTATTGCTACTGGCAGAGCGCCATCTGGTAGCAGCTTAATAAAACTTGTTTTTTTCTTCTGAACTGTCAAATTGAAAACCTCTCATTAAACTTTCACTTTAAAACAATGATGGGTTTTCAAAATGACAATGAGGGGTTTCAAAGTGAAAAAAACAAAAAAAAAGTTTCATAATACGCCCGAAGATGGCGGTGTCTACAGCAATATTCAGAGAGATTCCCATCTCTCTGATTATTACTGATCCAGTATTGACTGACTCTTTGGTTTGGATCATTTTCTACTAAGTATACATTTTAATTTCACCCACTCCGTCAATGCCTCAGTTAAATTTAATTTTTTATGTTTTATTTTGAGCTATTGACTCATTCATTTCATCTTGATCTATTGCTCCTCACAGAGCGCCATCTGATAGTAGCGTAATAAAACTTGTTTTTTTCTTCTGAGATGTAAGTTGGTAACTCTCGGTATGGCGCGAAATTCAAATTTTTCCCCGTTTTTTATTTATTATAGCGAAAGTATTCTTTTTTAATAAAGTTTAAATGAATTCGCGTATATAAAAAAATCATCTCTCACATTGTAATACAACGTTTTTTGAAGACATACCTACTAATGTTGTTTGTTAAAAAAGAAAACTTTCGCCATAATAAATAAAAAACGTGAAAAAATTTGAATTTCGCGCCATACCGTGAGTTACCGCCATGCTTCATGTAATGCAAAGTCATGCTACTTTCCCTATTGTCAAAATCTCGTACATAATTGTACGAGGATAATAGTGTCCTCGTATGTACCTCGTACGGGAGGTACAAAATCTCGTATTGTTACAAGGAACCCGTACGGTTGGCAGCCCTGCACGACGAACGTCCGTCAATCAATCAACACTGTCTGAATTGAATACTGAATTGATCGTCGGTCAATCAATCAACTAGAAAAATTTTACTCTCTAGTTGAGATTGAGACGCGTGATGGAGACTGATATTTTGTTTAGTTTTTAATCGTGTGTGAAGTGATAGTTTTCATAAATTAGAGCAAAATAGCATGTAAAACGACCTGCTGACCCATGTAAACGAAGATGGCACGGTTACGCTACTGTGTACTGTTTCTCTTACTTGTTTTTAAGAATAATAATACTGAGGAGTACAACCTGAACGGTCTTCATGGTCAAGCATACTGGTTGGATATCAACATTGGGCATCCCTATCAAAAAGTGAGAACCTACCATCTTTTTGCTTTGTAATTTAGGAAACGACCCACCGACCTGATGTTGACTAGATCCATCAATCTAATCTATTTGTGCTGCACATAGAACAACCCACCGACCACACGTACCTTACCTCATCTCCAAATGAAAAGAGTAGAATAATTTGATAGAGGTGGGCTCTTTAGGGGCGCCTCCAGGCGACCATTGTCGTAAGGCAAGGCAAACATCTGTTTGTCTGAGCCACTTGGTGGGCACCCTGCAGTACCTCACCTCTTGTAGTATAGGATACTTTACTACCATTTTACCACCTTTAAGGTATCAATACTAATTAGGAGTCTAATTAACCTTCAGTGATATCTTGTATCCTTTATTGAATTATTAATCTTTGAAAGACCTTTGTGGTATTAATATAAGGTCAATGTGGGGAAGTCCGTCTGGGAGGTAAGTCCGTCTAGCGGCAATAACTTCCGTTCTAAAAGGAATTTAGCGGTTACGATTTGATCGGTAAAGCAGATCTGTAAATTACTTTTCAGCTAATTATCATAGATGTCGCTAGACGCATTATCTTAGGAGAAATTTGGCAAACTTTTTTTTTGCCTATTTGAACTTGAAGTTTAGCAGTGATGTACTTCCAAAATAATTTTGGAAAAAATGAAAATTGAAGGAGTTTTACCATTTCCTGTTTCTACATGGGTGCTTTTCAAAAAGGGTGCTCGTTACGAAACCGGAATATACCGGAAAAAAAAATATTTTTGTTTTATTTTTTAAATTATTTGAATAGATAATATAATAAACTGTATAAAAATACTAATTATTTAACATTTCAATCATAATTACGGCCAAAAAAAAAGTTTTTTTAGGTCACTCACGCCACAGAAAGTTCCAATTAGTAACATTTTCAAAAATTGTTTAAAAATAAATAAAACATTATTTTTTATTTTCTTTAGTAAAAATCGTATAATACAAGGCAGTGAAATCAATATTAATGCAAAAAAAACATTATTCATTTGTCAGTTTCTCATAATATTAATGAAAATATCTCCAATTAGTAACATTTCTTATCTAATGGTCTCAAATTTTTATGTTTATTTTTTTAAGTTTTAATTATTAAACTATATTAGTAAGCAGTAAAGGTGTATCACTTCATAATCAACAATATTTATCAAAATAATATTTATTTTCTTATTAATTAACAACAAGAAATAAGATTTTTTTACTTAGTCACAACTCAATAGTTACGTGACTGGAAATCTTAGTTACTAACAAGAACATAAAGGTGTAGTCACCTGAATACACTCACTTCTCACATTTTCATAAAGTACTAAATATGGCATCTAATTTGGCTTTTTAAGTCACATTAATCACATTAAGCAACAACATTTCTTGTTCAATGAGTCCGAAGTCATTTTTATAGCAAATTAACTGTTGATATATTCATTTAAATGAAAAATATTTTTGTGTGGACTTGACCTTATGATTCCAGTTCGTAACAAAAATTATTCCGCCAGTACATAACGTTACTTACCGGATGTTACGGAAGCATACTCATAGCCGCAAATCACAATATTTAAGCAAAACTACACGTAGTTCGATGATTTTAAAACACTGTAGTTGTTCTTGGATAGTCGGCGAACAATTTGAAAGAATTCCGTTTAAAAACAATAATACTTTACCGATAAAATGGTACTGTACTAAGCGGAACTCGATTTTGGCGACACTGCTCCTCATGACACTTGTAACGGCCTAGCCAATCACAGGGCCCAACAAAGGATACAATAACGATGTTTTCTGTCAAAAAAGTGTTGCTTCTTCAAATAAATAACTTTAAATTGGTAGTTTTCTTTTTGGAAGTCACCTAAAATTGCCGTTACTTACGCGGAATTCCGGTATGATCGAAAATCGTGGACATAACAATATTTGAATTATTTTTATATTTTATTATGAAAATAGCTATAAAATACATAATAAATATGATTAAATGTTATTTCAATGCAAAATCAAATTATTTCATTTAAGATTTGAGATACATATTACGTTTTATGAAACTTTAAAGTTGGATAGATATGCATGGACATCGTGAAAAGTGGGGGTCAAAGATAATATTTTTATTAATAATTAAAATTCCGTGTGTTTTATTCATAATTTATCTACGAAAAATAAATCCTTATGAAATTTACTATTCAAAAAGCTTTAATTCGCATCAACTTTGCATATTATCACTGACAGTATTAAAGGTGAAAGTCGGTGGACATTACGATTTTCAACATGCAAGAAAAATAAAAAACGCCCACATAGGTAATTTAATAATCCTTCTTTGTTTTTCTTACAGTAGATTTGATAAAATCACTTGTTTTAAACAATTTTCTCATCCAAAAAGAATCATAACATTCAAATATTAAAGTTGGGAAGTCTGTCTAGTAAAAATCGGAAAGTCCGTCTATGACGGAATTCCCTTAATATCAGATATTGTAAACCTTGAGTATAGTGCAAGTTGTTGAAAATCAACTTTTAAACAGCTTTGAGCTTGATTTTATTGTATAATGAAGATGGACTTCACTTTATATACACAATTATTTATTTTGTTTAAAATAAAAAAAAAAGTTTACAACCCCTGCCTGCTTGGATATGACGGTCTTGCCCTAAAAATAATAAAATTGGATTATCATCGAAATCTCAACTGTTTTTACAACGGAATTAAAACCAAAGTGCCAAGCCATTTGTTGTTATCATCTGAAAGAATTTCTCAAGGGTATTTCCATAGAAGATTTTGATAATAAACCACTAGACGGACTTGCCCTTCATTTGCTTGAAGTCCGTCTATTTTCAATTTATTTTTTAAATATCTATACCTATCTCGAAGCTTATGAAAGTGAATATATTTTCTGCATTGGTAAATAAAAAAACATTTCATACTCTATTACCTTCGAGCACATAAATCGGCGTAGAATGCAAATATCAGTACTTATTTAATCTCAAAGTGAATTCGGAGAAAAGTATGTCGGACTTGCCCACACTGACCTTAATTAATTTTTAGTTCAAGGTGGTGCTTGACACAGGTAGTTCAACTTTGGCTGTAGCATCACCTTATAGTTCTCCCAAAATAAAAGCCTACTTTGATCCAGAGAGATCTGAAACTGCCGTTGATACTGGACGTAAGGTAGGTACATTAATATTTAAATTAAGACATAATTTTTTAATAATTTAAGGAATATTTGATTCTGAGTGTTTGTGTTATTTATTAAGTTATTCATTTTGATTTACAGATAGCATCTCATTATATAAATAGCAGCTGGGAAGCTAAATTGATTACAGACTTTGTCCAAATTCCATCACAGTCTCACATACCTGAAGTGATGACTGATATTGGCTTGATAACAAGCGAAGATAATTTCTTCACTGAAAGTAATCAGAGTTGGCAGGTGAGACAAATCTTCTATATTCAGGTTCCAAATATTATAAAGGCAAAAGTGAGGATGGTTCAATGGTTGGATGTTATGTTTTAATTTCATGGTAAATCTAGGTGTATTGATTGAATTATCAATGTCCACAGTATCATAACATTTACAATTAGAATATCACATGGGTATACTATCTTCCATTGTATTTTTATTAAAAAAAAAATGAATTGTATCTCCGCCTTCTCATTTAGTAAGGATATTGTTCCAGTTTACAGACTTTGTTATTTGGCTTTTTCCCTGTAAACCTTAGGGAAAACATAATGTAAGAACCTGAAATGACCCATTCACCCCATTTTCCTTTCTGTTTTTTCAGGGAATTCTAGGACTAGCCTACCCAATCCTGGGAGTACCAGATGAAAAAGATGTCAAATCAAAGACTTGGCTCGATGGTTTATACAGGAAGCGGGGAAGACCTTCATCTTTTGATATAAAACTTTGTGGTGAGGACGAGCAATCCAAGCCATACCATTATGGCAGATTTAGGATACTTGGTAAGTTAAAATAAAAATTCAAAATGTGTTCACAATCCACAATGTAAAATAATTAGACCTGCATTAATGAAGAAGTTATAGCCAAAAGTTTGTGAGGATTCTGGATTGTTCTTACAAGTTGTTATCTTCATCTCGTCCAAGAAAAAGGTCCTACCTACCTATTATGCACCAGTGTATCTACTTAGCTAAGGAGTAATATTAAAAAATAATAATTAAACAGTGTGTCCTAAAAGTCGACGATAAACCGGAAGCAGGAGATGGAGCAAGTCATTACAGCTACCAGAAAAATAAAATTCTAGACCCTGTGGTGGTAAAACTACGGCTTTTTCAAAATAAACACCCTGTGACCATCATTTTCAACTTGTTGCTACAAATTGTAGCATTTGCTTGGTTTCATTTTTGAAATATAGCCACGAGCCACGTGTAGCCTTAGATTTGAAGACATCTACATTAGTTTTAAAGATAAGTGCTTGTTTCTCTCAACAAAAAAAAAAAGACAACACGGGGTCTAGGTTTTTTTCTTTTTGCTGTAGCTGTAATGACTTGCTCTATCTCCTGCTTCCTTTTTATCGTCGACTTTTGGGACATCCTGTATATTTATTACTGGGTACTTATCAAAAATATTTAAAATTTTCCAGACGATGGAACACCAAAAGACAATAACAATACAGTATTCTCAACACCAGTGGTACGACCTTGGTGGTACGAAGTTGTCGTACTATCCGTAAGATTATTACATAGCAAACCGGCGGATCCGACATACAAATCTAACAATATTACTGAAGATGGTAACGAGCCCAATTTAGAGATGTGCAAAGCTTTGAATAAAGATATCGGATTCGTAATTGATAGTGGAACCACTAATGTGAGATTGCCTACTGAATTGTTTAATAAGGTTAGTGCTCTAATATATTATACCTTTTTGTTATGTAAGTACATGTTAAAAGCTGTAGCAGCAACTGAAATTATTAACATTAGCCTGTTGCAGATGTCATTTCATTTCTTTAAATTACTCTCAAAATTAAGTATCATCTAAGCCAGAAAACATCCACAAAGACATAGGCCTCCCCACAAGATCCCAGTAGAGCTCTGCAGCCCACTCATGGGTGGAGATGGGGTATTCTTTAACACAAACATATCTGTATAGTGTTCTGTACTAATAAAATAAGTAAACAATTTCAGGTCAGAAATGAATTAAAAGAAGCCGTCGACACACTTAATTTGACATATCCGCTCGAAGACTCTTATTGGAACGGACAGGTACCTACCCTTTTTTATTACTTTAATACTTATGTAATATTGATGTGTTAGCATTATTAATAAAGTTACATGGTTTCGGTATCAATTATTGCCATATCGAATCTGTGAAAACATGAATAATTTCATACGAGTATAGTAAATTTTGTATTGTTAATTTTTTACAGACAACATGCCTGCCTGAAAGCATTGACTGGAGTAAGACTGGGCTTCCATATTTGGCTTTTGATTTTGTCAGTCACGAAAACCATTCTGAGTATTTTACCATCGAAATACCTCCTGAGGTGAGTCTTTTACTATGCTGTATGTATTTGTTTCGATTACCAAAACTCGGTTAATAATAACTAAACAAAAAATAATTTATGTAATAAAGAATACAAGTTTTATCACTTATTGTACAGTGACGGTCTAGGTCGCCGCAACACTACCGGCTTTTCTGTATTGCAAAATAGATCTTGTTCTTTGGCAATACAGTCTAGGGCTGACGAAATCATAGAAAAATCTATTACGGCCTCCTAGACCGCCATTGTACATCTACCAACTAAATAAATCCTTAAAAACATAATCCTATACTGCAAGAGGCGAAGTGGTTCAAGGACGCCCCCCATGCGGCACCCGGCAAACGAATGTGAAACTAACTGTCCACAGAAGGAAAGATTAGCCGGAATAGCAGAACATTATACTTACCCTTTTTTTTGTAACGAAGGGAAATGCTATAGGCATTTCCCGAGGCTCGGGGGAGCGTCGGGGTTATGTGGGGCTCGCACTTAATAAAACCCCCGGCGGCCGTCTTGGCGCTTTTGGGAAGAACCCGGTGAACCACACATAATAGCGTCCGAAGTGACTGCTCGGTGGCTCAGTTGGCAGTGATGTGGACTGAGTAAACGTGTGCACCCTTGGGGTTCGATTCCCGGGCGGGGCGAATATTGATATGATGAATATCGATGTTCGATTCCGGTCTGGGTGTGATGTTTGTCTCTGTGTGTGTTTCGGGCACCCTAGATCCAGGTTCTTCCTAGTAAGGGGCTCTGATTGTGATGTGTTATTATTTTTATTATTATTAAGTCCTTCCACTTTCAGCTGCTATCACCAAACCAAACATACAACACTCGATTAGCATTTTTATTTGGCAGTTATAATTTTTTGTCATTAGAAATTCGATGGTTTCTTAAAGTGCCAAAGATTGGGTTGTTTTACCTATATTCCCCCAACTGTTAAGAGCTACATGCACCGCGCGGGAGCGGGCGGGCCGCGCTGCTACCGGCTCGGCGTGGAGGGCGGCCGCGGGCCCGGCCTGGGCGTCGTGGCGCTCGAGGGGCTGCAGGTACTTACTTTACTACCATACCAGATTCCTCTGTGGCTGTGGGTGGAATTTGCAGACATTTTGTAACCCAATCTGTGGATCCGAAAAACGGAATCGGCCACAGATGCGGCGGTGTCAAATTTTTATTTATTTGTTTTTGCTATTTCAATTAATCGTTTGTATTTTATTACGTTTTTGGCATAATTCCTTATATGAATTGTCCAAAAAACGGACAATCCACAGATAGGCGTTAAAATATACTTGCAAAATAGTCCGTTTTTCGAACTACCCACAGTCCAAGGGTATATACCTACATCTTGTTTTGATGTGATAACGTCTTATTTATAAATCGATGCCGGCTGAGGATAGAGAGGATAACGATAGAGAGGCACGATCGGCCCAAGCGGTGGCTTGTGACTTATTTCACCATCAATAACAATACTATCGTCCGTAACCAACTTTACAGTACAATTATTTTAACACTCATTACAATCTATGTACATCTTGTCTTTTTACTGTTTATAACTCATGACTTTAGAAACGAATTACAAGCTATACACAACATGTCTTATTACAGTGGGTACTTGTACTTACTGTTTACAATCTCTATATAATCATGTTTTGTTTCTTTTTGTAATGATTAATTCAACGGACGGTTTTTGGACATATGACCAATATTATCTCTACTAATTTAGACATCTCAATTTGCAGGTAACCTTCGACAGAACCTATGACGTGATCCGTTTTCAAAAATCTGACTGCGGCCCACCGATAAGAATATCCGGCCCTTATAAGTCGAAGCATGATTACTACAAACAGTGTAAACTTAGCAAGCTTACCTTTTTTTATGTATCTCCGCCATATTTGACAATAGGATGGGCCTGCCTTGTTTTTTTGGGTTTGGCATTTGCGTTTATGGTTATGATTGTGGACCCTCGATTTATTCCAAAGTGTTTTAGACCTAAACGTTGAACCACTGGAATGCTGCAAAGGTCTCGAGTTAAGATAATGTAACTGTATTCTGGTGTCACTCTCCTAATTCAATGCCAAAGAAATGATATTATTGAGACTTTTTACTTGAGATAAGTCGAGTATCTACATATTTACCCTGTTATTCATAAAAAGTTAAAGAGCATTTTAGTTATTTGACATGTGTCAATTTAGACTGGATGTCACGTATTTACCATACAACAAACCAGAGAAGTAGACCTCCAGTAAAGCTACTTAAAATGTACTGTATCATTATGAATAAGACGGTTAGTATTTACTGTATAAGCGGGCAGTGTGGAGTGTCAAAGAGGGGTTTTCAAAGTGACATTAAAAAAAAAATAGATTCGGAATAAGCCCGTAGATGGCGTTGTCGTAAGTAATAGACATAGGTAAGTAATTCAAATCAATTCAAATAACAATAATAAAGTTAAAAACATAACAAAACAATCTATTTGACTGACGCGTGACGAGTTTCAATTTTATTTTGAGCTTTTAATGATTCATTTGAACTTTTGCAAAGCGCCATCTGATAGCGGCGTGATAAAACTTTTTTTCTAAAATTTAAAATTGAAAACCTCTTATTGTATCACGTTTAAAACCGAATGAACACTTTTCAAAATTAAGTCTGTAGGAAGGTTAGACTTTTGCACAGCGCCATCTGATAGCGGCGTGATAAAACTTTTTTCTGAGATGTCAAATTGAAAACCTTTTATTGTATCACGTTTAAAACCGAATGAACACTTTTCAAAATTAAGTCTGTGGGAAGGTTAGGAGTATTTTAGTAAAGTAGGTAAGGAAAGTTAAAGAGAGCCCATAGCATAATGTATTTTTTTTTTTCAATGATAATTTTTCCAGAAAAATATATTCTTCTATTAACTTTAAGCATATTAAGGAATAATCCTAGAGATTAATATTTATTGACACTTTTTAAGTAAGGTCGAGTAAATTCATGACATAAAACGAGATTACTAAGTTCTGTAGGTTAGGTGATGCCTCACAAGATATACCTACCTTTCGCTTTACAGTCAAACCGATTAAGTATAATGATTGATTGAATTATAAAATCAGAAACATAATGTTGTTACTTGAAATATGGATAATGGTGTACCTGTAAAACAAAAATCATGTTATAGAATCAGAAACATAATGTTGTATGTAACTTGGTAAAACAGAAAAAAACATTAATTATTAGGTAAACCTATATTATTATTATTATATTGGTTTTTGTTAAAAACTGCATGTAAACTTTGCATTTCGTCGCTGTTTTGTTAATGCCGTTACGATACTTTTGGAAAAAAAAAATTACTTACAAGTTGTGATGATGATTTCAATAAATTGTATTATGAGTCCTTACTTAACGATTTAAAATTTTATGAGGCAGACCATTTTTCTTCTTTTTTAGTGCAATGTGCTATATCTCTTCAGCACTCGACTATACTTTCTTAAAATATTGAATTAAAAATAGAGCTTTCCAATATATTAATATATACTTACTTACTTTGATAAGAAAATAACAATTTTGAGAAATGAAAAATATACGTAACCATTTATTTATGACAACTGAATTTTTAATTTGCCTAGGTACTAAAAAAAAAAAAAGTGTCGGGCTGACGTGGAGTGAATTGAAGCGAGTCGCCGCGGACAGATCGACCTGGAGAAACACTATATCTGCCCTCTGCCCCGACTGGGGGACACAGGACTGAAGAGAGAGAGAGACTTCTAGTCGACCCGGCGAACTTCGCACCGCCTTACCTATGTGTGTTGTGCAATTGTGCATGTATCACAACATAGTATAAATAAAACAAAGTCGCCTCTCGTGTCTGTCCCTATGTATGCTTAAATCTTTAGAAATATGCAGAGATTTATGTATATAATACCAACATAGTAATTAAGACCAAGTTCATCCTTGGTCTAAATGGTTAATGAAGACCCCTGCGCTAATTAACAATAATATTATCGCATACTCAGAGCCACTAACTAGGAAGAACCTGTATCTAGGGTGCCCGAAACGTATACAGAGACGAACATTACACCCAGACCGAAAACAAACTGAGTGTGATGTGTTATTATTATTATTATTCATAACAATGTTCGCCCTTTTTTTTTTTAACGAGGGGAAATGCCTATTGCATTTCCCGATGTGGGGCTCGCACCCACTAAAACCCCCCGGCGGCCGTCTTGGCGCTTTTGGGAAGAACCACACATTATAGCGTCCGAAATCTTTCCACGCTCAGCTACTATCAGCTTCATGCTCGGGGAGGGCATATTGTCCCCTCCCTGGCTCGCCTTTGGAGCTGCGGCGGCACAGTGCCACAGGCTGTGCCGCCGCCCATCTCGGGGCCGTTTGATGAGTGTGTCGGGCCCCCGCCCTTCACACCCACGACCCCAAAGACCCCTTTTAGTCGCCTCTTACGACAGACAGGGCATACCGTAGACCTATTCTTACGCCCGGACCTACAGGGCTTAACAATGTTCGCCCTGCCGGGAACCGAACCCAGGTGCACACGCAACTCAGTCCACATCACTGCCAACTGCGCCACGGAGCAGTCAAGTAGGGAGGTATCAGTATTTTGCAATATATTGGTAGCTTATCATTGTTCATGTAGGTGCAATGTATGTGTTCCATTTAAGGTCCTTAATTTTCGTTAGGTTCCCTAAGTTCCGTAATAACAAAAGCACCAGACGCAAATGTGTTCGATTTATGCAATCGCCTTCGACTACAATTTTCCGATGCATTAGCATACAAATCGACCGACGCTACCTGCTGTCGCGCTTCAATATTGAACTTGTATGAATAAAATTGCTATTGTACTGTTTTTATTGTAAGTACCTACCTTTTTTTTGTAAACACTATACAAGTTAGCGTTATGTTATACCATGTCTCTGCTATATGATACCGGTATATTTCTGTACTAACATCTTTTTGAGTGCTTTTATAATAAACTAGTCGACCCGGCGAACTTCGTACCGCCTTACCTATTACTATTTTGTGCATGTATCAAGCTTATAAACCTTCTTCTTGAATCCCTGTGTCTACTAAAGAAAAGCGCATCAAAATCCGTTGCATAGTTTTAAAGATATAAGCATACATAGGGACAGACGCTGGAAGCGACTTTGTTTTATACTATGTATTGAAGAAACGCGCACTGTGATATCATATCCGAACACAACGATAACGCTACGCTCAAGCCTATATATTACTTACGAGCTTTCCCGGCTTACTTCGTTACGCCATAGAATATAAGATACTACAAAAGACTTGGTTCTATAGACTATGTTCTTTTGACTGCCCAGAATGGCCGAATAAAAAACAAACAACAACAACAAACCACCTGTCAAAATATGTACCTAAACAACGGAAAAAATATTGCACCTTGGGTTACATTATTTGAGTTTAGGTAAGGATCCCTAATTTTTTTTTAAATCTAATAGCCTATGACACTCGGGGTTAATGTAGCTTCCTACCAGTGAAATAATTTTTCGAATCGGTTCAGTATTTCCGGAGCCTATTCGTTACAAACAAACAAACAAACAAATCTTTCCTCTTTATAATATTGGTAAAGATAAATTCTATGTCTGCACAAATAAACTCAAAAGACCAAAAAAAATAAAGACCTTTATATTTTTTGGTCTTTTGAGTGCGATGTGGTGTCTGAAACCATATTATACCTGTATAATATGGTTTCAGACACCACATCGCTGAATTGATACACTACAAACTACGCGTGTTTTGTGGAATGAAAAATGTCTACCATACTCCAAAAGATATAAAAGTGCCTATATGGCATTTTAAGCTATAATATATAAGTATATGGCTTATAATACCCTACTTACATACTCTACTTACTTACCTTACATACTCTACTTACTTACGTAGAGTATGGATACTGAGGAGGAAATTATTAGATACGTAGTTACTAGGTAAGTAAGTATTGTAAGTAGGTATTTTTCGAAGTGGAATAAGATGTACCCACTCTAGGTAAATAAATATTTTCACTTCTGCAATTGGAAGAGTAATATCCGAGTGGAAATCGAAATTCCTAGTTCAACTCGATAATTTGATAATCGTACCGCTTGCCGCCGACTGTGAATTGATTGGATAAAATCTCAAGATTGCTTAGGTTAAATATAAAATAAATAACCACTTACAAACAACTCAATATTGCTTGTTAAATTAAGTCCATATTACCTGTATCCGATGAAGACAGCATCAGAAATCAAAAATATTTTATTTTGTTTTATTTGAATGGGTTTACCTACCTACTAATGGGGCGGAAATATATTATTGTAGGAGTAAAATCTTTCCCAAACTAGGGTACGTAGATGGTGGAGGTAGGTAGGTAATAAATTATTTTTAACTCCAAGTAAAGTTAATAAGTTACTAAGTACTTACATCATATTTTCAGAGGTACAAAATAAGTATTAGATATCCATCCAGCCTTTTTACAAAGGAAGGTATTCACTAAAAACTCATACTTCACTGTTTTGTTTCAACCCAGGAAAACTCATTCAGGTTTCCGTTTTACAAGCGCAAACCTGAAAATGATAAAAGTTTTTTTCGTATGCGCGAAATTCCGCGCAAAATTGTTTATTTCCAGCCGCTACTTTTACGCTTAATTGAGTTACTTTCCCACGGTTTTTACATTTCATTGTGTGCCTTTTAACGTTAATTGCATCATGCTTACGTTCTTTGAGCAAGGACCTTGTTTAGGAACCGAGTCAACATGAGTTAGGCCTGAAAGTGTTGAAAGTTAATTACTGAGTCCTTTGTAAAATAGGTGCCTCAGTAGCTATAATATAACTTGGTACCTAACCTACCTAGATAATAATGGTTATTTATTTGTTAAATTTATCTTACACAATCATTTATTTAGGTACATACTCTTGTTACCTGCCTAGGTAAGTAAGTACTTAGGTAATGATGTAAAGTAACTCTTAAAATTTCATAAAAAAGCTACTTTACCAACTATAACGATAAAAACAGTACAACTTCACACAGTCATTTAACTGTATTTATTGGAAAATGAAAATCGTCTGATACGGTACTTTAGTATTCAACTCGAATCTGAATACGGAACTCCATCGAGTAGAAAATTAAATTTCTTTTCTTTGCTGGCTTTACAGATGCCAGGGAAGTTGATAGACTCAAAGAGGTTTAGCACCGAGCCAAGTCGATTGATAATAGGTTTGTACATATATAAGGATCCTAATAACTCAGAGTATAATAATACTTACTAACCAGCCTTTTTTAACCGACTTAAAAAAAAAAGGTTATCAGTTTGACCTGTATGTACATGTTTGTTTGGCCGCGATTATCTCGCGTTTGGCAGACTGATTTGATGCGGTTTTCAGATAAGTATTTGTACATTCAGGAGAAGGTTTTAGTAGGTACCTATATTTTAACAGACTTCGAAAAGAGGAAGTGCTCAGTTGATGTATTTGTAAAAAAATCAATTTTATAATTATTATAAGTAAAGGGCCTGAAATGCAAGCAAGTATTTTTTTTACTCTTACCTAGAGTAAGTAAACCTACAGAAACACTTAGGTTTTTTTTTGGAAGTATAAAGAGTACGATTCGCTTTTTGCATGGCCAAGGAATGAAGGCGTTTTATTTCCGATCCCCTTATAATCTGAATTTCATTTCTGTCGCGACTCACGATTTCTTTTATCTCATTTCAATGCAAATCACTACAGATGTGAGTGGATTTTATTTTCTCAATTGAATGAATACCTACCTATTTACACAGTCATTAATAAAGAGAGAAAGAGATGGAAAGATTCTAATGTCTATTGAAACGCGAATTTTCTTTCATTCACATGGCTTTATAAATATTTAATTAGGTACCAAGAAGACTCGTCGATATCTTACCCGTCCTAACCTATGGCGCTCAAATCTGATCTTTGACCGAATATCAAGTTTAGTCTGAAGATGTGCCAGTGAGATGCACGCTTGCCGGTTGGATCTTGGAGAGAATCTCAAACGAGTGGGTTCCTAGTGGCAGACGCAAACGTGGAAGACCGGAGAAGGTGGCGTTAGGATCTCGATTCCTTCCAGGATGTGGCAAAGCACCGGATGGCTTGGAGGAATCCAGCAGTTTGTCACTAATTAGGCTACATAAAAAATACTCTTAGAAAAAGAAAATTGAGCTTAAATACTTACAATGCAAAAGTTAAAGCTATAAAAATGGTTTTTGTTATCGCGCGGGTAAAGCAGTGGCGGATACATTTTAAAAGTTTTATGGTTTAAAATCCCGGCTGAAAATATTTGTTTGTTTGTTTATTAGTAAGTACGCGCTTTGCATGTAAATAATTGAAAATACTTACCACTTCTGCTTGTCTTCATTTTATTTTAAATTCCCCATTACGTACGCAATGACGATAGTGGTGGCAAGATGATCTTCTTGCTTTAACGACGATCCTTTATTATGATGCTTTTTTCTGCGTATGCACATAGGTATACATACCTACCTATGTACCTAAATTCCTAAATAGCGATTATGATTCATTTAAGTAAGTAAGGTATTATGTGCATGGAGTGCGTGTATCTCTTCGAGTCCGGTTCGCTCCCCATACCTACTAACAAAAAACTTAAAGCGAGACAACGAGACAGCTGAATAATTTTAAATTCAAATGTGTTTTTTTTTATCTGGTAAAAACCGGAATTTAGAGCTGGATATATTGCCTAGGCTCTACCTAGGTTTGTAGTAAGTAGATCCATTCTATAGCTAAAGTTCTAACCTTGTAAGTTACCTAACTCAAAATTAAACTTAAGTATATAGGTATAAATGAAAAAATAGATACCAAAAAATCAACTATGATGAAGAATGATGAAAAAAATAACACTAGAATAAGTTCATGTAAGTAATATATATTTATTATCTAATTTTAAATTCAATAAAACTACTAATTCAAATACACAACAAAATAAAACAATTTGTATTTAAAATTGCATGCGTGTAACAGAACGTCAAATACTGTATTCTTTGGAATAAATGGCATTATTATTATTATTATATAGGTATAAATAAGAGGTAAGCTGTTCATACGTAGTTCATATATAATTATGAAGCTTTAACTGAATCTCTAGAATAAATATATAGTAAGACTCTTAGTTTGACTTTGAACTTCAAGTCCTTGACAACAGTGTGATGTTAACAGAGCTAACCTACATACTTTATTAATAATTAATTATTTCAAAACATGTTTAATGGTAAGGTAAAGTACTTACGTAGGTAATCGAGTTAGGTAGGCATTACTTACCTCATACTAACCGTCTTATTCATAAAGATACAGTACATTTTAAGTAGCTTTACTGGAGGTCTACTTCTTTGGCATGTTGTATGGTAAATACGTGACATCCAGTCTAAATTGACATACTTACTTACGTCCAAAAACTAAAATGCTCTTTAACTTTTTATGAATAACAGGGTAAGGCTATAAGTATACATTTGAATTTGTTCCTTGGCTATAAATTGGATAGAAATGTAAAATTAAAAATTCAATGACGAAGATGGTTAAAATGTGATAAATAACATAATGTCTTACCCTCTTATTCATAAAAAGTTAAAGAGCATTTTAGTTATTTGACGTATGTCAATTTAGACTGGATGTCACGTATTTACCATACAACAAACCAGAGAAGTAGACCTCCAGTAACGCTACTTAAAATCTACTGTATCTTTATGAATAAGACGGTAAGAGTTTAGGTTAGTACTTATATTACACTAAGTATATAATACGGTTTTTTAATTTTCGAATACCCGCTATAGTAGTAACTGTAATAAATACCTGTATGTACACACCTATATTATGTATATGTATATTTACTTAATAATAATAAAAAAAAAATCAGTTTAGATTTCAGATCATATTCTTATGTTAGAACTATAATCGTAGGTTTAAGAGATTAGGATCCCTATGTTTCATAATGTGAAGATGGTCGGCTATTACTTTCAGGTTCAGGATGCTGTTGGAGGTCGCGTCAAGCCTCTGCCGCGTAGCCAGGCATCGCTTGCGGAGCACATCTGGAAAGCCATCAACATGCGCATCCGCAAACATGCCCGACGCACTGCAGAATCTCGCAGCCCCAAAAGCGTCCAGAAAGCATTGTTAAATTGTACTCGCAAAGCATTTAAGGTTGATAATCTATAGCATGTCCATAAGCTGCAAGTATACAAGGAAGTACAGTACGCTTGGAAAATGTCAAATAACTTGGGCAGTACATTTTCGAAACCTATGGGTCACCATGTAAGCCCTTATTGCTAAGGCCCTGCGCTTCCTTTCAATATCAGCGTCATATTAAAAGTTCTTAAAAACGGGATGATTATGACTGTGATGTTTAAAGAATTATCAAAAGGTAAGTATAGTTTATCAAACGATTATTATGACTATAGATTTAAAAAATAATCATATTTTATTATTTTTGAGATATTTTTAAAGCTGAACTTGTACTCTGCCACTGAACACAAAAAAACTAAAAAATATGGTAACTAAGACAGGCTTTATTATCTAGTTTTTTTTTTTTTTAAAACAGGCTCGCCTTGCTCAAGGTCAGTTTCAAAAAAAAAAATTTGGAATGATATCAAAATCTGCATAAAGCTGTTTATATTTAGCAGGTGGTAGAGGTAGCAAGTAGGAGCGTTTTATGCTTATATGTGAAATTTTAGGCGTCAAATACTTTTCAGGCTATATTTTAACAGTTTAAAATCCTAGAAAGAACATTTCGTTAGGAATATGTTAAGTACTTAGACATACTTATTTAATGTATGTATAGGGTAGAGTAGACAAAACAACGGGCAACGAAAAAACCCAACATTCACGAAACTAAAAAAAACGTCAACTTTGTATTGAGTCAATTATTTGTTTTATTTTTTTTCAGTAAATGGAAGTTCTTTCAGTTGTAATCATCAGCGGCAGCGGCGGCTTTGTATTTGTCGTTTTGAAAAAAACTTAAACGCAAACTTTCCATCTTGTAATCTACAATCTTAAACTTAAACGTATACCTAATTAGAGTAGAAAATCACGTAACGACCTCTGATCTAAGTAATAAAACACAAATTAGGTAAGTAAATACAAATTTATAACAAAGTAGGTACTTTACTCATACCTACATGGCGTGTCATCTCTATAAGAGGAATATAATTGCGACCACAGGATAAATATAAAAATAATACTTACAATAGAGAATCCTCATAAACGGGTGTAGAGTTTAGCAATGTTTTAGAAATGACTTGCTGAAGAATGAATGAATGATCTCTTTATTGTTCAAATAAACACAAAACAAGAAACAATAAGTGAGGTGACAAAAGGCGATCTTATAGAGAAAAGAAGAAGAGAAGAGAAGAGAGTAAACTTACTAAATGCCTAGTCAAAAACGCTAATAAGGTATTTTGTAGAATGTTGAGAGTTGAAAACAAAAATAGCATTTCAAATTTTCAGGCAGAACAGATTTGATATTTGATGTATTGTCATAAATATTATTTTATATTGACGTAGGTATTTTAAGCTAGGTTAGGTTTAAAAATGTTTTAAGCAAAAACAATAACTATAACAATGAATCAGCTCCTAATTTTCTGCTTTTTAGGAAGTACAAAATAAATTACTGTCTATTTATTCATAATCCTGTGACTCTCAATAAAGCGCTTTATATAAAAGGTTTACAACGAGTTTTGTCTTATTATTAATTTTATATTGGTCGCTGAACACTGATTTATTTAAATATTTTTTTTTACATTAAAATGAATTTAATAGTATTAGGAATCTTTAGTGTACAGTTGGGATTAGTGGTTTCTGAATGTGAGTAGATAGTACAGTATATAATTCTAGTATTTAAAATGTGATAAAAACTATCTGATATATATATACAAATAACACACTAAACTACTGGACGTAGCGAGGTGAAAATGTGATAAACTTATTTATTAGGGAGTTTAGAGAGATTTATAATCTTTACTATCCTTAGGAAAGGCTACTTAAAAAACAAAGGCTACTTTGTATCCTGAAAAAAAAAAACAACGGGAACGGATAATTGTAATTTTGAGTTTTGAAGTGAAATGTGCTAGTAAAGCCGCGATGCGCTCACCAGTTTTTTAAACACATAATATAAATTAAGCTATTGGTTCCTTTGCGTTTATTTTAATTATTTACCCAATTATTGGTTTAATCATAATCCTAAACAAATCTTATCAAGGCAATTTGTAATTAATAATCTCTCTGCGAAAAGTAAGTGCTATGTTAGTTATTGAAAAAAGTTTGCTCTACCATGAACTAGGTATTCATAATTTCTTCGTGTAGCTATCCTGCGCCATATTCAAAGAGTATAATATAAGCCCACAGGCAACTTAACTATTTAGCGATAGAGTTGATAAGGAAGTTACACTTACTATTGTCTTAGTTAACATTATAATACCTCACAACAATAAAATAATTAAATAGTCTACTTACAATTATAGAACAAATAAGTAGGTATGTCAGTTATTTTAAGTGCTGCAACTCAAACAGAATAATAGGAATAATAAAAATTGTATCACACTTCAATATTTTTGTGTAATTCATTAATTAGTTGCTATGAAATCATATATTCTGTCACTTTAGTTTTAGGTAAAATTGGCCTAACCAATACTATTATTCGTGTTTAATCAAATTTTATTTTATTCAAAATCATCATTGCATGACAGTTTTCCATATAATGGTTAGTAGACATTACTTAATTTAACTAACAGAATACATGATTCCAGAAGCAACCTTAACAATAATCATTTGTTATCGTTTACCTTCCCATCTATCTAATTAAAGAGCTTTACCCCTTTTTTTAGTACAACTACAAACAAAATGTTCTCTGACGGACTCAGCGTGTTTGAAGTCATCAGGGCAGGCCCTCTTGCCAATTTTCGCAGCCGGTGCCCCCGAGACCGGCAACGAGGTTCTAGATCTCATGCACATTGACGCTATCCAGTTCGATCTGGCTGGCCTTCAATTGAACCTTAAGAACATCGATATTAAAGGCCTTAAAAAGGCTACTATTGACAAACTCAAGTAAGACAAAACATTTTGTTCCTCATTATGTAATTATCTAAGATGAGAGATGTCCAGGGCATTGCCATAGTCGCCCCCACGTATAAAAGAACAAACAATCTGGGGGAATTTTCCATAATTTCCACGCTTGGCAGGTGAGCTGGCATTCACTCACAGTAATGGGCTCTGCAATTTTTTCAATAAAGAACGCTGCTGCCCGTCCGGTGTTCCTTTAGTCGCCTTTACGACACCCATGGGACTCCCATGATGGGAGGAGATTGGGTTGGTCACAGTAAACGAGTCAAAAATTATTTATTTAATATAGGATACAAGATATCACTTAATTAAAGGCTATAAGACTAATCTAATCGGTATTGATACCTTATTTGGTAAAGTATCCTATAATGAGAGAGGCGAAGTAGTTCAGGGTGCCCACCAATTGGCTCAGGCAAACAATGCAGCCACAACACTATTTATAAAAAATGCTACTACTTATTATAAAGGCACGGATAAATAAGTGAAAATTCATAATTAGAGAATAAAATAATATTCCAGTTTCGATCCCGCAAAGAAACAGATGCAATTGACATATCACACTGACATACTCATGAGGGGCAAGTACAAAGCCGGCGGTATGCTGCTGATCTTGCCCATCAGTGGTGATGGAGACATTACTATTAAACTCAGTGAGTTTACTCTTCATTAATCTATAATATACAAATGAATCGCAAAACGTAAGTAAGCGCATAACTCAACAACGCCTGGACCAATTTTACACATTCCTTTTTTAAATGTTCGTTAAAGTCCAAGTATGGTTTTTACGGCGAGAAAAAATCGAATAATTAACCGGGAAAATAACATAGTAATAGGTTAGGCGGTACGAAGTTCGCCGGGTCGAGTAGTTGCGAGTAGAATACCTAGAAATACTCTTTATTGCAATCAATAGACTTATCATGGTGATAACAATTTATTTAAATTACAACATTGATTGCCATGGCCGGACTAATCGCTTAAAGCGATAATTTAACAATATCTATGGATAAATCGATTTGTAATTAATACAGCCAGATTCGTATAGGTTTCGTTTCCCTTGCAAATCTCCTATTTCTCTTTTCAAAATGAATATGCGGCTTTAAACTCACTAAACTAAGATATTATATCCTTTGTTCCTCAGTATCTGTTATCTATAATCATAACAGGATGGTCTTCTTAGCTTATTTGTTTTACTAAAATGAGCCTTATTTTACAGAGAACTTAAAAATCGACTTAACGGCGCAATATGACGTCACAAAAAATGCAGATGGAAAAGATACTATTGAAATGAGCAGCTACAAATACAAGTATGATGTCAAAGATAACGCCAACTACCAACTCACTAACCTGTTCAATGGGAATAAACAACTCAGTAAGTAAAACAATTTAAAAACAAGTAAGTAGGTACAGTGGCGGTCTGGTCGGCGTACACTTCCGGTTTTTCTGTATTGCAAAATAGCTCTGTTGTTTGGTAAACTAAACTGTATTAGGGCGCAAGAGACCATAGACAAATCTGTAACGCCCTTTTCGACCCGCCACTGTATTTCGACCTTTTCATAAATTATTAGCCTGCAAATGCGCCTAAGACATATTTTATAGCAAATATACTACCCGCAATATTGTGTTCCGTTGACTGATCCATTATCTATGAAATCAACTTTTTTTTTATTTCAATTTATTGGAGCAAATAACAGATACAGAGTAACAATAAAATATGATAAACAAATATAACACAAGTGTATAAAATCTTTCAAGGATAAGCATTTAAGCATAGTACTAGAGTCCAACATAATTGAGACTGTTAAGCTTGATATCGACTTGGATTTAATATTTTCTTCCTTATAGAATCCTCATATACAGAGTATTTCTGACAAGGCGGTAAATCCACTTATACAGGATGTTGCTGAGGCGATAATTAATCAAAGATGTGATTAAGCTCATCATACCTAACAATTGTTAAGTATGTAATTAAGTAATTGGTTCGATTAGCTGACAAGGCAGCTGATTTTAGTTTTTAAATTTTGACAAATGTTACTTTTTGAAAGTACTTAGGTATGATAAACTTGTAATACTACTCCTTTAATTTATTACCGCCTTGTCAGAAACACCCGGTATATTCCATAAGGCCAATATTAAATCACTTTTAATGTTTTTCAGGTGATACTATGCTAACCTTTATGAACGAAAACTGGAAGTTGTTGTCTCAAGAGTTCGGCAGGCCGCTCATAGACGAGCCCATAAAGAAGGTTTTCTCCTCCATAAAGTCCTACCTAAAGTCGCAGCCTATGGAATATTTTGTTAATGTTTGATTAAATAACTGTTTTGAATTTCGTTTTTTTTTGAGGTAAATAGAAATGAGGGTCAGGATCATTAAAAGAGCAAAGGGACATTAAGAGGAGAACGGATGCGATACTAGCGCCAGTTCGATAAGTAATTATTATCTTCTAAATCATGGCCGAAATCAAAAGTATGCGTCATTGACTCCTTATAGATAATCTTGCTTAGAAGTTTTAAGGCTCTGTTGTGTAGCTTTTAGGATAATGGTATTAGAAATATTCGTTTGTAAAACTAAAATTGGCCACTTTAAGCAACAAACGAATAGTTCTAAGATTATTATCCTAAAAGCTACACAACAGAGCCTTCAAAATTCTAAGCAAGATTATCTAGGGAGTCAAAGACGCATTTGATTTCGACGACGTTTGATTTCGGCCATGGTTTAGAAGATATTAATAATTTCACACATTTTCGCCCCTTATACGAAAAGAGTGAAAAACCAATTAAATTTAAACCACTCCAAATCTTGACAAACATCATAGTATCAAACAGGAGTACTTTGAAATAATTTATTTGTCTGTCCTTTTATAATTATTATTATCCGCAAGGATACGAATATAGAACATGAACAAAACTCTAGGCCTTGAATTTTTTTTGCAAGGAACTAGTTTTGTAACTATTATTTTTATCGTTAAAATGCTAAGTATAGACGTTCTTGAGTTATAAGTGCTGTAATTAAATACGTCTTTGTTTTATACTTATTTAAAGATGTAGGGACACTGGACAAGTAATTGTAATACCTACATTTGCATACATTGTATCATAATAGGATTGGAATTTTACACTAATAACAATTTATATGAGAACGAAATATGACATAGTATTTGGGTAGGTAATCAGGTGGTGGGATTGACGGTCCTACGATGTGAATACAGAGTTAAGGTGCCAGCGAAAGTGTTTTGAGCATTTATCTATTGTATTTGATGATTTCATTTATTCTTAACTTTCTTAAAAGTGTACAATAAATATCCAAATTCATTTTTAACATTGAACACTAATAAAAATGCAGCTTGGTGTACAATTATTAATACAGTAAGCTTTCAAATAATGTATAAAATAGGCTAAGCTCAACTAAACAATCAATCGTGCCGAGTAAGTAAATACCTACCTAAATATTTTACATGTACAGTCACGGACTAGGAGGCCGTAACAGATTTGTCTATGGTTTCGTCAGCCCAAGACTGTATTACCAGAGAACAAGAACTATTTTACAATACAGAAAAACCGGAAGTGTTACGCCGATCGTGTCCGCCACTGTACATAGGTACAATTTTTTTTCTCGTACGACTGTTAGGTACAGTGGCGGACTAGGAGTCCGTTACAGATTTGTCTATGGTTTCGTCAGCCCTAGACTGTATTACCAAAGAACAAAAGCTATTTTGCAATACAGAAAAACGGAAGTGTTACGCCGACCGTGTCCGCCACTGTACGGGGGCAAGATAGAAAAAAATGTAAGCAACAACGACAATGATATTATTATTCACAGTCGTGAAAATAAATAATAATAATATTCCGTGTGTCAAAATGTAACTTGAGTCGAAATTGATATACACAGTCGAGATTCGAAATCATACGCTCGACGGAGGACGAGACGGCTCCAGCCAGGATACCATGTACTCGAAAACGACTAGTTCGAGATCCTACTCGAGTAGCCTCCAAACACTAATTATGAAATGTCAGCTTAGTAGGTATAAAGATGAAAAGCCCTGTAGGTCCGGGCGTAAGAATAGGTCTACGGTATGCCCTGCCTGTCGTAAAAGGCGACTAAAAGGGGTCTTTGGGGTCGTGGGTGTGAAGGGCGGGGGCCCGACACACTCATCAAACGGCCCCAAGGTGGGCGGCGGCATAGCTTGTGTTGTGGCACTGTGCCGCCGCAGCTCCAAAGGCGAGCCGGGGAGGGAACAATATGCCCTCCCCGATAATGAAGCTGATAGAAGCTGAGCGTGGGAAAACTTCGGACGCTATAATGTGTGGTTCCCGGGGTTCTTCCCAAAAGCGCCAAGACGGCCGCCGGGGGGTTTTAGTGGGTGCTAGCCCCACATACCCCCGACGCTCCCCCGAGCGTCGGGAAATGCGATAGGCATTTCCCCTCGTTAAAAAAAAAAAGGTATAAAGATGAAGAAGAAGAATTGTTGAGAATGATGGGAGGAGGTGAGGTGGCCTTCGTTCGGCAGAGGCAAATGGCCACTTTTACTAAAAGTCCAATGACCCTGATGAGTTTTAAAGTACAATCATTCAATGAGTACATTTCACCTCCTACCTAGGTACCTCTACACTTTGACTAAAACTTCCTTAATGAGGAAACCTTTCATGAGGTCAACTAGAAAAATTGTATTAGTTATTAAATAGTAAGGTGACTACTCAAAAGTAGCACTCTCAGAATTAGCACTGACTTAAGCCGAGTGATTGTTAATGACCCCTTCGAATAAAGTTTAATAAGCTGGTACTTACATAATATGTTGCTTCAAATTGATTCAGGTGTTAATTTAGTAGGTACAAATACAAAAGCCCTGTAGGTCCGGGCGTAAGAATAGGTGTAGACCTCTTACGACAGGCAGGGTATACCGTAGTAGGGTATACCCTGCCTGTCGTAAGAGGCGACTAAAAGGGGTCTTTGGGGTCGTGGATGTGAAGGGCGGGGGCCCGACACACTCATCAAACGGCCCCAAGGTGGGCGGCGGCATAGCTTGTGGCACTGTGCCGCCGCAGCTACAAAGGCGAGCCGGGGAGGGAACAACATGCCCTCCCCGAGCACGAAGCTGATAGCAGCTGAGCGTGGGAAGAACTTCGGACGCCAGTAATGCGTGGTTCCCGGGGTCCTTCCCAAAAGCGCCAAGACGGCCGCCGGGGGGTTTTAGTGGGTGCGAGCCCCACATACCCCATACGCGTTAGGCATCTCCCCCCGTTACAAAAAAAAAACATACAAATACAAGCACACATGAACATAACTTCTGGCTCTACATTGACTTAAACTTTCCTAATCTATACCAATATTATAAAGAGGAAAGATTTGTTTGTTTGTTTGTAACGGATAGGCTCCGGAAATACTGAACCGATTTAAAACATTCTTTCACTGGTAGGAAGCTACATTAACCCCGAGTGTCATAGGCTATATTAGATTTACAAAAAAATTAGGGATCCTTACCTAAACTCAAATAATATAACTCAAGGTGCAATATTTTTTCCGTTGTTTACACATACTTTGACAGGTGGTTTGTTGTTGTTGTTTGTTTTTTATTCGGCCATTCTGGGCAGTCAAAAGAACATAGTCTATAGAGCCAAGTCTTTTGTAGTATCTTATATTCTATGGCGTAACGAAGTAAGCCGGGAAAGCTCGTGAGTAATACTTTCGTTAGTTCAATTAGAAATGGAATAGTATTATTATTAACAACTTGTAGATTAAAATGTATTAAGGCCACAAAAAGGAAAATAATGAAGTACTTAGTTAAAATGATAAGTACTTACTTAGTTCATTAAAAAAAGAAATGGTAGTTAATAAAAATTGAGTGTTAACGAACTCAAGACAACTTTAAAATAGCCATTTATTATTTTAATTTTTATTGAAATGTGCGAATAATTTAATTTAATCTCTTGGTCACTGATCATAATATAAAACATAGTGTGGACGGATCGTTAGGGCAGTTGATCTTTGTAGGGCGTGATACAAACAACAATTTGAAAAAATGGTTTTCTACAAGAATTTTATTATAATTGCTCTGGCTGGATTTGTTAGTGGTAATCGTAAGTATTAAAAACTTATTATTTTAGAAGGCGATAATTGTGATTTATGATAAATTTGTTACAAATGAGCTATAGCGCCATTCGAATAGTATAAATTAATACTTACTACTTATAACGTAAATTAAAATAAAAAACTCTGAGCACTTCCGGTTACCTGTATTTTCAACCTATGCTAAACGTGACCATTTCTAATGACATCCTTTTATTTTCTCGACATATATTTTTATTATAAAGTCTGAATATCTGCTTTAATATACTTCATTTTAGGTAAAAAATCCCTTTAGTACGAAGATATTAATTTTTATTGAGAGTTCTGCACTAAACGCTATTTTATTGTATAGCATTTCATGAAAGCTCCATAAAATTAACTTATAAAAACGTTTAGTTATACAAATACTATCGACCCGGCAAACTACGTACCGCCAAACTTATTACTATGTTGCTCATGTATTATACCCTAAAAACCTTCCTCTTGAATCACTATCTATTAAAAAAAACGCATCAAATCCGTTGGATATGTAGTGTTAAAGATAATATAATCATACATAGGACAGACGCGGGAAGCGACTTTATTTTATACTATGTATTGATTGATGATATTGATATTGATATTTGAGCATCATTTAACTACAGTTTAGTAGATAAATGAAGTAGCTAGAATTTGCAGCTACTTCATTTTAACGTGTTTATGGCCACTTGATTCTACTCTACCTAGAATCTGAATGGCACCTACGAATTAAATATGCGAATTATTTATCTAACAGTTTCCTTCATTATATTATCTTCTAAAGGACAACATTGTAATGTTAAACTGGTTTACTAACTTCCTAGACTTACAGTTGCATTATCGATGTTTAGTTAATAATATTATAGAAAAGAATCGAATAGCCTAAACCGTTTCTAAAACGTCCCATTTGCTTTACCTCCATTTAGGAAATTTTATACAGGAGTATTATGAGTTTAAGTTTGGTACAATAAAAAGGCAGTATAACGACATTTTTCCCCATGAACCGGTCAATTACACGGTACCCGCCTCATGATTCGCATTTTACTACGAGTGCGTCGTTTAAAACAATTTATTTATAATTAAAAGTAATGCGATACGAGATACGAGTTTTCCTGTAAGTTGCACGTGTTCTCCTTGGATTATCACCTTTAAATTGTAGAAATAAAACGCTTCTTGGTATTATAAGTTTCAATATTAAAGGTTTTTTTTTTATCTGGTTTATTATAAAAAACCGTAAAATTTATTTACACTTGACAGCTAAGCTTAAGTTAACATTGGTAAGCTTTACCCCTACCTTTAGTGACAGAGTATTTGGGCCCCAATTAGGGCCAATATCTAGCGTGAACAAGAAAAATAATTATTTATAGTGTATGTACCATAAAGTATTGGTCGACCTTTTTAAAGAAAAAAAACATACTTACTTAAGAGGCATAGCACCCGTTTTTTTGTGACGGGGAGAAATGCCTTCCGCGCTTCCTGTCGCTCGGGGGAGCGACGGGGGTGTGTGGGGATTGCAACCACTAAAACTCCCCGGTGGCCGCCTCAGCGATTTGGAAAGGACCCCGGGATTCGCCTCAAAGCCTTCCGCTAGGATCCTTCCCACGCATAGCTGCATTCCAGCTTCTGCCTCGGGGAGGGTATGTTTCTCCCTCCGCTGCACCACCACTGATGCTGCAGCGGCACAGTGCCACAAACTGTGCCGCCACCCTAGAGTAGCGCCACCCGCAAAAAATATCAAAAATGTGAAACAGTATTCCCCAAGATCATGTAGCCTTCTTATCATCGTCATGTGTTTTTAGATGTTGTATAGCTTATAAGTTAAAGACCAAAGAAAGCAACAAATTGTTGCTAAAAACGGCCACTTTTGGCGAAAATCTATAGCTTTCTTTGGCCCTAAAAATAATAGGCTACATTATCTAGAGGAATACTGTTTCACATTTTTGATTTGCCTTAGTTTAGAAAATATTAAATATTTTCGCGGGTGGCGGGCGCTACTTTAGCTGTGCTATGACTATTAAGTATTTTTTGTTATAAGTATTGGGCATATAAATAAAATATACTAATCGGAACAGTTTAAAATAGGTACCTACATAAAGTAACTAACTGTTAACAGTTACTACCTTGGTCGATCGATAGACAGTTTTACCATTTAAATAAATGGTTATCTCATTATTAATGTCGCTTATTTAATTCACAAGGGCTTTGTATTAATTTATATTTGCGGTAACTATTTTAAAAACATACTTACCTAGGTAGGTAATTGAAAAAATCCATTTGAGATAGGTACAATTTATTAAAAAAAATTAAAACTTTTAACTAAAAAGTTTCCTGTAGATTGATTCAATTAATGATTTTAAAATATATTTTGTTGATTTTCAAAATTGTAAATTTATGATGTTCTTTGTATTAATTGTAATGAAGTTAATGTTCAGTTATTGATTGTAATGAAGTGTACATACTTCCGTTTTCTTGCAGCCTTCCTACCAGTCGAAAAATGCGTCTTATCGGACTCCAAGTGTATGCAAAAAGCGTTTCAAGACGCTCTTCCAGTATTCATGGCAGGAATACCAAAATTGGAAACAGAAGTTCTAGACGTTCTAGAAATGGACGATGTTGCTTTCGATCTTGCGGGATTGCAATTCTCTTTAACTCAAGGAACATTGAAAGGATTGAAGAACAGCGTTATTGACAAAGTCAAGTAAGTTGATTGATGGACTATATTTGATAAACGAAAGATCTATGTACTTAGTGATGGATGGATGAATTATTGAGAGGTTTTCAATTTGATATTAAGTTTTATCACGCCGCTATCAGATGGCGCCTTGCAAAAGCTTAAAGATTAATTTGAAATGAATCATGCAAAGCTCAAAATAAAATTGAAACTCATCACGCGTCAGTCAAATAGTTTTTGTTGTGTTTTATTTTAAACTTTTCTTGTTAATTTGAACTAATTTGAATTACTTACCTGTCTATTTATTTGGACAACGCCATCTACGGGCGTATTACAAAACTATTTTTATTTAAGTAATGTCAGTTTGAAAACCCCTCATTGAGACAATGATAAGTCGTAAATCTGTGAATAAATGCATTGCATTATTTGGATTAGGATTGGATTTACCTTTCTTATTAGTTAGGAACTAAAATAAGAGTAACTGATATGAAGTTAAGTAAAATTAAGTTAAATTTTAAATTTCTTTATTCAATATAGGATTAGAGTCACCTTTTGTTAGTCAATTTAGTCTATACCTTATTTAATAAATTTTCCTGCAAGAGGCGAGGTGGTTTATAGGGGGGCCCGCCATGCAGCTTGGGCAATCAACGGCCTACAGAAGAGGGACTGTCTAAGTCAGTTCAGATTCATTAAACCAAATAACTATTTCCAGATGGGACACAAATAAAAACAAAATAGAGATCAAATACCACGTAAACTGTACGGTGAAGGGGCACTACACGGCGGGCGGGCGCGTACTCATCCTGCCGATCACGGGCGACGGACAGATGAAGCTGAAGATGAGTGAGTTATTGACGATTTTTGATTGGCTGGCTTTCCTGTTTGATCGACAGTTGGATGGTTTTATATTTAACTAGTCAACCCAGCGAACTTTGCACTCGACTGCTTAAACTATAACTATGTTTTGCATGTATTATGCGTATAAACCTTCCTCTTGAATCACTCTATCTATTAAAAAAAACCTTATCAAAATCCGTTGCATAGTTTTAAAGATTTATATAGCGACATGCAAGAAGCATATATAGCTTATATAGCGACAGGTGACAGCGGAAGGGACTTTGTTTTATACTAAGCATGTTAGGTATCTCTTTAACATTAATAATGTCGCTTATCTAATTCTTAAAGGTTTTATATTAATTACCTTACTTCACGGATTTAGCGGGATAAAAAACTAATTTTGAACTTCATAAATTTCCGTTTAAAATGTGATGTCATCGAATTTATCAATGTCACTTTAATGTTTTATATTATTTAATGATTTATAACAGATTTTTGCATGTTGCTGTAGTTAGTTTTTGTTTTATAATCATACTTCCTCTTTTATTGGACGTCCTACCAGTCTCATTGGTGTATACTTACGTATTTAAATATATACTTAGTGACTTGCTAAAAGGAACATAGGCCTACACATACTATACTACGTCTTACTGGCCGATTTATATAAGAGCGGAAAAAGCTGACTCTCGTTAATTAATAATGACATTACGTTGTTTGTGACAGCATATTACTAACTAACCATATTGCCTTTGTTTCATATAGAGAACCTGGTGATCCGACTGTACCTAGACTACGACGTAAAGAAAAACGGCGAGGGCAAGGAATACGTCGCTCTAAACAAGTACAGTTTCGATTTCGACTTAAAGGACAGCGCTCATTTCGATTTGGGCAATCTGTTCAATGGAAACCAGGATCTCAGTACGTATCCATAACGTAATCTATATTATATATAATCCAAATACTACTGATTGCTTGCTTACTCACTCACTCACTCACGCACTCATCAACGCCCGGCCGAAACCGCTGAAGATAGGAAGATGAAATTTGGACAGTAGCTTCCTTTTAAGGCACCCACTAAGACGGGATTTTGAGATAACTTAAGTAATTAAATATAAAAGCATCGAGTTTAAAATATAATTATATACTAGTTGGCTCGATGAAATTTGTAATCCTGCTATTGAAATTTCTCCGAAATACATATTTTCAGATATTTTAATAGGCAGAGAAGAGACGATGACAAAAAATCAAGTGTCATTAAAATCGGTAGGTACAATTGACTTGAATAATAAGTGGTTTATTATCACGACCTCAAAAAGAAGATTTATGTTATAATAAATAGTAACTTCCAGAAAATAATAAAAAGCTTTAACGTTTGCTAATAAGTTTATTTCTTGTTTTAGGTGTTGCTATGCTCCGGTTCCTAAATGAAAACTCGAAGGAGGTTATCAATGAATTTGGAAGACCAATAATGGAGGGTGCAGCAAAGAAAGTTTTTAAGAACGTTCGCACATACCTAAGCAAGATGCCGATCGAAGATATTGCTATTAGCAAGGCTTGAGGCGTGGTAAATCCAAAACCAAATTATGTTGTACCTATATTTTGTTTTGTAGTGTGTGATTAATGAAATATGAATTCCTAATGAAATGGTTTTCTTGTTTTCAAAATGCCTTGTTTTTTTTTTCTGGCCTTTTAGTCTTATAAAAAAGTTTAACGCCTGATAAAAAAAAAGACAATGTTAGGCATTCGTCGATTTTTGTTTATCCAAAAAACACACAAATCACAATCATAGAGAAAAAAAGAAATGGGGACTAAAAATGGAATGTAGGTGTTTGCCAGTGTTGTTGTTCAAACAAACAGCAAACTAGATTTTATTTCGTTATTCTTCCAATATCCGGGTATTCAATGTATACGCAGGCTGTAATCAAATAAGTTAAACATTTTTGGTATACAGGCAGACTAAGTATATGTAATTATACTATGTAATAGGTATAGTCGCTAATAAACTCGTTTCCAACTATTAACTTATTTAATAGGTATTAGATTTATGAAAAGCTATAATAAGTATTCTTCCTATTAACAGGGTAAGTAAGTACTCCTAATTAACAAAAAAAACATCATTATCAACTCTGGCAAGAAAAGTCCACTGCTGAACATAAGACTCACTCAATCAAATCGTTTTTTTTTATTATAATTACTTTTTTTATGCTAAAATTACAAAATTCTAAAATAACTGAATTTTAATGGAGATAGAACTAAGAAGTTTTTGATATATTTTAATCAAAAATTAGTCAAAAACTTTAAGGAGGTAATAATTTATGATTTCACATTCTACGTATTGTGTATAGAAAATAGAATACAACAACTAAGGTTTACAATAGAGCATTAATTACTAAACTTTCGTCAGTCTACCTGCCTGGTTCAGGCATTCAGACCTTAGAGAAGACATACATAACTCATTAAGCCTTTACTTTACTACAAATAACAATGTAAGGGTTCTAGACGAATATGACGTTTCTGAAAAGGCGGTAATAATCTGTATATTTTTGTTAGCCAATAGTAACTTTTCGAATGTAACGTACTCGCAAAGAAGAATTTGCCGTCGAGACTAAGAGCCCTCTTTTTTTTGGAGAAGTTGTTAGATAGTGTAAGTATTGAGTTGAATGCCTTCAAATTTAAAGAGTGCCTTCAAATGATAACCGCCTTGTTAGAAACTGCGTTATGAATATAAAACAAAATCATTACATAAGTACATTTAGAACAGATAAATCTAAATTAAAACGAGCCGAAATTTAAACCAACTCCAATTTATCTAACAATATGGAAAAACGCAATGAAAATACAAAAACTCTTAATATAATGATGTAATTGCTATTGCATGTTTTAATTAAGATTATTTTAAAATATTTATAACTAGTCGACCCGGCGAACTTCGTACCGCCTTACCTATTACTATTTTGTGCATGTATTATACTTATAAACCTTCCTCTTGAATCACTTTATCTATTAAAAAAAACCGCATCCAAATCCGATGCATCGTTCAAAAGATATAAGCATACATAGGGACAGACGCGGAAAGCGACTTTGTTTTATACTATGTATTGATTTAGCGTTTTGATAGCGTTTTGCTTTGTTGTAGTTTTAAAATTAGCGTTGATTGGAAATATTTCAGAAAGAAAAGAAAAGTATCTAATTTAAAGCAGCCTACAAATTATTCGTGTTTTCGCAACCAAAGTGTATAAAATTAATTTTCATGGTTAAAACTTGAGGCAGCCGCCGCTAGCCAGCTGATCTAAACCCTTGACAGTTTCGAGATTCGCCGAAGGTCTAACGATACCCTTTGTCGCGTATCTAATACAAAGATTTTCTTTTCACTGCTCGCCTCGCTGCCTTTGTTGGCAAGATCAAGGGCGATATGTCAAGGTGTGGCCACTTGACTTTGACACCACTTAACTTGTATGCCTAGGAGGCCTGGTGCCTACTTGAAAGGGTTGAATCCTGTTTTCAGTAACTTATTTAAAGTAATTTGAAGTCACATACCAATGCTGAAATTTACCTATAATCACCAAATCCAAAAGTGTACGATTTTAAAATTGTTTTATAAGTTAGTGTTAAAGTAAAATAGAACATCGACTACGCTGCTTTCTTTTTATGATATTTGTAGGTAAATCAAAAGTAACGATATAAGCAATAATGTTACCCCATTACATGCAAATTAAATTAATTGTACTTGAAATTTTATAATGTAAGTACTTTTGTTTATATGTTTTTTTCTTCTTCAAATTTTGACATGGTGAAACTGATCCCGTACGTGATTTTTTATAGGATTTCCTGTTTTTAACAAGGCAACTATTTGAAGCAACAAATGCCCCTGTTAAGATGAAACGAAAGGATAACGGCTTTGGTTTCTCAGGCTTGTAGATTTAATCTCGACGCTTCTGCGGTCCGCTGGGACTTGAGAGGGGTTATTGCAATTTATTATATTGGATTCGGTTTACTATTAATCATGAAAAAAATTTAATAAATTTCTACAACCACGTACTTATATAAACAGTTTACAAAACAATTTTTAGGGGGTAAAAATAACTTTTTGTGTTTTTTTTTATAAATGTGGTATTTGAGTTTGTGGTAGTTGTTAGCTTTAACTGAAATTTGATAACCAGAAAACGTTTTACTGTTGTTTTTGAAACCACGTATTTTCTAAGAGGGCTTTGAAACGATAATCTAATAACTTTTAAAATTTTAATTATGTTAAGTACCCCTTAGCTAATGATAAGCCTTTATCTCTGGCTTCTTCAAAGCGAACTGTCCTTCGCTGGGAGTTCAGAGTAACCTTATTTGTAAAACTAACAATAATCTAATTAATAAAGTTGTCAGTTTCTAGCTTTCGCTTAAAACATTTCACTTAGAACTCGCTCTTTCCAAAAGCCAAATCAGGGCAATTCAAAGGCGTCTAACGTTACAATGGCGCTGTAAAGTAACCCCGGCGCAACCAGCAATTCTCTCCCTGAAAATCTGTGTTTTCAGCTTCAGTCTCGGCAGAGATTCGGATGTGGGCGCTCGTGTCATTCTGTAAAATATCGGGACTTTACGTAATTTTCTCGAGAGTTTGAATTCAACGTTCGTTGTCACATTCCAAGCTAACAGTTTTGTTAAGAATTTCTTGTGTTTTACTTCTCAATTTAAGTAAATTTTTGTTCCAAGTGAGACGTTTACTTAGTACAAAAGTAAGATAGTCAAAGCGCTTATCCCGTAAGCCCCGAGGTTTCTTCCTATTTTTTTTGGGTCAAGATTTCTGTGTTTTTAGCGTGTTACTGTGGTTCGACGGCCGTGTGACTTAATAATACGTGCCAGGTAAGTTACGAGGGTAAGGGCATAAATATTTGAAAGTAACGTTTAACTATCTATTTCTTTCCAGTAAGAAAGACACTATATACAGTATGTAATAGGTAATTCTTCGTATCAACACAAAATGCTTGATAAAATGGCTTTTAAAAAAGGTATAAGGTGTGTTTATATTGATTATTAAGGCAATATGCATTAAAATTTAAATATTTAATGACAATAATGTACAGCTAAAAAAAAGTTGTTAAAAAACGTTTCATCTGAAAAAAAAAAGTAATAGCTTAAATAAAAAAATATATCTATGTTGTATCTAACCGAAACATAGTTACAAACCAAAAATAAGTTTTCTTTTATATATTATAATATTATTTTTTTGTAGCCTGTCTATTTTTCTACTTATATATTTACCGTTTTATTCTTATAGATACAGTACGTTTAAAATAGCTTTACTTGAGGTCTACTTCTCTGGTTACTTGTTTGGTAAATAAAAGACATCCTGTCTAAATTGACTTAAGTCAAATAACTGAAATTCTCTTTATCTTTCTATGAATTATTGCGCAATACGATAACGCAATACGAAGTGCTAATGATCTTAGAAATATTCGTTTGTGAAACTAAAAGTGACCACTTTAGACAAAAAACAGTATATTCCTTAGATTTTGAACCTGAAAGCTACACAACAGAGCCCTAAAAAAATCTAAGCAAGATTATCTTTGGGCATCATTGACGCATATTTTTGATTTATCATTGACGCATATTTTTGATTTCGGCCATGGATAGTTTAGAATATATTAATTATTTATCTAAAGTGGCACTAACATCGCGTCACACGGGACTACTTTTTAATTATACTGTCTTAGTATACATTTTTTGGATGTTAAATCAAATAAAATAAGTATAAATTTATAACACTAGCCCTAGACAAAAACAAATTAAAATTTCTTAGAATAGATTTTGACATTTCAATTATTTCGCTGTAACAAACTAATCTGTGTCTATCAAATCTTAATGTCAAAAGGCTAATTAAATTTTCTGAGAAAACTTTAATAATAATCGAGAGGAAAATTCTAAATTTATCTTTGTTTAAAAGCAATCATTCCACGTTAAATCTCTTTGAATTCAATTAATTTAGGCTTTCGTCTTGAATATTTAATTTGGTTCAAATTAATAAATCTTCGCGGCCTCTTTTTAGGGTTTTGATCTCATTAGGAAAACGTTCCCATGTCTGTCTCTCTTTTCGTCTGTCCGGTGCCTCTCTCTTACCTTACAATTAGATCCCTGTCTTTAACATGTTCCTCGGCTTCTTTTGGTGGTACAAGGCCCAAAATGTTAAATTCCATGCAGCGCTACAGCAACTGCTGCATTGCAACTATGGGAATTTTGTTGCATTTCATGCATAGATTGCAGAGTCAATTAAAACAAATATATAATTGGGGTGTCAGTTTATTCAGCAGTTTATTTAACTTTATCCCCATCCCCAGCAAAAGTTTTTTTTTACTATAAATCTGAATAGGTACTAATATCCGAAAAATAACTTGGCAATAGCAAAAATTACGATTTTTAAGAATGTTATTGTATTCGTAAAACAATAAACATTTTTTTCAATGAAATTTCAAAGCGTTGGCGTGGAGGGGATTTGTACGGAATAAAAAAATAGTTGTCGAGAACAGGAGGGAAGCGGGCGAAATGAAACTTAGAGCTGGAAATGCTGTATCGTGGTTCCGTACCATTTAAATTTTGCTTTGGGCGTACAAAGCTGAAATTTGGCATGTAGGTTCCTTAGGGAGTGTAGGTGAGCACTAAGAAAGGATTTCCCGAAATTCCCACGGGAACGGGAAAAAACGGTATTTTTGTGTTTATGAGAAATCTGCGCGGGAAATACCGCGGGGCAGCCTCTAGTAAAATATAAATCTATTTTTCGGCTGAAACAATGGGAATAATAAACTCATAAATAAGTATATTCGTGTCCAATGGAATGTTACACTTTTGAAATAAAGAATATAATTAAAATGATAAATTCTAAACGGTTTGCAACGTTTTTCTACAGATAAAATAGAATTACTGTAGTCATAATCTACCAGCTGAATCCTAAATTTCACGGCTTAGCGACTGTCTATAGGCGAAAAGTAATAAAAGTAAAAGAGTGGAGACAATAGTGGCCGGCAGGGAAATGCTCAGTCCTCTGCACGCGTAGAAATTCATTTCAAAGTGCGGATCATTATGAGAACGTCCGTTTAATTTGCAAACTATTATCCGTACAAAGATATCTATGTCGACGGTTTGTATATGCTATTTAATCTTTCCATTTTGTATTTTTCTTTATTTGAAGCACTACTGTTTCTAACTGAATTACTACTTACAGCTTCTGGGTATATATCGCTCATTTGCGACAAGAAAACGCATTTGAAAGTTTAAAATTCGTATAACTTTTTTATTATTATGTTTGGACTATGCGGTTCTTTACAACATATCTTCACAAACTATCCGTTTATCGTTATAGCTTGCATTCAGACTATTTACTCAAGTATTTTAATTTTTATGATTTTCTATTTAAAAAACCGGCCTCCTTGTTGCATTATTCTTGTAAAAACTTAGAAATATTGCGAGACAAACAGATATGTTCCGTTTTTGCTGACAAAAAAAAGTTATAAACACCAATAATTTTACGAGTTTGGTAGTATTGTTATGTTTTTATTGATAATCTGTGATATAAATATATATAACTCCATAAAATAAATGTATGGATCATTTTAATTAAGACACGTTACTGCAGTAAACATCAATATATTTTTATTTTTACAACTTAAAAAATATTTTAGCGATAGTATCTGCAATATATTATATTGCATGGATTAAGAAGTAAACTTCTTAACTAATAATATGATATCAAATAAGATATTCTATTTAGCTTAATATTCTTTGATTGTGCACGTTTAAAATGTGATTTATCCCACTATAATTGCAACAACAAAAAAAAAAAAATTAAATTGCTATTAAATTGTAAAATATGGCCCCGAATATTATCTCCATACTTCTATACTTACATACAATAATTAACTTTTAGAAAACATAATAAACATATATGTACTAAGTTGGGTTAGCGATTTTTAATGTCAATAGGCACGGTCATTCCATCGACATGGACACTATGGAGGTGAAGACTAGAGAGTGAGTATGTAGTCAACGTAGTTGCTTTCCCATAATAAACCGATTCACGCGACACAAGACCACACCGTCTTAACAATGTCGAAGAACTGATGGTCACAAAAGGCTGAAAAGTTCTTGAGTGGCGACCACGCACCAGACGACACAAAGTAGGCAGACCCCTCACAATGTTGCGGTTCGGATGCAAGGATCGGTCGGCATTGCGATCTGTGGACCACGACGTCTGATCTATGTGGAGTGGGCGTCTTTCGGCTGAGGTGATGATGATAATAACTAGGGATGGTTTAGGACTTCTGTATCCTAAACATGCATACTTCGGTTATTCCTAAACATGCATAGGGAGATAGTCATAAACTTTTCACATAGTCAAATTTTCTCATAACACCAAATAGCGTCGTTCACTGATTAATCACAACTACTACCAGACATACGTGATCGAAGATTTAGCGGCAGATGCTACACATTGAGAAGCGCAGAAAAATTTTGCTACGTTCATACCTACGGACAAGGTTTAAAATCATCCAAGACCTAAAAAAATAAGTTGCATTTAGACCATTTTTTAACCGACGAAAAAACAAAAAGGAGGAGGTTCTCAATTCGTCGCGTATATTTTTTTTTTTTTTTTTATGTATGGTCACGCATAACTTTTTACTGTGTGGACCGATTTTGATAATTCTTTTTTTAATCGACAGGGTATACCTTGAAGTTGGTCCCATAAAAATTTGGAAATAAAATTCCCACCCTAAGGGTGGGAAAATAGGGGTGACTTTTTGGTCGGCGGGTCGATTTATCCACTCACAGGTTGCATTTCCGTGTTACATTATAACTTTTGATACATACTTACAATATCTTTGGAAATGAAATAAAATCAGCCAAAAGACGTCCACTGCTGGACATAGGCCTGCCTCACAAATCGCCTCACCGACCGTTCGTGATCGAACCTCATCCTGTTAGTCCCTCAACCTTCACCAGGTTGTGTGGCCACCTTGTGGGGTGCGACCACCCGGTGAAGTATGATTAGCTGGGGTCAAAAAATTAGCCCAAAAAAAACTGAAAAGCAAAAAATAAAAACTTTTTATAAAAAAATTAAACCGCCGAAAAAACTGAAAAGCATTAAATAATAGGGAAACATTTTCTATTAGGCCTTAATTTACTCACTTCTTAAAGTAATTTTGGATTACCAAGAAATTTTGAGTCGGTGCCACAGAATCAACGAATAAAGATCACTAAATTACCTGAAACTCAAAGAAATAACCAAAAAACGTATGCCGCTGCGCATCGCGCTTTACATAGATAATGAATTTGCTTGTGTGGTGTGGCGCCGACTTAAAATTTCTTGGTAATCCAAAATTACTTTAAGAAGTGAGTAAATTAAGGCCTAATAGAAAATGTTTTCCTATTATTTAATGCTTTTCAGTTTTTTCGGCGGTTTATTTTTTTTATAAAAAGTTTTTATTGTCATCTATATTGCAACATTGTAAGCTATCCGTTGTGAAAATTAGTTATTTTTCATCTAAAATGTGATAACTTGAGACAACCAACATCAAGACTAAACATTTTGTACCTTCATTATCAACTGTAACGGAATATCTGAACTTAACCAACGAAAATTTTAGTTTTTTTCAGCAACAACGGTACATCTCGATTTAAACCATAGCCTGCGATTAAAATTTTTACAACAAGAATGATTTAGATACAAATGTTCCGTTTTAGCAGATATAATTAGTATAGAAATAAAATTATAGTGAGTTCGCCTTTTCATCAAAACCGTGACACTATGTCTAGTTACGGTCTTGTCGCAATCGGTCAGCATTTTTCTTTATAAACGAGCGGTGATACTGATGTAAACCGTTCTTGCAATAAACATATGGTCGAAAAGAGATGGCACTAAACCGGTTTAATTACTGCAAAACGATATAGTTATGAAATAACACGTTCTTGCAGCACATGAGCGATATATAGAGACCTAAAATTTAGAATGCAAATTAGTGGTTTGAAATTGTGCTGATTAAGGATTTGAGAATTTTCAGTCACGGACGATTAAATATCCGCATATATGCACAGTTCAAATAGATATTGAAAGAAACTTTATTGCAATCAAGTTTTTCCTTGCATTATAAAGAAGGTGTAATGGTTTTAGCGATTCAAAGACATTTATAAAACGATCGGTATAGCTATTTTAGTACTTTACCCACGAAATTGAAATATATTCAGTATAGCCCTGAATAATTTCGTCGAACACCTCTATTCTTCACAGGTTTATCCCACCAAATTCTATAAGCAATAAATGTTGGACCGGTTACGTGCTTGTATTACAACTTTAGTTTTATAACTTCTCTGAAAGTTAAGACCTTTTGTTAAGGAATCGTTTATTATATTACGAAAAGTATTTGAAACATTATGCAAGTAATTTATTAATGGTACGCCTTTTGTTTCTATACATTTTTAATTATCTTGTCAATATGGTAACATTGGTTAGGTATGTATGTAGGCTTTACTATAAAGATATAGAAGCTTTCGATAATTATTAATTCACCCACTCTTAGTAGTTAAGTGTAATTTTTAACAAACTATTAGGGTAGTATACCCACAAAAATTGAGATGGGTTGACGAAATAAAGCTTTTCAGCCTTAAACGAAAAAAGGAGGTTAACTACGGAAATAAATCTAAAAAAAAAGAGCGACAAACGTGTATCGACCAAGTGAAGGCGGTAAATCTGGCAATCTTGCTGAATTGAACACGATACCACCTCACTCTGAGAGAGTGATACCGACCGACGACATTATTTTGCTGGGTTTTGCTTTTGTAAGTCTGAGCTGAGTGACATGCTAACAGTCTAACATACATGTTAATATTCTATAGAAGCTCTATGTAAACCTTGAAATTCTTAATTGCTCAACTTCAAGAAAACAACCGTTAATCTAGAGGTACAATGATTATAAGTATATTATATATTTACGAAAGACGAGCTTTCCCGGCTTACTTCGTTACGCCATAGAATATGCGATACTACAAAAGACTTGGCTCTATAGACTATTTTCTTTTGACCGCCCAGAATGGCCTAATAAAAAACAAACAACAACAACAAACCGTCTGTCAAAATATGTAAACAACGGAAAAAATATTGCACCTTGGGTTACATTATTTGAGTTTAGGTAAGGATCCCTAATTTATTTGAAAATCTAATATAGCCTATAACACTCGGGGTTAATGTAGCTTCCTACCAGTGAAAGAATTTTTCAAATCGGTTCAGTATTTCCGGAGCCTATTCGTTACAAAGAAACAAACAAACAAATCTTTCCTCTTTATAATATTGGTATAGATAAAAATATGAAACTGGGAACCCAAAATATATTTAAAACTTTAGTTAAGTATATAGATAAAATCGTTTGAAGGGTCATATAAAGGTCCTTTCATAACAGAAATACCATCGTTGGATATTGCCTCGAGCACGGTCGGTTCATAGGACCGTCAAATGATAGGTACATATAAATGAGTTTCGGTATCTATGAGTTCTGGGAAACAGATTACGAGATTCTTTTTTGGAATTCAATTATTATTATCGTATAAGAAAACTATTAATTTTTCAAATCTAACATCAATTTTGTAAGGCATTGCAGAACGAAATAGACATAATAGGATAAGTGTAACATTAAAAGTAGGTACTCACGATCAAAATGATAAATTAATTATTATTAGAAATTTAAAATTTTTAAATAAAAGAATTTCGAGGGATGCAGTGCTAAATAAAAGTTCCGCTTTCGCTCCCTTAGAAAATTGACTATTTTAGGCAACAGTTAAAATAATTATGATTACAAAACCAACTTTCATTTTTGCAAATTTAAACTTGATTAAATTTAAATTTAACCTCTACCTAGTCACAATTAATGTTATGCATTAAATAATGCGACATTTCGTTTGTAACACAAAACATCGTAATTTTACTCTACTTCAAGGTATACTCTTGTATTATTCTCAGTTAATTAAGTCTTTAATTATTCTGCACTAGTACGTATATAATATTTAGTGACAGTTTAATTGCACAGCTGAAGAATTAAACGCTCCATTTAACACAAGTAAGCTCGCTTCGGTTCCTTTAAGATTTGGCAGTGATGTGGACTGAGTAATCGTGTGCACCCGGGTTCGATTCCCGGGCGGGGCGAATATTGATATGATGAATATCGATGTTTTTTTCCGGTCTGGGTGTGATGTTCGTCTGTGTGTGTGTTTCAGGCACCCTAGATACAGGTTCTTCCTAGTTAGGGGCTCTGAGTGTGATGTGTTATTATTATTATTATTTACATAGTACCTATATGGTAGACTATGGTAGAAATATATCAATAGCAGAATTCCACTTTAGTTTGTTTTGCGGATATAAAGCCAATAAGACATTGTTACGTCGTAAAAAAATTCTGAGAAATTATAAGGGCGCAAAGATTTATTAGAAGACTCTTCAATCATAAGTATAGGTACTTTGTATTTTACTAGAAAAATCCTATATCTACTGATAAATTTAGTAAAATCAAGACTTTTCTTATTTGATTTTGGACCTCAGTCACAGAACTCATTCCGACTCAATTAATGAATCGAATGTTTTTACAGATTGATTATTATTTTTGACTACCTTGATTTTTGAGAAAATTTTACAGCCTATGTCACCCGGGAATAGCATAGCTTCCCAACACAGTGAAATAATTTTTCATTTCGGTTCAGTGCTTTCGGAGCTTATTCAATGCAAACAAATAAACAATCAATTCTTTCCTCTTTAACCGACTTCTAAAAAGGATGTATGTTTGTATGTATGTTTGTTTGTATGTATGTATGCATGTTTGTCCGCAATTATCTCGAGTTTGTCTGAACAGATTTTGATGCGGTTTTCACATAAGTATTTATTACATTCAGGAGAAGGTTTTAGTACCAATTTTTGTAATACTTATTATTATTTAAAAAATGTAGAGAAACTTAAATAACGAGTTTCCACAGCATAATAAACTACTTAAAGAGTTAGTTAAAGTTGTAAAGATAGCAAAATGTAAACCCAGATTCATAAACAGGTCACCTTATTGCATTAGTATTCCGCAAAGCCTGCTCGGTTCATTGGAATGACTCGCACTAAATTGAATACAGTTGGAACGGAACCTGCTGTGCTTTCTAAAGGCGCTTTACGTTTTTAGCTTACGCTGTCGTTACGATTTGTGCGGAAAATATTTTTATTTATGTCATGAAATGGCACAATGCATTTCCATGGTGATTATGAGCGAAGGATGAACACGTAACGACGCATCGTGGAAAAAAGTTAGAGTTGTGAGACATGCTATGCTATGTCGCTTGACTTTAAACGCAAAGCGCGTCGGCTATGCCTGCACGCGCCTTCTAAATCCTTGCACTATGAAAACTCGTGTAAGTTTGACTACCACGCGGAAATGCGGTTTCGAACTTCGCGACGTAGCTTGGCGCCTACGGTTTCGATTTCTTAAACTTACAGAGTTAAAATTTTGGGTGCATAAGGATCGGCATCAAAACATAGATATAAAAAAAAAAAACTTATAAGTTCCTCTTATGACATTTAATGGCCTTTGATCATGGGAATCAGACAATAATCCTAATAGTGCGATGTGCAAATCAGTGATCGCTTCCGTATAAAATGCTTCACAACTAGGTACCTAAACTAAAACCTTCTATTAAAGACGACTGAATGACAAAGCTTGATTTCTAAATTATCACCTTTTCCATAAAGGGAGCATTTAGAAGCCATTAGCAGAATAGTCCTTTGCCCTAGTTTAATGGACCGTTAAAAGGATGTGGGCAAGGGTAGAAGACAACTTCATCTTTCCATTAAAAGGTTGAAATGGCGTTTGATCTTAAATCATTTTAAGAAGTAAAGCAATTTTACTTACCTACTTAGTTGTTTCAGTAAAAACTAATATTGTTGGCAGTAATGTTGTAAAAACTTAATTAGTCTCATTAAAAATTAATAAGGAAGTTTGAATTTATAAGAATGTAAGTACATAGACTGGGTGTTTCTGACAAGGCGGTAATAAATGAAAGGAGGGATTCAGCTCACCATAACAAACAACTTTCCCAAAGCTACATAGGTCGAAATCTCAAAACTAAAATCAGCTGTTCCGTACATTTGTTCGATCAACTGGCGGGGTCAATAAACGGGACAGCTGATTTTTGTTTTGATATTTCGACCTGTTGCTTAGGGAAAGCTGTTAGGTATGCTGTGCCGAAACCCCCATTTCATTTATTACCGCCTTGTCAGAAACATCCTGTATATGATGTTGATATTGATATTTACAACAGAAATAACTAGAATAAACGCAGCATCTTCGCCTGCTGCTCTTTTGAAATATTTTTACGAAATCACGTTGTTACGGTTCTTGTGGAATTTCTGTTTTGGAACGTTGTCTGTCAGTCAGCAATATAAGATCTCTTCGTAGCATTATCCACATGGAAGCATCCTTTAAAAAACGAAGGAAATCTCGTACTTCTATAAAATAGTTCTGCATATTGCGACTAACGTGTCAAACCAATCAACTAACTAGTAACAGCCACTCACCATATCGTGTGACAGTCACAATGCGACAGTACCGACTTAGAAGTTGGTCCTAGTACAAACTACGTATTCCGTGCACACTGAAGCAGTTCGGTGGCAGAAAATTATGTTAACAAAGATTACAATTACACTGATTTAGTGGTTCCAGAGGCGTTGATAGCGTCAAGGCCAATATAAATAAAATGTTAAAACATGTCAGAATAGAATGAAATCGTTTGTATGGCAATTACTGTGTTACTTTCGGGGAGGGAACAGTTCAACAACAGTCCCCTCCCCGAGTACGAAGCTGTTTAGCAGCTAGGCCTGGAAACCGGACGCTCGGTCAATGCTGGGTCCTTCCCGAAAATCGACGCAAGGCCACCGAGGGGTTTTGGTGGGTGCAAGCCCCACATACTACCGTCGCTCTTCCGGGATAAACGTTAAAAATTTCGTCGGTCATAAAAAAAAGATACTGCGTTAATTAGTTGCCTACCACATCGAGTACTCAGGTGTGCGGCAGCACAGCTTGACTAACGGATAAACTTCTTTGACACGCGTATTGTTGTAGAGTGAAACAGATAATAGTCGCACGCATTGTAAGAGTGATATCTCTAAGAATCCATTAGGTAGCCTTTTAAAATGTAATAAAGCTTTATAAATATTTTCTTCTTCATACTATTCACGCTTATGCTATTTTTAACTATGTTTAGATCTGAATTCCATTTTTAAGATTCATAATTATTATGATTCCGTATCCACAGTTGTACAGTGGCGGACTAGGAGGCCGTAACAGATTTGTCTATGGTTTCGTCAGCCCTAGACTGTATTACCAAAGAACAAGAGCTATTTTGCAATACAGAAAAACCGGAAGTGTTACGCCGATCGTGTCCGCCACTGTACCATGTCACGCTATCATGATCTAAATTTAAATCTAACAAGTTCAAAATCAGAGGAATTAAACAGTTATTGCTTAAAATTACAGTATCAGATATATTTTAAGGAGCCTCTATATCTGTTAGAGTTTAGGTATACCTAATGGGCTGAAATCCTAACGTCTAGGCGACGACGGTTAAACAGTTTTATCTGAAAATGGATAGTTCGAGCAATAAAACGGTTCACACCCAATCGAGCTGGGTCGTTCCACGACCGCGGTTTCTCTCTAATTGGAGATATTGTAAGTACTCTGCAAATCAATTTATACCCACATCCTCGCTTCCTACGGCCTTTCAATAATGGAGTCCTTAATTAAAAGGACCTTTTTGATGGTATTTTATTTAATCCTCGCACGAAACAAGGGAAGGTAAAAATTTTTCGAATAAAAAAAGAACAATGCAAAAATATTAAATTCGTCTCTTATTAAAAACAGACTAAAATTCCTAGATACTTACAATAAATTCTAACTACTGAAATGACATAAAATATGACAGAAACCTTATTAAGTTTACTAGTGAACTTTTAATGAATTTCAAAATTGTGAAATAAAAAATATATAAATACACCTTTACTGTTCTACCTTTTTTTGGTGTGCTTAAAAAACAATCTACTGTCTCATATATTTTTTGAGTCTTATTATTTCTTAGGTTGGATTTTTTTCAATAGTCATTCGTGAATACGAAAAACACAAATATCAGTTAAAGCCACATTGTATTCCCAATGAATCTGATTTACGCGGGGCGTCGGATACACATGATCACATCTCACACATCACTGCCTGTCGTTCTCCGCACTATTGACTGCTGCGTGTAGATGTCACACGCATGTCAAAAGCGTGTTTCGTGAATGTCAAACCAAACGGGTAAATGCTTGTGTAGGTGCTGAATTTTGCATAACTCTTTGTCGTGGATGCGGTACCATAGTATTCATTCAGACATTAGAACATTTTGATTGAATTGTTAAAATTAAAAACAAACGCTTGTGATGTTCGTTGTTTAACCACCTAATTTGTTTCCTGACAGGTTTTTTCTTTTCTTAATCTGGCCAGTACGTTTTGATAGTTAAACTTTAAAAGTGCTCCTTTGGTTTTAAACTGCGGCATTTTGCGATGACACAGGAATTAATGCTACAATATTTTGGACTGTGAAACAAAGCTCCAACGAAGATCGTGATGCAGAATTTAAGTTATTCTAAATAAATCTTTCGATATTTCATTACTTATTATATCATATGAATGTAATCATCTTAAGTCATCTTTGTATCAATGTTATTATTATTAGTAAGGCTTTAATAACCGTTAAATTGAAAATATCGTACTACGTTTAATAAGGAGTAGAGCTAAAAGCCGACTATTATATTTCCTGAAACCTTTAAATTAGTTTTCGACTCCAGGTCTTTAACTAAGTATCTTGTTGTTTAAAGCGTAATCTAAGTAGTAGATGTTTACCTTTACCCAAGCTCAGAGTCCTACGGGCAACTTCAAAATACTTTCAAAGCAAAAAAATCTTGTTAAAACTTTGTGGCTCCGCCTACGACACGGACCCTGCAAATTTGTAGCGTGAGATTTGCTTTGAAAACTCTATCACGAAAAGACCATGTAAGCATTTTACTTTCTATAATAAAATTATATTCGATTTCTCTTAAAATATTAAACAAAACAAAATATGGAACCTTGTTTGAGGATGTTTTTTACTTACTTGAGATGTTGCCAAATTTTGGTTTTATACAATTTAAAATAATTAGTAACGATAAAGCCTTTGCAAAACAGAACGCGCTTCAGCGCAGCGTTAGACAGAGCGCTAGCCTTTTTTTTTTTTTAGGCGGGGAAACTCTTAACGTGTACCCTGCGACCCAAAACCCCGCCGGTGTCCATCTCGGCTGTTGGCAAGGGGGTCACGGGTGATCTTTCGATCGTTGTGTTCAACTCCGCGACCCCCTTCAGCATTAGCTGTTTAGCCTCTTCACGGGGGGATTAGTGGTGGTAGTCCCCCCTGAGCGCGGATGGCTTTTCCTAAGCTCGACGGCGGAATCGGGACACCGCGTTCCGCCGTCCTTCTCGGGGCCGTTATGCACCCAAGGACCCCGGGGTCCCCTCTTAGTCGCCTCTTACGACAGGCAGGGGATACCTTAGTCCTATTCTTCGGCCCGGTACTGCAGGGCGTACAGAGCGCTAGGCTGACGCTCTGTGGCACAGAGCGCGGCGGCGTCAGTCTAGCGCTCTGACGCCGCGTTATGGGGGGTCTGTTCGGCAAAGGCTTAAAAATACTGTTAGAATAAGTGGAATCAGGCGTGTCTCAGTTTTCTGTTATGGAAAGCCTCTGAAATTTCAATATTACTATTTCAAAATACAACCTTTTTCGAGAAATCAAGTTCGCTTTTCAGACCACTCAAGAAATAGCCGAAAAAGGCTAAAAATAAAATACTTACTGGTAGAAACTTTTATAGGGAAACTAACCAATATTTTCCCTTTATTCACATTGACAGCCATTGAATATCAAAATAGAGGCGAGAGTTGGAAGGAAATGTAGTTTGAGAAGTTTCTGGCACGAATTTATTGTTATTTGAATCTCCAGTTTCCACATTTTCTTGAGTGGATCTATATAAGCTGTCGTTTGGGGAATAGTTTATATAAATGCTTTCTGTTTGTTCGTATGTCACATATAATATTTATGAGTGTGTAGTGTAAGTGTTACCATCATCATCCAAACTGTGATTTTGTTTGCGGATTGGGAAAACTTCGACTACCACGGATTGGTTCAAAAATCTCTCATCGAAGTGCTGCTTCTAGTAAACAACTCTTAGATTTTATTTCTGTACATATATTTAACATACGTAATGATTGGGTTAGTTTTCAAAAAATAACAAAACCTAAGAGATACGAATAAAATTTAACAATCAATTTAATATTGGCCTGTCCGCTTTGAGCCGGAATGGAGGAAAAACTAAAAATCAAATTTTCTGTATGACACTTCTAAAAGGTCGAGGTCCAAAACCTTGTTACTGAGAATATTGCATTATGAAGCAATTTGGTCGTGAAATGATTCCATCATTTTAACCTGATTTTGATTAGCATTCAAGTGTTGGACTTCCATTAGTAAAAGAGGGTCTGCGAAACCTCTGGATTTAAAATCATCAAATTGTAAGGAAACCTTATTTATAGGTTTCGGTCCTTGCTCGGAAAATTTAAAGTCAATAACAATTTGAAAATAATAGAAGCACTTTTTGAATAGTAGCCTACGTTTAGTATCAGCGAGTTAGTTTTATGAACTTATTGCTTTATGATGAGAATACTTGTTGAATTCAAAAAATGTAAGAAATATATCATAATTGTCATTTATCATAGAAACGTGTTTCAAGGAAATGCCGCAGTCAAGCACAAGCGATATTAAAATATGCAAATGCCATTGATTTCCCATCAGTCACATAATTCATTCTTCAATAGATAGGAATGAAATGTCATTTACTTTATCTTGCTTTTTTGTTCATCAGAGCATAGCGTTTTCTGTTTAAATCGTAACTTGAGTTTTGAAAAGCTCTGCTTCTTTAATTTGGCATGTGCGTTTGGTTGGAATCTCTCAGAATAATTCACTTGCGCGACTCGTGCGACCCGTTTTATATTTAAAAAAATTAAGCTTTTATCGAACATGATATTTTAATTGAAAAATTATGTATTTTTAAATTCGATGTCCCGTTAATATTTCGAATACTGCGGCGGCGAGAAATCCCCGCTAAATTATAAAGTCAAAGGTGTTATTTTAAAAGCAAAGGTGTGTTACTCTTTCACGGCTAAACTGCTTAACCGATTGAAGTTAGCTTAGAACCACAAGACGGACATAGGATACTTTTTGTCATGAAATTCCTCGTAAAGGGGAAAAAACGGGATTTTGAAAGGAGAATAAGCGGGTAAAGCTGCGGGGCGCAAACTGGTCCAAAATAAATAACAAACGTCCTCGTCTCATTTTTCATTGCCCTGCGGGATGTTTCCTTTGATCAATCAAAGTTTTTATTTCAGTCATTTTTGCTGTGTCTATCAAAGCGGGCATCGCGTCTGTTTGATTTGCTTTCACATTTATTACCTGCTGGTCTCGCATCGCACAGCTTCGTCAGCGTTTTTTAAAAACAAGTTTATCCAATTTAAATATCAATCAATACATAGTATAAAAATAAAGTCGCTTCCCGCGTCTGTCCATGTATGCTTACAATTTTTAAACTATGCAACAGATTTTAATGCGTTTTTTTAATAGATAGAGTGATTCAAGAGGAAGGTTTATAAGTATAATACATGCAAAAAATTGTAATTGGTAACGTGGTACGCGAAGTTCGCCGGGTCAACTAGTTTGTTATAAATAAAGCAAAAATAATAAAGCCTGCTTTACACTAAAAACAATAGCATGACTGTTTATTAATAAGCTGGATTTTTATAGTTTCAATCTTACAAAGAGTGTAAAATTTTACAATTAAAGTAACTAACCACATTTGTAAATATTTTTTTTTGCACGAATTAAGTTTTATGGTGATCTTTCTTGAGATTAAGCTACCTACATATTAGGTATATATTCTGTATATTTCGAAGTAAAATTAATGTTTTCTAATACGTAGTAGTTCGTGCATTCGCAACAACCTGTAAGACCAGCCATTTTTATTTCAGCCACATAATACGCTTGCTGACCGGGGTTTTAGTTTAACGGGCAAAGTTTTTGCTTTTATTGACGTGTTGATGCGTGAGCAAACTTAGTAAGGAACTTTTTACTCGTTCATTATATACTTAGCTAGTTTATCTGAAAAGATTCTTGTGGACTAGTCTTCCCTTCAATATAATATAATCAAATAATAATACTTATTGTAGTGCTTAAGTATGTAGTTGTAGTGTAAGTGCTTAGTTAGCACATTCTTTTCTAATCTTTTATTAAATTGTCCAAGTAAATTACTAATACCTACAGGAGTAAATCAATTAAATATGTAATACAGAACATATGAATCAAACATTTTATGAAAACAAATTTAACGTGTTTTATTAATATCAAGTTAACATATTATATGTAGCTACGGAGTTGTTGTCACTCCCTCCACATATTTTTACGTGGAGCATATTTTTCCATGTTGCCTGACCGTTGAATGGACCATTGATGCAAACTTTAAGTCATATATTATCTTCAGATTAATATAAAATCTTGGCGTCATGTTTGATAGGCATCTGTCATGGTTGCCTCAACTTGAAAAGGTCAGTAAGAGTGTGTTTGCCGCGTCGGGCTCCCTTCGACGCCTACGTAATTTCCTTCCTACAGCCACGAAAATTTCGTTAGCCCAGTCCTTACTTTTGCCTATTCTTGACTACGCCGACGTCACCTACCTTGATCTCACTGAAGATCAACTCAACAAACTTGAGCGTCTTCAAAATTTCTGTATCCGATTCATCTTCGGTCTACGCAAGTACGACCACGTATCCTATTTCCGCGCCAAGCTCAAGTGGCTCCCCATCCGCTACCGTCGGAATGCTCACATTCTCTTTCTTCTCTTTAACGTGTTATTCAATCCAGCTTCTCCTGCCTACCTTAAAGAGCGGTTCGAGTGGCTCAGCGGTACAACTCACAGCCGTTCTTTGCGGCTGTCATACTCGTTGACGCTTAAAATACCTCCACACCTAACTAGTTTCTACAAGGACTCCTTTACGGTCAGATCCGTTATGTTGTGGAACTCTCTTCCAGTCAGTATCCGACAAATCCGAAGCTTACCGCGTTTCAAGGAGGCAGTAAAATCGCACTTCTTGTCAATATGTTAGAGTTTTTGTTTTTGTCCTCTTATGATGTCATTTAATTATAATGTCTATTATTTTTATGTATTGTTTATGTATTTATGTTTATTTAGTGTTCATGAATGTGTATATTTAGTAAGTTAGTTGAATGTATGTTTATTTTTTAAATATTTTTTTTGTACTTATGTATTTTTAAAAATAAAACTTTAGTATTTAATTTTGTTACTTACAATACTGTATCTCCTACGACCAATTTAATATGTCTATGTGCAAACATTTCATATGGGTTGCCTGGAAGAAATCGCTTTTAGCGATAAGTCCGCCAATTGCATGCAAATTTAAATATGTGTACCATTAATTGTATAATGTTCTTTTGTATGCAATAAAGTGTTTTTTAACTTTTAACTTTAACTTAAATTTTCCTTAAACAATTACACTATTTCCTAACAGCGCGAGATAGAAACCTAGTTAAGTTAGCACAGTGGTGCCAAGAGCGTGAATATTCACTGTTCACACTCACGATCCGGGCCATTTCGGCTGCTGGCTCAGTTCCCGCCAAGTTCACGCTCCTAAAGTGTTGTCAGTTTTCAGAAAAAACTTTGATTAGCGGGGAATCGGGGCACGAATTTTATAGGCTTACAAAATTTAAAATTCTTAATGTTATTGTGTGGTATATACATGTGTTAAATAATAGAAGATATAGGTAGGTACGACACTTAAATAAACAATTGCATTTCAATATTTTAGCATTTTTCCGCTAAAGACTATGACAATTCCACAAGGAAATGTTTTAAGTGTTTTGCATCTCTCACTCTGTTTGAATCTATGTTATATTCACAGTTTATATTCATAAACAAACCGAAATCATACTCTATAAAGTTATTTAACGAAATTAGCACATTTTAATGAAATTATTGCTAATTATACATAATAAGATAGAATTACAATTATTTTGTTTGAAATAAAAATTACAGAAAATAGGTTGAAACTATAGCGTGGTCTATTTATTTCAGAGTATTTACTCTTAATCTATTGAAACATTCATACTTTCAGTATTAACATAGTGGGATATTTTAAATTAAAAACAAATCGGGGAATACAAAATATCACTTTGCATCACTAAGTTCCGCGAAGTGGAACTTAGCTGACCTATAAATGCCAAGGAAGAAAAATTGCGAATGCGCTTTGTATGGTTGGTCTGAGCATAATATGCATAACAGATATTTTTTCTTGTTTGTTTGTTTATGCAAATTTGTGGCTATTTTAGCGGATATTTTAATGTTTCCCTTAAATAAATATTTATAATATTTCTTTTGCAACAGATATGTACAATAGCCAGCACATGAAACTTCCCACCCTGCCATCCTGACACCTTAACTACGCACTACTTTATTCCACATATACATTAAACATTGACAGAAATAGAAAACGCTACAAAAAGGTAGGCACTCTTATTTCAATGGAGCTTCTAAAAATCGCATAGACTAGGAGGACTTCACTTAGAACTAAATAACTCTGTGGAAAAAAAGGGATAAAAAAATATATAGAATTTAAACCGTTACCATTTTCACAAGTTGCCGACTCGAGGGAAGTCGTAAAAACAAATAAAATGTCTTCCCAAGGAAACACATTAAATGAATCGTTACTGAGATAGTCATAAGTTTCGTGAAGGAGGGTATCGCTGGTAGATTAACATTTCCTACGTGGCGTCTATGAGGCGGCTTACATTTTATACTATGTATTTATATTGTACCTACGTACAGAGTAGTAATGGAGATACAAAGAACATTACTTACTCTAATATCTAAAATAACTAAGACAAATAATTTCTATTTTTAAAAAAAATGAACCTTCTTCAATAAACTGACAGTCGGTTAAAATAGGTACTGAAACCCTCTCCTGAATGTAACAAATACTTTTGTGAAAACCGTATTAAAATCAGTTCCGCCAAACTCGAGATAATCGCGGGCAAACATACATACATACAGGACAAACTGAAAATCTCCTCTTTTAAGTCGTTTAAAAATGTTTGAAATTTCTTTTTATTTTCCATTTCAAACCAATAAGGATAAACCCGAGGCCGCAGGCGAAATGATTCAAGCAGTCAAACATAGCAAATGCAGCGAAACAGTCGTCGCCTCGAAAAATAGCGTTTCAACCGCGAAAGGTCACTGTCGGCAATGAATCAACTTCGAATTTCAGATGCCGCTCAAAAAGAGGAATGATACTGGAGCTATCGATGCCGGAACTTTATCCGTCTTAGATTTCGGTTCATTTAGCTGAGTTGTGATGAGAGAAATCAGTTTACAGTTTACAGCAAACAAAAGTAACAAACAATTTTGATAAAATTGATTGTAGAGTTAATTAGAAACAATGTTGGTATGTTAAGCCGCACCACAAGCGATAAATATTTTTTTAGAAATTCCTCTTGAGCTTCGAATTAAAGGAGGAAAAGGTTGGTAGGTCGATGTGCTGGCGTAATGCATAAAATAAAATGTTTTCAAAGTTTAGTTAATACTTAAACTATTTACTTGTTTTTAATTCTATTGAAACATTTTAAATTAATACGTTTAACTTACTTGGGTTAGAATAATTAAAAAACCGTATTTTTTCAAAGCAGATAGTTTCTATTATATTGTCATAAATGTTATTCAGAGATTTCCTTTTATCTGCAAAAATAACAGTCTAAAAATATATTCCCTGCTCACGACAGCTCCACGCGGGTAACACGTAAATGTTTGAGGTCAACATTCGTTAGTATGGAGACGTGACATAAACTTAACTGAAGCATAAAGAAATTCTATACTTATTGTGGAGTACCGCTCTTAGGGTGATATGTAATAACTGGTATTTTTCTATGAATTAATGAATAATTGTACTCAAAAATTGTATCAATTACAAGTTTTATATCATATACTTAAGAGGTGACAAGACAAAATGCTACCATAAAATAAATTTTATGTAATAATAGTAATGGAAAAACTTCAGATGAGTAGTATGACACATTATTGCCTCAATTAGGACCATTAGCACGGACTTTTGATAAGGTTCTTCTAATAACATTAATGGTTCGGTACTGAATTGCTATAAAATTTAATCATTGTTTTCTTATGGTAGCAAAAACGTACAAATATTTAATAAGGAAGCCCGAGATTTATAACTACTTCGTAAATGGCACAAAGTTGAAAGAAGTGAATCAGGTCAGGGACCTTGGGGTTGTTCTTGATAGTGAACTTAGTTTCAGAGCTCACTACGATTACATTATAAAAAGAGCATCAAAATTAGCTGGCTTCATCGCGAGACAAGTATCAATACTTAGGAACCCCTATCTTGCCATTTTTTTATACAACAGTCAAATTAGAAGTATACTTGAATATTGCTCACCAGTCTGGAATCCTCTTTACAGTGTACACTCTAATCGTCTTGAAAGAATACAAAAGCGATTTCTTTATCTTATCACTTACAACAATTATAAATGTCGTGATTTGAAATCTTATTCTGAAAGACTTGATCACTATCAAATGACACCCTTATCAGTACGAAGAAAGGCTAACGATTTAATTTACATGTTTAAAATAACTAATGGTTTTATAGACAATTCAAGTTTTCTGGAAAAAATTAAGTTTTCAATTCCTCGTCCGTCCAGTCGCCTAATAAATCGAAAGACCTTATGCCTTCCATTATGTAAAACTAACTTAGGTCAACACGGTCCCATATTTCGCATGTGTTCATCGTACAATCATATTTGTACAAAGCATGATATTTTTCATGGTTCTCTAGCCTCCGCTAAATCCCAGATAAGTAAAATTGTTAAATCTAATATTGTCAGATCTTAGTGTATTTGTGTAGTTTTCACCCAATGTTTTTATTTATAATATTAAGTTAAGTGTGTTGTTTACCTTACCGCATGTTGTGTCCGCTTCTAGCAGATGGTATTATGTATTGTTCTACCTATTACTTGTAAAATTTGCAGGAAATTGTAATTTCCATCGGTTTTGTGGACCATAATAATAAAAAAAAAAAAAAAAAAAAAAAAAAAAAAAAAATGATGTTAAGTACTAACTCGTTTTTTTTTTATGTAAAGACTAGTCGACACGGCGAACTTCGCATCGTCTTACCTATTACTATTTTGTGCATTAATTAAACATATAAACTTTCCTATTGAATTACTCTTTCTATTAAAAAAACCGCATCAAAATCCGTTGCATAGTTTTAAAGATATCTTTAAGCATACATAGGGACAGACGCAGGAAGCGACATTGTTTTATACTATGTAGGTATTGATATCGTTAGTTTTCCTATTTTAAAAAATATTTGCTTTGTCAGGAGTATGGTTTCTTGTGACACATCCATAGGCGCTTTATGTCGCATTAGGACTACCTGGGGCGCCACTAAAACATCATTAGTGCCTATAAAAACCTTATCACGTCAGCACAAAATGTTTTCCTGGAGTTTGGTTAAAATGAACCTTTCTTTGTTACGGAATGTCTGTGTCAGTTTTATCTTTTCCCACATAACACTTACATAATCTGAAGCTACCGTAACATGCTTTTGTTTTATAAGATCGTGATGAATAACGCATCACACTATAGGTAGAACCTGTATGTAGGATGTCCCGGACGCATACAAAGATAAAGGGAAGAAATTCACCAAAACCAACGAAACAAATTAATGTTTGTTATACACCATTTTCACCCCTTAATTGAACCTGGTTTTTTTATTTATTTATTTAAACACACATACACTATCTTTACAGGTTTCCCTAATACAATAGTGATGGAATCATATCAATGATATCACTGCAAACACCATCCAACTCTACTTCACGAAGGAGGTACATTACATTTTTATAGGAGTGCTTTTAGGTAACAACTCGTTTATTCACCTTTTTTTGCATGGTATTCCTAATATAGTATGAAACTGGCTACTTGAGGTATCAACAAGCTTTCTCTACGTAGATATTACAAGTACTTATAAGCGCTGGTAACCTGCGTTGCGCATAAGTGAATACACCCTAAGATAAATAAAAAATGATGCCTACCATACTAATGCGAGAAAGTAACCTTTTTAGAGTGTTCCACAGAGTTTAGTTTCCAACTCGAAAGAAAATGATTTTTTTAACAATAAAAAGTGATATTTATCTCAATGATATAGGTATACTTTATATATACCTAATGCATATTTATTATGAAGAGCCACTAAGCTACTGTTTACAACTTACTATGCTTTGGTACTGTAAGCACCACATATAATTTTACAGCGAGAGATTACAGCCGTGTGTGCAGCCGACCCACATAAAATGCTGAAATAAATCCGCTTTGAAGACATTGCGTCGCTTTTATGTCCCGATTTAGTACCGGATTGTAGTATAAAGTATAAATGATCTCAGGACTGAAGTTTATTTGTTGAAAAGTAGTTACCTAAATACTAAACTTACATAAAATACATCATCTTGACTACATTACCTGAAATCTTTGCCAAAATATTAACTGTAACGAAGTATAATGTTCAAATTTAAAATGGTCAGGAGTGAGTCGGGCCAAACAACAACAACAAACTCAACAATATTATTGCATACTATTTATTAATTTTGACCGGGAGGTCACCGACTGCATTTAGATATTTAGAACATATAAAGAAGGTAACAGTTAGCGTATTTAGACCTTGCATTTCTAGTACCCACGTATTTCTACTTAAAGTTACCCATATCGAAGTGCGTACTTAACCCGGCGTTGAAAGCAATTTCCTACAGGAAATTGACATTGGCTGGTAACCATTCGAAATAAAGTTCCGATCTAGAAAAATCAAGAATATCATATTATAATGTTAGGATATTATTACGGCATATATTATCCAAAATAGTGGGTTGAATAAATTTTGCCTTATTTCGGATGTGATAATTCCGCTTTATGTAACAAATATTACTATTATGATTTTTCATAATATGTACTCTAAATCTAACAAGTTGAACCTATAACAAAATACCTATATAGAGTGGCCCAAACACTACGAAAGTTTTGACACAATCCGGAAAAAAATCAGCTAGGTACCTACTATTTTCATGATACTAGCCTTCATTCAAGTAAACAATTTATAACCAACCATCTTACAGTTATTCCTTGTAAAGAGACACACTTATTATTAACAGTTAAAATATCTCGTTTAACATAAAATAACACGCTGGTATCCAATCTTTATATTTAAGCAAAGCTTTTACTTAAAATACTCATTTTGTCTTCTTAATACAGTCAGGATGGAACAATTCAATCTACTGAAAAACGTGCCAGAAAATTTATTACTGTAATTCAGTACAAAAGAACAAAATTAATCCAACGCCTACCAGTAGACGTTGTAACATTGTAATGAGATAATGAGGATTTCTTAAATGTATAAACTGACTGACATGATTTACCTACTTTATTATAACACCGGTGTTTAGAAATTAATTGTTTGAATGGATACTTAGTGAATTCGTAGGTTGGCATATTAGGTACCTCATAAGCAAAAGCCTATTCCCTTTCTTCCAATTCCAACCTGACACCATGTTCTTTTTTTTTGGTGCAAAAAGAGGTGTCTATGTCTAAGGCGCCTTTTGAGTCTTTCAGAACCCATTCTGTGGCTATTATGGCCCATAAGTTTGTTCGATATTTATATTTTATTTAGTAAATATGTAATGATTTTGACAGAAAACTGCTTTCAAAGCTACGTGAACTACGTGTCGAAACTTCAGACTAACTTCGAAAAAGATAACTATCGCCACTTACTGTATAGAGGTAGAAACGCATAGTGTTCTATTATTTGTGTAAATTATTTTACTCTCGCAAAAATTACTGAACAAATATGAATAAAAATCAAGACGAATATAACTTAAACATCTAACTGCTCTGTTCTTTTTGTTGTTTAACATATACGGACGAATCTGTGGATACAAAGTAGATTTTTTCCACAGGAACAAAATACCACATGAAGCACAGAACAAAGACCAGCTCGAGGATAGAGAAGGCACTCAGCAGCAGATGATCTAAATGCCTAACGCAAGTGCCGCGGCCTTGATGCGCCCGCGTCGACTATGTTCGACTCGACTAAGGGTGCAATATTGACAGCACCAGCACTTGCTAACAGTTCTTGTTGGATCAATAATAAAGGTGAGTTTGTAGTTTTGAATTTAGAATCAATAAAATAAATTTAAAAATTAATAACTACAAAAGTCAGAGCCCTAGATGTCTGCCTCTTTGATTTTACGTGTAAACAGGATGGCTGTTATCATCAATCCCAGAGGCAGACACGTGCAAATGATTTAGTAGAGTTTAATTTTTTTACATTTTTGAAACCTTGTCAATTGAAAACGCAGGGCTACCTATGGTGGCAGACGCGGTCCTTGATGTTTTTAAGGGTATTATTATGGCTATTAATAGCGTCTGCCAAGCGTGCTGATAATTTATTTTTTTTAAATCATAAAAATAAATTCAAAAATTAATAACAACAAAAGTCAGAGCCCTAGATGTCTGCCTCTTCGATTTTACATTTTAACAGGATGGCTGTTATCATCAGCCCCAGAGGCAGACACGTGCAAATGATTTAGTAGAGTTTTTTTTTTTTACATTTTTGAAACCTTGTCAATTGAAAACGCAGGGCTACCATATTGGCAGACGCGGTCCTTGATTTTTGTTAGGGTATTATTATCGCTATTAATAGCGTCTGCCAAGCGTGCTTATTATTTAGAAAATTTGCTCGCCACCTCCTTATCCATAAGTGCATTGTCATAACTCCTAATAAACTCGTAGAAGAAACTTTGGACAGTAACATATAAACATTCGCAAAAAAACTAACACGGCGTGATGAGGTGGCATAACCCGATCTCCTTCCGTGGTCTTAAAGGCGACTAGGAGAACACCTGTAGGACGGACAGCAGAGTCGTTTATTGAAAAACTTGAAGAAACTGCGACTGTAAACCCGCCTGACCAAAAAACCCCCCAACAACCGTTTGTCCTTTGTTTAAAGTAATTGGTCCAGCTATTATTTCTATAATTGTTATGAACGAGATCTTCTTTGTTCAAGGTTGGCCCTCATCATTCCCAGCTCCAGGAGACATTCTGAAAGCGTTTTTCATATTCGCCCTCACTACTGGCATCGTCATCTGCAATCTTATATTGATCTGTGTCATGAACAATCGGAGGTATATTAAGTACATTGATAATCAGGTGAGTTTCGTAATAAATTTTATTTGAATTATAACTTAAAAGGCATGTTTATAAAATTTTGCTCCTTGACTCCTTTACGGATTCCATTAAACCGTATTACCAAACAAAATGTGTATGATATTTGGACTTTATGCATTTCCTACTATGTTGGTCCAGTACCAAAATGAGATGAATTACCTAATTATTATTGTTTTGTTGCAGCCAAGATATCTTCTGACATCATTGGCGCTGAACGATCTTTTTACTGGAATACTAATATCACCCGTGGCGTTGTTGCCAGCCTTGTACAAGTGCTGGCCTTATGGAGAAATATTTTGCCAAATACAAGTAAGCGAATCATCCCGAAAATTTAAAATTATTAGTCCCGAGTAATATTAAGAATCAAAGTGACAGGATTGGTTTAATCTGGCCTGTAAATTTCAAGTATTCCAGGGTAAAGTTTAGTAGCTTTCAGTTTCTTACAATATCTCTTATATTTCTCTCTATATGTTGTATTTTATTGTTTAAAGCCCTATTAATAAGTTTACATTATCTTTCTACGTCTATTTTAAGTAAATTTTGAATATTGTTTATTGTAGTAAAATAAACGTCATACATGAAGACAGACAAATTGTATATTGTACAGGTATTTGCGTTACAGTTCCATGAGACTAAACAAGTACAAAGCCCTAATAAAAGTTCATATTTTCTAAGACAAGCTTTTATCACCGTGAAAAAAATTAAATTAACTCTCCATCAACATTTCACGAGAGTTTCTAAATTTCGTTATAAAGCTAGGCAAGGTATGAAGTCGCCAACTTTATCATGTTGCCACCGCAAGTGAGAGCTACTAGGCAACAACTTGTGTTAAACAAGCTAGGCAACAAAATATCACATAAATCTTAATTCAGCTTAGATTGCATTTTTTTGTGCTTTATACTGCTTACGATTTTGCCAGTGCTTCCCCTTTTATGCAATTTCTATTTCTGTTTTATGTACGAAAACAAACACCTCTTAAAAATATTTCTTTTCTAAAAAAAAATAATTGGCTAAACCCCTTTCTCATAAATTTCCTTTATAAAAAAAAATATTAATTGGCTTAACTCATTTCAATAATTAAAATGAATCTCAATGCTCTAAATGATCGGCCTATATCAACCTCATCAACAACACAACTTACTTGTGTTCGTGTGCGCTGACAGTATGATAAAGTACCCAAGTAGCAACCGGTAGATTTAACTGAGTATTGAAGATTTCTTGAAGGCAACATGGCTAATTCCAGCTATTGCCTTGGCCAAAACTATTATGTCCCTCAAGATATCCCTAAGACTTGCTTGGAGGGTCAGTTAAGAAAAAGTGGGCACGGTATTTAGGAGAATACAAAGGGGGAGTTAATACTACTGCTAAATCATACTTTAACCTTACATAAGCAATTGGGATTTAATAGGGTTTTCCAGATTCCTTAACTAAGGTTTCGCGATATCTTGAAGTTTAAGTAAAGGCAGCAAAATAGATTTAAATGCAAAATTAAAACTGTTTTATAATCTATTTCACTAATGCAATTTTTGCTAAGCGAAGAAAAATTTAAAACGTTTTCAATTTAAGTAATCATAATAAAGAAAATATGGTGAACATTTTATGCTACAACACAAGAACTTTACTTAGTGGTAAGAATTTGTAAACTATAAGTAAATATGACAATTAGAAATCCGTTTTATTTCGTCGTAAGCAATAAAAATCTTAAACGCATGATCATTTATCGTGTAAAATCGATAGAAAGAGCCATAAAACAAACGGGCTCTCGAAATAGCTTGAAATAACAATAAAATAAAGAATAATTGTATATGGAATAAAAATAAAGTTATCATTTATGTCATTAATATTACCTTTTCTCATCACATTATCACTTATTTCTTCAGTAAAAACTATTACACTAGTCACATTTAACTGAAATCCACACTTTTTTCACGATATCACTTCGATTTTATTTTGTTGTTCTGTTTTCTAAAAGTTCAAAATGGCGTATAATCTTGTTTTACTTGACGAAATCTGAATTTAGAAAAGTAAGGATTCAAAAGGGTAGTTGAGTATCAATTAAATCAAAGATTAATAAGTTCGATTTGAAATAATGCTATTTTAGAAATGTTTTACTCAAAAACGATTTCCTCAAATCTCACTTAATACTTAATCGTTTTACTAAATCAAACGTAAGTAACATTTAAATCTCACAGTATTAAGTGATCCTTTAGTTTGATTAAGTAAATCCTCAACGATTTAAGTGATACTTCCGATTGATTTCATAAATACTATTCTAATTTATTTGATCCTTTACTTTGATTTCTTAAATCAAGATTTCTTATCGCCGCCTCCGTGCTTGAATGTTCAACTTCCATTTGTACACTGTTCAGGAGAAGGTTTTTTTACTTATTATCAAACGAGATGTTTAGTTTCAGGAATGATAAATGCAAATTTATAGTTTTTAGTCTAATATATGGAATTGCCAATAAATTTGTTTACGATGCTGTGATTTTACGTATTTTATCATACTTTTAAAATGGAGGTTGAACAAAACTGCGAATAAAAATGTTCGTTCATGGAAATACAACACTCCTGCCATGGAGATAGCACAGTGTTCCTTAAAATTGTTGCGTGCTTGTTTGTCCAACCTCCTGATACCATATACAGGATAATTAAATTACTTCGTAAAAAAATTTGTTTTTAGATGATAAAAGGTATAAGAAATTAAAATCAAGAAATAAAAAAAAAAAAAATTTAGACTCGAGTAATAATAACATAAACATAACGAAATGATAAAATATACCTACTTAATTATTGTTAAAAATTTGGTCGTTGTGTTGAACCATTGTGAAAGACAGACAAAAGGACTATCAAACAGAATTAACATAATAATGTACTTAATTCTCAACCGTTTTATTACAAAGTGAATTTATTAACATCCTGTATCAGTACGTTTAAGTTTCTATTCGGGAATGAACATTATTAAAAAGTACTTATTGCTCGAAAGTCGCCAAAGTACGCCTTTTGCTTGTTTTGAAATTGGTACTCGCCATCCTGCTGCAGCTTTTAACGTTACTCGCAGTTAGTTTTCTTAGTTTTTATTTATTTATTTATTTATTTATTCATAAGTACACAAACAGCTATGCAGACATTGCACAATAGACAGTAGAATAATATTCTTATACTACTTATTATACTAACATTGTTAAATTATTTATCTAGTCCCATAGCCAAAATATGTGCACATAGCATTGTAGTAGAAAGAAAAACACAACTTGTTTTGAACACAATAAAACTAATTTATTAGGTTTTTGCAAGCAAACTAAAGGAGCAACCAAGTTCATCACAGAAAAAACAAAATGGCCGGGTAGCGTGACGTACTGTGCTGTGATTGGTCGGCCGGCTGGAGTTTGAACACTCAAGCACGCAACAAATATTTCGATGCGCGACTTTGGGTAATGCTGTGGAGGTTGGCTAAACAAGCACGGAATTTTTGTTACGATGATGTGGGCTTCAAAATTTAAAACGTGAAATTTATTGTATTTTTTCTAGGAAAAGCCTTTTTTTACTTGACCTTCTGGACCTAAATTACATCGTTAACAATCCTGCATCAAAAAGTCATTTTCGACCAAAATGGAGTTTGAACACTTAAGCACGGAGCCGACGTTATCTCACAGTATTAAGTGATCCTTTAGTTTGATTAAGTAAATCCTCATCGATTTAAGTGATACTTCCAATTGATTTCATGAATACTATTCTGATTTATTTGATCCTTTACTTTGATTTCTTAAATCAAGATTTCTTTGTTTTGCAACAGAGTTAGTTTTTCTAATACCAAGTGTAAGTGTTGAAAGTGATAGACGTATGCAATATTATTAGACACATAAATTAGATGTTTATGTACAATTGTGTTTATCAGAATGCATTACAAGGTTGTTCAAACGAATTAATATGATCTATGTTTGTGGCTGGCATGTTGGCGATTCGGGTAGGAAGTGACGTGACTTGGCTATGTCTATATGGCAGAATTTAAAAGGATAATTTCGAATTCAAGCTTTTGTAAGTATTCATCACTTCCGCTTATAGTTCCTTTCGCAAAATGACTTTTTTTTATAGTGTCCCTTTTGTACATGTAAACTTGAGCTAGTGGAAGAAATGGTCATTTTTCGAACGGGTCATTTTGCGAAAAGCACATTTTGCGAAAAGGACGTTTTGAGAATTCTTTAAAAGCGTTATGGTTTTCAAAGAAAGTTATTATGTTTTTTTTGGTGTTTTAGCAATAAAGTGCATTTAAACAACAGCAGAGCTTGCATATAAAGTCAAGTGTGTGTGGCAAGTATTTCTATCAGACCATTCTGCTCACACTTGTGGCAAAACAAAAACTGTTGTAATAATTTATTTCACTGCCTTTTGCTGCTTTTTAAGAACCATAAAAGTACCATAAGAAAATCAGCAATGGTTTTCAATGCTGTCATATCATCGAGTTATCATATTTTGTTTAGCTAAGAAAGCTGTGTTAGAGCTAGTTCGGAAAATATATATAAACTACCTGCATTGGCAACCTAATACTTTTAACTTATTTAAGTGTATCAAATACTTATTCAAAGACTAATCATACAAAATGTATTATGCTAAACGAGTCCGTGACCGTAACTACCTACCTACTTTGCATCGATTAAGAGTGAAAGGCCCTACAATTTAGACCCATAATGCACCGTTCGCAAATATTTCTTCGAAACTGTCTACAAAAAATAAAATCAAAAGGGACATTACGACAAAGGTTTTTTCGATGTGGTACATTTTGAGAAAGGGTCATTTTGGGAAAATACAATTTTAGAAAGGGACATTATGTAAAAGGAAAATTATGGGAAAGGGACATTTCTGTGTTAAAGGTTATTTTTTTAATTTATCAACGTCTTTGCTTATTTAATTTTTCTCCATCTTGTACAAACCGTCCCTCTAAATCAATTATTACTTATAAAATAATAATTAATACAAAATTTATTTGTGTTTTGCCTAGCAAAAACTGATTTGAGGACAAACGTCTTAATATGGCTTTTAGTTTGGATAGCAAATCTTTTTTGCATTAGTGCGACTGTATAAGTCGAACAACTATCCCTTAATGATTTAATTCAGTTTACAAATAATGAGAGTTGAGTGAAAAGAGAGTTTTATGGTTTATCTGAAACCTTAATTAATACTGAATAGGTTTAAGATGATTTAACTACGATTTGTATAATCTTTATTTTCTCAAAAAGCGGTATTGGAATACTATATAGCCTTTAAGAAATATGTGACTATATGAAATCGTTTTTTATTTAGTTAAATCACAATACAGGCACTGTTAAGATATATGCGATTTAAACAAAATTCTTCAGTGCTACTTGGGTAGAGAAATGAGTAAAGTTATAGCTTAAGAAAAAGTTCAATTGGCAAGGTGAAGTTTAATTGTAATTTGATACCAAAGGACAGAGTGCTTATGAAAAAATAAAACATTTTGAATTTAATATGTTTATGGCGGTTTTCAGTAATAAGAGCTCTATGCGTTTTTATATTAATGTTAGGTACGTGTAAATTTATACCTCCGTTGTATACACATAACCATATAAAATTAATTAATTAAAATTATTACCCAAATAAAAAAACATTGAAAACTTATAAAGAATAGCCAAGCCGTTGGTGTTGACGAGCGAACAATGATATGGGCAAAACTTGTAATGGCATCGTCCATTATTGCTTTATCGCTAATGGGCGCGGGTGACCGCGCACAAAGCCCGCAGTGGGCTGTTAAGTAAACTTTAACTTTGTAACTTACGCCATCCGCTTTGCTCAGCTGACTGGGTTCGACTTCCGTCACCCTCGCAAATTAGGACACTACAGACATTACCATTCATAAAATCGCTTGTTGTCTCGTAAAATAATTCCAGTGTCATCCCCTATTCATGGCGAGCGGAAATTAATAAACGAAGTCGCTTTTACCGGATGAAAAATTTCTTTGTTGTTGTTCCGAGATATAACTTTGCTCTTTTCTCCAAAGTAATTTGCTGATGAGCTTGCTGTACGCGGACGCGGTGTTTGATTTTGTATTGTTAATTATTTTCTTGTTTTTATATTGTTAAATGTTTACTCAGTAAATAAGTATTTAAATTATTTAATACAATTTAGAATTAGTTCTTGGGGTTTACTGTTCACCTAGATGTTTGTCAACAGGCATTGTTGAGGGGCGCACTTGGCCAGCAGAGCGCCGTTATACTAGTTTGTATGGCTATTGACAGGTACTTGTACCTACTTCATCCAAACACATATCAGAAGCATTCTAGTAAAAAGGTAAGAAAACTAAATTGATAATTATTTTATTTCTTCTAGAAAAACCCTGAGAGTAAAAGCCTAGGGCGCATTTCTGCATATATATAAGTATTTTTAAACTTAAATTTAATAATAGGAGGACATAATCATCATAACTCCTTCTGATAGTGACTAACAATAAATTCTAATCCTTGTCTTCTAAACACGTGTAACGTGATAAACAAGGGCAAAGTCGTAGTCGGTTCTATTATACAATAATAATTAATAATTCAGGAATTATCAACATAATTTATGAAAGCAAAAGGGTGATCTGTTAAAATTTCAGCAACATTTTCCCTCTCGGAGATTTCATAGATAACACCTCGCTGCCTACTAATGCCCAGAATATATTATGTCACACCAATCGGTAACGGTAGTAGGAACAATATTTAACTGTATCATACGTAACCTTTTTAAGTTTAAAAGTGTCTGTTTATTTAAGACAGCTAAATATACCTTCTAGAAAATAGGGTAAGGTCATGTAAAGTAAACAACCTTAAAAGGGTTGTAAAAAACAAAATAAAATACCGTGTGTATAAAAGTTATAGCGTTCTTGTTATTATTGAAGGACAATTATTATTGTAAAAATTTAAACGGATGGTAGATAAAACGCATCGTCTAAACGAAATGGGAACTAGGTATTCAGTAGCTCTTGGGAAATCTTTATTTCAACCCGAAGGAGTTGCAAATCCTCTCAAATCTTACCAACAAACGTAAGTGAAAGTAAAATGTACTTGAATATTTGAATATAAACATGATAATATTTGGCTTCGGATTTATGTATTGCTTTTTGTAGGTACTGGGATGGCTGGGGCGCTTGGTCCGGTCACCTCCACGTGGTGCGCCCTGGGCACCGGGCAGTTTCACTCTTCGTTTCCCGAAATGTGTAATTGCCCGGTGGCGAAGAACCTGGCAACCGAGTCGTGGCGGTATAACCACTCCCCGGGTTGTCGACAGCCCGGAGACACTAAATCGTCTCCAAAGGAGCGCGGATGGGTCGGGTGACCTGGGCACATCCCGTAAGTTAGACAGGTCACACAGGATGATGAAATGAGTGAAATTGAAAAAGAATTACCCCAGGAGGGTACCGGCTCTGCCGGAGAATCCCTCCCCTGCTCCATTGTGGAGCAGGGCTGCCCCTCGTATTCTGGGGGGGGCACAAATGCACTCACGACGTCACAGGAGGGCCAGCCAGGAGCCGTAATCCTGAAGGAGGCGAAGGATAGCCCGCAATGGTTGCCTGACCTCAACGAGGGCCCGGGAGTTTTCGCACTCCCCCGCCCTATCTCTGGGCCCAAGTCTAGTGATGAAGGAGAGCGGACAGATTCTTCTTTTCGATCTGCAGCGTCGTCTGTGGCCTCTGCGATCTCTCGTGCCTCCAAGCGCGAAAGAACGTCGCCGGTTACAGCAGATGCTTTGGGGCACGGATTACCGCGGCCCAAGCGCAGTGCTTTGCGCCGCAAGCAGCCGAAAACACCGGTTACGTCAACTGGGAATGCTGATAATAACTCAGTATCTAATAAGGGCGCTTTACCTCAGGTGGCGGTGGAGGATGGGACCAATACGAATTTAAGGGAGGAGGCCTTAGGCTCGATTGTGACCCAGGTTATCGCCCCTAATAATTCATTGTCTCGGTTTTGGAGCTTACCGGGAGGGTTTGCAAACGGGGCTTGGTCAGACTCTAGCGATGGATCGGTCCAGGCTTCCAAAGAAGGCAAGCGAGGTAGAGGTCGTCCACCCAAGCCAAAGAATTTAGAAGGTTTGGCTAATAAAGGCCAAAATGCCTTCTTTAAGTCAAAGCGAGGAGAACTTCCGCTCAGAGCAGAAAAGGAAGCTCCAGCTGACCTGATCGAGCTCCACGATAGCCGTAGTGTCTCTCACCTCTCGGAAATGAGCGGGGCTGAGCCTGAGACAGCGATATTGCTTCGGTATAGGATATCCGAAGAGCTGAAGTCGATATTAAAAGTGGCAAATAGCTCTGGGAACCTTAAGGGCGCTTTTGTGAGGGCTCTTAGGGATTCCGCAGAAAAGATTGCGGAAGCGACTTCGGCTCTTAGTAACCGCACTGCTTCTGATGAAGTCAAGAGGCTGGAAGCGGACAATGCGCGCCTTAGGAGTGAACTGGAGCGGGTACGAGCGGACAACCTGTCCCAGATAGCGGATATCCGAAAAGAGATGGTTGCTCTCCGCGCGGATATGGCATCGGGTCCGCCCCTAGGTGTGGCTATTCCACCTGAGGAGAACTCCCAGTTATTAAAAAAGCTGGTACAAAGAGTTGCGGAGGCACTCGAGGACCGCCGCTTTCCGGAGAAGCAAAAGTCAGCTTTTACCTCTGATCCCAATACCGTCCGTGTTCCTGCTCCTACTCAGGAGAAGAACAAAGGGAAAGGAAAGGGGAAAAAGTCAAAGAAAACAGACACTTTACCGAAGGAGAATAACCAAGAACAACACACCCTGTCTTTGGCTGCAGGTAATTCTTCGGTACCACTTTCACGACCACCACACCACAACGAACCACCACCAAAAGAAATTTGGACAAAGGTTGTTCGTCGGGATGGACACAGAAAGAAGCCCAGTCCAACTGCAAAGAGTAAGACGTTGGCAATTAAACCAGCTAAATTACGGCCTCCTCGTACGGCGGCTGTGGTCATCACTCTGCACTCCGAAGCAGAGAAGAGAGGACTCACCTATGCTTCGGTTGTCGCTCAAGCCAAGAGGGACATCGATCTTAAGCAAATTGGAATACCGGATGTTAGGATGCGTGGGACAGTGGCCGGTACCCGCATGATCCAAATATCTGGTACTGACAAGGAGTCAAAGGCAGACACCCTTGCTGATCGCCTAAAGGAGGTATTTGGAGAAGATGTGAGGGTGACAAGGCCGATGAAATGTGCCGAACTGAGGCTTCTCGACCTAGATGAGTCAGCTACGGTTGAGGAAGTAGCTCTGGCTGTGGCAAGTTTCGGAGGATGTGCACAGGATTCTGTCAAAGTAGGGCAGATACGAAGTAGCGCTCGAGCTTCTGGAAGTGCATGGCTACGCTGCCCGATCGAAGCGGCTAAAAAGATTTCTCAAGCCGGCAGACTTCTTGTTGGATGGTCGTCGGCCAGGGTAAAGCTTTTGCCCCCGAAGAGGCTTCGATGCTTTCGGTGCCTAGAGGCTGGCCATGTCCGTGCACTTTGCCAATCTGAGGTAGATCGTAGTGGCCTTTGCTATCGATGTGGTGAAGCTGGCCATAAGGCAGCGCAATGTCAAGGCAGGCCAAAGTGTCCGGTGTGCACCGCAGCCAAAAGGCAAGCGGATCACAAAGTGGGCAGCAATGCCTGCAACATACCAGCAAAGAATAAGGCGAACGCCAGGTCCGTGGCCTCTCCTTTGCCAGCTAACTCGTCGACTGAGGTCGAGATTATTAGTGAGGTGGCTCCGATAGAAACCACTCCATAATGGCCCTCAGAGTTCTCCAGGTGAACCTCAACCACTGCGCCGGTGCTCAGGACTTAATGTTCCAGAGCATTGCGGAGTGGGGAGTCAACGTGGCGATGGTTTCTGAACCGTATTTTGTCTCACCTGCTGCAAATTGGGTGGCTGACACTGCTGGTGTGGCAGCCATCGTCACTATGGCGGAGACGGGGGCGCCAACATTTGGGCGTGTAGTGCGAGGTAATGGCTATGTTGCGGCCTCTTTGGGTGATGTTTTCGCGGTAAGCGTCTATTTCTCGCCCAACAGCCCGTTTGCTGATTTCGAGGACTTTATGGCTGAGCTAGGACAAGTCGTTGCTCGAAGCCAGACACGCCGGATACTTATCGCCGGAGACCTCAATGCTAAGTCCCGAGTATGGGGAAGTCCGATAGAGAATCGAAAAGGCAAAGACCTGGCGGAATGGGTGGTGAACGCCGGTCTGACTGTCCTCAACCGTGGCTCGGCACCCACCTGTGTTCGTCAGCAGGGAACGTCTATTGTGGACATAACATTTGCGACCCCTTTGCTGGCGGACCGTATTGTAGGATGGGAGGTAAAGGAGGATGCGGAGACACTATCGGATCACCGGTATATTCGGTACGATATCTCCGCTCCTCTTTTAGCAGCCGGTCCTGTAGTTCCGGTCGGGAATAGATCGGAGAGACCTCGTTGGTCTGTTAAAAAGCTGGACGTTGAGCTCCTGGTGGAATCGGCTATCGTCAAGTCGTGGTCGCCAAAACCTGCGAAACCTATCTTGGTGGAGGAGGAGATTGCCTGGCTCAGAGAGGCGATGACACAGGTGTGTGACGCCTCAATGCCCCGGACCAAGACTCTTCCTCCGCGTAGGCAGACGTACTGGTGGTCAGATACAATAGCTGCCCTGCGCTCAGCATGTAATGGAGCTAGACGCCGGTACGCCCGATGCCGTGGAAGGCGGCTCCGCGACGAAATTGAAGAGAGCCGACTTGGCGCTATCTACAAGGAGGCAAGGAAAGAGATGCGGATTGCAATCAAAAAGGCCAAGGAGGAGGCGCGGAAGGAGTTGCTGGAGACGCTCAATGTTGATCCGTGGGGTCGCCCATACCGTATGGTAAGGGGGAAAATGCGTCCTTGGGCACCCCCTCTAACGCAAATCCTCCAGCCCTCTTTCGTAGAAGTGATAGCTTCGACTCTCTTTCCAGAACAGCCAGATCACCCGGCGCCCACCATGTTGCCTCCTGTGCGCGACGCAGTGGTGGAAGTCAATAATAGCTTCGTGGTGACCCAGGCTGAGCTGCGAGCGGCAGTGAAGAGGATGGGGGCTAAGAAGGTTGCACCAGGCCTGGATGGCATACCAGGACGTGCTTGGGTCCTAGCCCTGAAGGAGGACGTCCTGGGGCCCAGGCTTTGCGACTTTTTTAGTGCGTGCCTAGAGCAGGGCATTTTTCCGGTGCAATGGAAGACTGGAAAACTTGTCTTGCTGCACAAGGAAGGTCGCCCAGCCGAGTCGCCCTCGGCCTACCGCCCAATAGTCCTTCTTGATGAAGCTGCAAAGCTCTTCGAGAGAGTCATCGCCGTTCGTGTGGCTGGTCACATGGCAAGAGTAGGTCCCAACCTCTCGCCCGTTCAGTTTGGATTCCGCCCGTGTCGCTCCACGATTCACGCGGTCCTGCGAGTGAAGCAGCTGGCGGAGGATGCGGTGGCGGCGAAGGATGTTGTGCTGGCGGTGTCACTGGACATCGCCAATGCTTTTAACACCCTGCCGTGGTCCTGCATCAGGGAGGCGCTACAGTATCATGGAGTGCCTGCTGGCCTCCAGCGGCTGTTGGAATCTTACTTATCCGACCGCTGGATCGAATATCCAACACAGGAGGGCTGGCGTCGTCGAGCTATGACGTGTGGTGTTCCACAGGGGTCGGTGCTCGGGCCGCTCTTGTGGAACATAGGATATGATTGGGCCCTACGCGGTGCAAAACTTCCGGGCATAGAGCTGACCTGATACGCCGATGACACTCTTGTCACCGCGCGTGGCAGGTCATTTCGTGAAGCTGCGCAACTCGCAACTGAAGGCGTGGCACAGGTAGTGCAGCGGATTCGTCGGCTGGGACTCAAAGTAGCGTTAGAGAAGTCAGAAGCCCTATGGTTTCATGGTGCACGCAATCCGCCGCCAGCCTGTGAGATGAGCATTGTGGTGGGCGGAGCCAACATTGCTGTCGAGACAACGATGAAGTACCTCGGCATAACGCTCGACGGCCGATGGAGTTTCCGCCCTCACTTTGAGCGCCTGGCTCCGCGACTGTTATTGGCGGCTGCGGCACTTGGGAGACTTCTGCCGAATCTCAGGGGGCCAAAGGCGTCATGCCGAAGGCTCTATATGGGGGTCGTTCGGTCCATGGCTCTGTATGGAGCCCCTGTATGGGTTGATGCCCTGGCCAGAAAGAACAGCATAGCTCTCTTGCGGCCACCGCAGAGGGTGATTGCGACTAGAATAGTCCGGGGCTACCGCACGGTCTCCTATGAGGCTGCATGCATCTTGGCAGGGTCAATGCCATGGGACTTAGACGCGAGATCCCTTGCGCTAATGTTTCATTGGCGCGAGGAGGCGCGAGAAAGAGGGTTCAGTCCCACCCCTCGAGAAGTAGCAGCTCATCGGCAAAATATCGAAGAGATGGCCATCGCAGCATGGGAGGAAAGGCTGGCAACTCCATCTGCCGGCCATTCAACAATAGAGGCGGTGCGCCCTGTCCTGCAGCAGTGGCTGGACAGGCAACATGGGTCTCTGACTTTCCGGCTGACGCAGATTCTTACAGATCATGGCTGCTTCGGAAAATTTCTGTGTCGGCTGGGGAGGGAGGACTCCGAGTCCTGCCACCATTGTGCTGGGTGTTTGATCGATACTGCCAAACATACAATCGAAGAATGCCCGGCTTGGGCCGACGAGCGCCGAGATCTTGTAGCCGTCGTAGGAGCCGACCTGTCTTTGCCTGCGGTCGTGAGGGCAATGCTGGACAATAAGGAGGCATGGCGCGCTGTGGTCTTCTTTTGCGAGCACGTTATGTCTGCAAAGGAAACCGCGGAGCGCGAGCGAGAAGCGGCCGACCCCTCCCGACGCAGGAGGAGAAGAGGTCGCCGTGGTGGTGCGAGGGACTGAGCACCATCACGGCCCTGTAGTTACGGGCATAAGAATAGTACTACGGTAGCCCCTGCCTGTCGTAAGAGGCGACTAAAAGGGGTCACCGGGGTCGTGGGTGTGTAGAGCGGGGGCTCTACATATCTATTATAACGGCCCCGAGATGGGCGACGGCACAGCTTGTGGCACTGTGCCGCTGCAACACCAGTGGAGGTGCAGGGGAGTGAAAAACATACCCTCCCCGAGGCAGAAGCTGGCAATGCAGCTATGCGTGGGAAGGATCCTAGCGGAAGGCTTTGAGGCGAATCCCGGGGTCCTTTCCAAATCGCTGAGGCGGCCACCGGGGAGTTTTAGTGGGTGCAAGCCCCACACACCCCCGTCGTTCCCCCGAGCGGCGGGAAGTGCATAAGGCATTTCTCCTCGTAACAAAAAAAAAAAAAAAAAAGGTACTGGGATGGCTTTAGGGTTCCCTAACTAAATTCCTTTTGTTTTAACTTACCTACTTAGTATTTTAAAAAAGCTGATGCTTTAAGCTCATGAAATATTGAATGAATCAATGATCTCTTTATTGTTTAAAAAAACAGGAAATGTATTGCATAAGTGAGGTGTCAAAAGGCGACATAGCTTTAAACGATTGAGCTTTAAATGATTTTATCATTTTGTTATTTTTAGTTAAAATCATGCAATACAGCACTTTTCTTCTAAGTTTGTTTTAAGCCATAAATTACAAAATTTCTCGACCGATCCTAAATCCAAGTTTCCTGATATAGCGTGCAAGAACAGTATCTCGGGAGATTTTACAAATGGACCCGATTTTCTTTTCTGGGAAATGTTCGAATAAATTTTATTTTTGTTTAACAAATGTAAAAGAAAAATAAGTCGTAGAAAATGTTTTGTTTAGCTTGATTAGTCCCTTCTTTTAGAATAAATAATTGTATACTAGTTAATTAAAATAAATCGGATGTTTCTGATTATTTTTGTTTTTCTTTATCATTCTATTTTTATCATCATTATATTTTTATTATCAGGATGCTTTCGTTGTTTAACATGTTTTGTAAATAAAACTAAATAATTAATTTTATGTCTTTGTAGAGTCACCCACGTACGTATTGGATAAAGCTTATCTACTATCTATCTATCTACTTTCTACTATTTACTATATTATATCTACTATTTATCTACTTCTATCTATCTACTTCTACTACCTACAATACTATATATAAAAATGAATCGTGGTTGTGTGGTTGTGTGTGGTGTGATACAAAGTTTGCAGGGACAGAGATAGTAAACTAAAACAAAGATACACACCAAATTTTTTCTAAAATGTGAAGTGACTAGGAATATTTTTTTTTTCGTTGTTTCGAAAAAGAAGTAAGAATGAGACTCAGAAACAATTTCCTAATTCTTTATATTCTTACGAGTATCTCTGAATTTGTTAAATCTTATGTCAAATAGGGATTTAAAAATAATCTTTCCCCAGGGTTGCGTGCTCGTGATCAGTATAACTTGGATCCTCTCTGTATCGCTGTTTGCAATAATGGTCTTACCTCGGTCCGGGTACTACTTCAACTCAACAGGCTTGATGGCGTGCGATGTCTTCCACAGTCGTGTGGCATTCAGGTTTGTAAAAGAAAAACAAAACACATTTGTAAGCTGAATGTGGAAATTAAAAAAAGAAAAAAAAAACTTGCCGTTTTTGCTAAACCTGCCAGCCAGTACTAAAAATTATGTTTTGTTTTTTTAAGTGTTAAAATTAGTTTTACTATTTTTAGGATCCTATCATGCTGCGCTTATTACTTTCCGACCACCATGGCGCTGATGTATTGCTACGGCTCAGGGTTTCACATTAGCAAGACCAGGGGGAAATGCGATGACACTGGCTCCAATGGGATCCCACCGATTTGCAAAAGCGATTTGGATGCTGTGGTGGTATGCATTTGATTGTTTTTTTTTGTGATATTTCTTTGGCAACAAAACGTAGGTATACTGAGTAACGCATTTTCAACGTTTTCAAAGAGTAAGGTGTTTATTTAATCTTCTTTCAAAAATCTTAAAACAAAATGGGCCTTGATAAATATTCAATTGATGAGTCACTTAGCGTCTTCAAAGTATTTTCGTTAGGCCTTTCTGTAGAAGTTGAGAGAAATTGAGAACTTGTTTTATGAGAGCTAAGTGGTAATGATTGAACTGGGTGAGCAGTGGGTAAAGACCTGTACCCAAATTCCAAACATTAAATAAAATTGTTGAGCGGACGGAGTGATTAATAAAAAAATAAACGGAATTTGAAAATAGTTTATAGCTTTCATTATTACTGTGTTTTTAGTAAATATAAATAGGTACAGTCACGGACTAGGAAGCCGTAACAGATTTGTCTATGGTTTTGTCAGCCCTAGATTGTATTACCAAAGAACAAGAGCTATTTTGCAATAAAGAAAAACCGGAAGTGTTACGCCGATCGTGTCCGCCACTGTACCTAGGCAAGTAATAATAGAAAAAAAATAAGTATTATTTTATCAGAAATTTATTAAGAAAGCTGCTTTTTTATCATATCCGCCATTTTCCGGTCTCCGGCCTACATAACCTTCACTCAGAAATATATATAGAGCATTTTTGTACTTAGATGTATATTTCTAGAGCTTCCTGAAATGCTCAGGTCCATACTAAAATTTTTAACACCGACATAAAATCTGGGTTGCAAAAATCAATTCGTACTCACAAGTGACTTAAGTGGTATTAGCTACCATTATTACTAGCCTCAAATATCTCGCTTGTCACTTTATAACTAGACGTAAAATTATCTCGATTCAATTTGCACAATTCAGTAATATTTCTAGCACCATATCCCGCCGCCGGCCCGACCGCAGAGCGTCAGCACGTCCAGGACAATGGCCGCCATGTCATTAGGATTCATCGTCATGGTGACGCCTGCCACTATACAGGAGGTGGTTGCCGCATGTACTGGATGCAAGGTGACTTTTATACCTCTACATTATCCTAGTACCCTGGTACTTTTTTTTAATGAAACGCTCAAGCTTAGCTCCTATTTTCAAGTTTCGAGAGTTAAATCTAGCCTAGAAATACATTCACACTAATATTATAAATGAGAATGTTTGTGAGTGTGTATGTTTGTTGCCAAGACTTCTTTACGTCTAAACGGCTGTAGAGATTTCAATAACATTTAGTATGGAGTTAGCTGGCACCCTGGATTAACACATAGGCTATTTATTTTGCCTGATAAACCGCGGGTAATACTGCGAGGAACAGCAAGTGCTAGATAAAAACAGAAAATTACCTTTGAACAAGAATTGACGCCTAGATATTTGCGGCGCGTTAGCGTTACCATAACAACCTGTATTGTGTGATAGTATTCTTGATTTTTAAGCTATACCTATGTGGAAGTTTATATTTTTAAATAGAAGTCCGATTTAACGTTGTGCTCCCACTGACTGGCATCGGCAATATTCTAGGCAGTACGAGGTCCATTCGTGAAAGCCGAAAAGCGTGCCTAATTACCTTAATACCGCAGATGCTTTACACGCTAGGTGGAAACTAGGCTTTATGGGTTTCTACTCACATTACCTACCTACATTTTATAGAGTTTATAATACGTGAATCTTATTCATATTAGAATGTTATGAATTAAAAACAGTCTTCGCGAAATTTTTAATATACCTACTCATTATTAATTTTGTCAACAGGTTCCACCGAGTCTTGACTTCATAGTAACTTGGCTGGCTTTGAGCAACAGTTTCTGGAACCCGTTCCTTTACTGGCTGCTGAATAGCCACTTCAGAAGAATTTGTACGCAGCTCCTGCAATACTACGTAAGTGTAAATATTCCATACCAAATCTTGTTTTGTGATGAAACACTCAAAAACGTTTACTTTTTATAGGTCTGTTGTAGAAGAACCCAATCATTTCCAAGTAACGAGAAACCAACGGGCTGCTGCGGTTCACCAGTCACATCCGATGGCCCTCACTTGAAAGGAGACTTCGATGGCATTGGCGAGAAATACTGGGGAGATATCCTAGAGCGGACTGTATCTTCTACTTCCCTTCATGCTATTCAAAAAGCCTGCCATAGGGATGCGCGTTATACGGGTTCATTCAAAGGCTACCCTGGAACATGCAAACATGATCTTCGCTTCCTTGATAGTTACGGTCAAAACGACTACAGATCCGGACCGTTTCAAATAGAAGCTTGCTCAAGACATGGAAGACTTAAAAATTCAGATTTCTGTCTCTTTAGACCTAACCAGGATTTAGACTGCGGCAGATCAAGGTCAAACCTTAGCCTTGACGAAAGCAATTTCAACAAATGTAACGGAAGACATCCGGAATTGTGAGAGTACCGAAACTGTCCGGTCTTCGGGCATAGAAGCAATAGCATAGCCGTCTACCCAGGAGTAGACCACTTCAGTTCAAACATTAAATGGAAGTTTGACGACTCGCCGAACGAGGATATGCAATCACTTGAACAGAATTTGGATAGAATTAGAAGTTTAAGCCACGAGAGGAGTTTCAATGGTTTCAGTGTTAGAGAAAACGGTTTATTGGAAGTTGAAGTGAATGATGTAGAAGATGACGGTGACTACAATGTTGGTATAAGTCGTGAAAATTCAGATGAGAAGAACGATTATAGTGGTTCGAATAAGTTTTCGCGTACCTCATCGCTGTCAAATAGAGAATTAGACGTGATAAAAGAGAGTTCTAGAAGTTCAAGTGATACAGAGGTGACGTTGACTCGATGACTGCCGCGGGTGACTTTCGATCGGTCAGTGAATGTGGTTCATTTAGAAGTGTCGCCTGAACAGACGCCCGCACAGTGCCATTACTGTTCTCATGAATGTGACTTGTCTTATGATGGAAGTATTTAGATGTCGGTTAGTGGTGTTATAAAATTATTTGTATGTATGTGGACCACACCATACGGATCTTAATTTGTCTTTTATTTACATATTTGTACAATTAAGCGATTAATTTTGAAACATATTTTATTTTAATGAATATTTAGAAAATAGTTTTTAATTATAACTTCATTACATACGTAAGTAAAGCTTTGAAATTGTTGTAGATAATTTATGTGTAAAATTAAATAATAATGAATAAGACTGTGAGTATGGAACTATAGTAAATTTCAGTCGCACAATATTTTGTCTTCTAATAGCCTATGTGTTGGAGTGGGATTACATAAATGTCTAACTTTATTAATATTTTAATGTTACTTAAAAACAGAGAGAAATAAATTCTTTGTAATAGACGTGCTATTTTAATTTGAAGTACCTAATTGAAGGTTTAGGAGATAAGTATATATGAGTAGGGTTCTTAACATACTTTTTCAGCGTTATTTAATTGAAAATGCTAAAATAAAGATTTTGTGCTACACTGGCAATAACGAAGAAAATTAACGGTGACAAAGCAGGAAAACGCCGCCAGCCGCCAGAAAAAGCGATTTGTCACAATTTTCATCACTTACACGATAAAAAATTGCTCGACATTAGACCATAACAAAGCGCCTTTTCTTTGGTTCCTTAAAACTGGTTTCCTTCCGACTTTATAAAAAGGTTTTTCTTATTTTTATAAAATACTTACACTTCTTATTACAATATTTAGTTATTTTTTCAATTTTCGTAAACTATCAGACTAGAATCTTAAAAAAAAATTGCTATAGGTATAATTAATTGACCTAAATAACCGACATAAATCGCAGCCAACAATCGGTACTTCTGTAACAATGACTTGGCAACTAATGCACTCGTTAAGGTATTACCCGCCTTAAAAAAGGTTTTAAAATTGATAAACAATCTGGGATATCGTTACAAACTCGATTTTACAATTTACATGCTATACATTTTTTTAGACAAACAATTTAAAAATATTTGCAGGCCCTATTTATTCTAAGTTCTAAATTATTTAAATTAAAACCACATTAAAACCACTTAAAACTGATCTCTTAGTGGGATATTACCTTGTAAGAAACACCCAGTACATAATGAAATTATAAAATCTATAAACATAGGTATCTGTATCGTGGGTCCGATATGTCTAAAATAGATGTTCAGCTTTAAATGTAGCAAAAAGCTGTGCAACTCGAAGCGCTCTAATGTACTTGACCCATAAGGCTTTTAGTAAATTTCAGGTGCTACTAACTAAACTTTAGCTATTATGAACACCTGCATGGTGATTATTCAAATGAATTATATTTTGTCCAGCGGCATAATTTTGGTATGACACGGTTTAACTATGCTTATTTATCTGATCTTTATCTTGTTGCATCATCATCATAATGACACCTCAAAGACGACGTCCACTGCTGAACATAGGCCTACCCCACAGATCACCAGAATTACTGTTCTTAGGCAATCCTTATTCAGTGCACTCTTGCAATCTCAGGTCACAGGCCGTTCAATCACCTTGTGGGAGATCTGCCTACTCTGCATCTTCCGTTGCGCGTTGGCCATTCTAGAACTTTTTGGCCCCAACTGTTTTTCGAGCAAAATGCCCTGCCAGTTAAATTTGCAATTCTTTGGTCTATGACGGTGACTTTAGTTCTTCTGCAGATCTAAAAATTTCTGATTCCACTTTGTTTAGTACAACTGAAATAGTATTATCAATACATAGTATAAAACAAAGTCGCTTCCCGCGTCTGTCCCTATGTATGCTTAAATCTTTTAAATTATGTAACGGATTTTGATGCGGTTTTTTAAATAGATAGAGTGAATTATAAGAAAGGTTTATAAGTACAATACATGCACTAGATAATAATAGCTTAGGCGGTACGAAGTTCGCTGGGTCGACTAGTTAGTAAATAAATAAATGTTGCTGACTGACTGCCAGCGAATGGAATTTAAAATGTGTGTAATAAAAAAATTTGTTGAGAAATTATCTTTAAACATGAAAAATTACGAATTTAAGAAATTCAAAGCAAGAAGTGAACTTATATCCCTAAAGAATAACATCTTATGTTTTTATTTTTACCTTGTTAATATTATAGTACTAGGTAAAACTATAGTTCAAGATCTAAGATTTTACAGCAGCTCATAAAAACGGTGCTAGCTCAGGTGTAAAATTTACAATTTTACCCCCGACATAAAATCTGGGTTACAAAATTCAATTCGTACGCACGAGTCCTCAGAATTAGGGCTCTCACAAAAATTTAATAAAAAATAAATTACTCAGAAAATATTATCTAAATTTGTTTACGTTTTCGTAATCATGTTATTTTGAGTAAACATTTTGAGAAATGGAGGCGTTTTTGTTTGATATTTATTAGCATCAGAGGTTCAAGCATTTTTTTTAGATTTCAGTTACGATATTCACCGAGTAATAAAATTATTTACGAAATAGATTAAAGCGCTTTCCCTCAATTTAATTAATTACTTTATCATTAAATTAGTTTTCTGAGGATCTGCTACGTTGAACACAATGAGTACCTACTAAAAAAATAAGAATGACTGTGAACAATTTATATGACTTTGTTTTTAGGATTTATGGGCGTCAGAACGATGCATAGAAAAATGTGTAGGTAAATATGATAATACAGATTTTCGATTCTCCATTTCTAGCAACCCTAGCAAAATGCAGTATCCAAGTGAAACGCAACCATCTAGTTTGCTTATTGACACACTCGCCAGAATGTTGTTGGCGGAGTTCGACTGCGGAATTTTGTTTAACTTTGAAATGAAATGCTCACGGAGACTTTGTCTCGTTACATATAAACCTGTTCAAGGAATTGAGATGTGAGCTGCCGAGCATTTACTTACTGAAGTGTGCTGAAGTACTTATATAACCTCTTTTGGATGCTCATTTATTTTCACTACGTACGTACGTACCTACGTACTATGACGTACTTATTAGTTTACGTTGATTGAATAAAAAGAAAACGTTACATAAATATTATTATTAAGTCTTTCTAAATATCATAAAATATTATTTGGTATTACACAAAGCTTATAAATTGAATCAAAAAAGCACTTAACCTAAATCAATCTCTGCCTCTACATAATATGAAATGGTTTCATTGCTCGGTAAATTTAGTACCAAAATTAAATTAGCTTTCATATACATTATACCTTTCTGAACAAACATTGTTGTAATAGGCTCACCCTTATCCCAAGATTTCCATCCTTGATCCGCAAATAGCTGTGGTATTAAGTGATTTATGTAAAGTATCCCTAATTTACTTTCAGCTAAACTGGCACTCTATCAAACTATCAAGTTTACTTTGGAGGGTTACACCATTTCACACGCTCTACAAACAAGTTTTTCATATAAGGCGTATTATGTACTTAATTAGGTCGCTAGCTATTCCCTAGATAATTCGTTTAAAAAATCTTCTAATTCTTAAAAAAATTGTTGAAAAAGGCAGATAGGATATTGAAAATTGTAGATCAATAAAACGATCCAGCTGAATCGGCATCGTCCAGTTGTTATCACTTATGCAATTTTTGAGCTGGGTTGGTACTTATAAGTTTAGCTTTAAAAGTGTTTTTTTGGTAGCGTATCCTTACTTTAGGATTTATTTAATTTTAAACAGGTAGTAAGTTAGAATTACAGAAATTATACGCTATGTTTGGCTTAGGTAAAAATGGTAGATTTTACCGCTCTGGTAGAGCTTGTAAAGTAATTAAAATTGAACAAAAAATATTATGGAAGGAAAGTATTTCATAGAAATTAATGTTACATATAGTATTTAGCGCAGACGATCGGATGGTGTAGCCAACGATACAGATACACAATTTTTATGACTACGTGGAGTAGTCGGGATACGGTACAGTCTTGCTGCTGCTTATAGAATCACCACTGCAGTGCAGCAACGTGCCATCGCCTGGAAAACTTAGTAATCGATGTTGTGACTTTGATACGAAGGCTTTTTAAAGCCTGAAAGTCTGAAATACTTATCTATTCTCGTGTTTGATCTTGTCTGTGGTGGTATGCAAAAGGCGTATTCTAAACGTTGCACTGCGTTCCGAGTGCATGCAGATTTGCAACTCAAGTCGAACACGTACTACATATGTGTTTGGTTTCACTATGACGTGACAAGTCCCAGGAAATGGGGTGCAAATTGTGGCAACGACCGTCTTGCTCTATTTAGGAAATTCTGACGAATGATTTTTTTATTTTTGGTTTCGTCCTTCAAATTTACCTTGCAATGCATGGTGTACCTGAATTTAATAAACATAAGGGAAAATATTTATCAGAAGTAATTAAGCTACCTATACAAGACGCCACAATATCAAAGATTAGTGATTAGCATAAACAACACATATACACCTATAATTAAATATCACTTATATATCTAAACCAACCCCTATAATAACACACTGTGACATCAATTAATCACAATGTGTACCACTAATATAATTCCAATAGAGCCTAATCATTGGACAATGCAAACACTGTTCACATCGATAAGCGTTTGACTCAACAACGATAAAGTCTCGGCTGTTCTGTTCACACACGGTGCGGCTTGCTTGGCGTGTTTGGCTCGTCTAGACAAAGCTGGCAATACGTAGGCAATAAGTTACTTCGTGTCTACAATTGCTAACATGAACTGCTTGAGCAGTCAATGTTTGACCAGCAGCCATAGCAGACTGTACTTCAGTAACCATCGAAGCTTGGTAGTAAATGTTCTCAACTATACCGACAAGTTTTGAAAACTGTTTGAAATAGCTTTGTTCTGATAAATGTTTTATTTTTCTGTTAAACGATCTATCGGCTTGCCTACTGAATAAAGTAAAAAGAAAAAACATGCTGGTTACCTATTGAATTTTATAGGTACTGAACTGACATTACATTACATTTTTAGTTAGTTGATATTTAATCCGTTTTGGTGTGCAACGAAGAGATAATTATCATCAATCCTTAAAATCTTTTCCTTTTTTTAAATAGATAGAGTCAAGAGGAAGGTTAGGCGGTACGAAGTTCGCCGGGTCGACTAGTTATGAAATAAATATGCGAAACTGCAACCAACTTTAACTCAGGTTAATGAATAGCCACTATTGTATCAATTATTGTACAATGCAAGTACTATGCATTTAAGTGTACCTACGTTTGTTTGACAATTGGCTGGTAATTTGTGGCAATTTAAACGCCACAGTAACTGACGAACTAGCCACAATGGGTATTTTTATTTTTACAGGATGTAGTATTTAATTAATTTATAATTGAAAATCGACTGTTTTAAAAGAGATTTATGAGTGCTCAATTTGCTCACATGTTCGAATAGATAAAATATTTCAAATGTTTGTTGAATATCTGTGCTTTTGGTTTAATAGGTAGGTTTTCAGTTTTTTTTAATGAATTCCATAGGTTTTTTTTAACATTAATAATTCGGATCACAAATACGTTTATTTACACCCTGTATGAACAGTTTTAATTTTCTACTCGAGCGGCTACATCAACATGGTTTATGTGGACAGCTAATTACAGTTACACTAATTTTATCAACCCTTAGGGAATAGAATAGACGCTTTTGCTTACTTTTACTAGATAAGAATATCTTCTCTAGGTTTTTTTTATTTTTTTGTCATGATAATAAGTAGAAATCAAATTCGAAGTTTTGGAGAAATACCAATTTATAAATTTTCTACATTTTGTTATAAATTACACTAATTATTTGTAATTCAACTGATCATATCTGCTAGCTAGCTAAAACGGTAGCCTTTTTTCGCAATAATTAGTAAGAATACTTATTGTCAGAAATGGCTTATAGATAAGGTTCTATGCATGTATTGTGGCATATATTATAGTTTTAACTCTAAAGCTGTTAAAAAACTACCTGCATTAAACGTACAAACAAAACAGAGCGCTCAAATTAAATTTCCTTGCAAAAGCATCAATCAAATTTAATCGCCGTACCTTACCACGCCTTTAATCTAATAGCAAAACTAAAGGGCCAAAGACGTCCCTTGAGACCACTAATTAATTCAAGTGCCGTCCAGTTAGATAGAGAACGAACAGCCGATAGTGGCAAGGCAGCCCTGCTAAATTAATTGAAGACGAAGGAGCTAGGTACGTGCAAAACTATGTATGGCCTGATAAGAATCACCCTCCCTTGGAATCTTATTTGAATGCATGAAGGTTGGGGAAGGAGGAAGTTTCAGGATCTGTTAAGGGTTATCGCATTCTAATTATTGTTCAAGGAATCTGAGATTGAGATCTAAGTTTATTTCGTTTACCATAGTTTTATCGAAATTAGCTGGAATTCTTCACACTAGCGTCACAAAATTATCAGTCGAACAATTAAACAAACCCTATCGCAATCGTTCACCAACTACGACTGGTCAAGGAGTTAACTCTGTATATGACTAGGTTTGTTTTTTACTGACTTTGAAAACAAGGTGTGAGTTGGCTCCCAATACTTGTAAACAAGGCTCGCGTCCGTTCCCAGTTGTCCTCGCAGTCTGTCTCCTTATTTTTCGAGGCTAACACGTATTCAGCGGAAATTGTTGCAGTCATAGAAATCTTCAGCGATTGAAAGAGGCGGCAATTTTTTTACAAAATATTTTTCTAAATGGTTTATAGAATGATCGTTATAAACAGATTTTATTAAGGATACAGATGAACTTTTTTTTTTACAAATATCTTAAAATTTATTATTTTGTAGGTAAGTTTTGCACGGTAATATTAAACTTTTGTGTTCCATCCATAGTTATTGAATTTTTAAGAGCGAAAGCTGCTAAAATTTCGTTAATGTCGCCAAATACTTTAAAATGCAGGACCCTGCAGAACCGCTCTCTGATTAAATTTAATATCTTACACATACTTTATTTAAGGTGTCGATTTCTCAACTTTTATATTTCTATAGCCGGAACTAGCACCGAAACTGCGAGAAACTTTGATCGTTCCCCATGGGATTTGCAGTTGAAATGCACACTTCTTACCTTTTCCTGAACAGGATTACTGCAGGAAGAATAGTTTTCTTTTGTTAAAACGTTTTTGGCTTGAGTATTTGTTTATGCGTGTTTTAAGATTCCTGTGCCATGCTCAAAAACATGGAGGCCTTTAAAATTATGTTGTTACACGTGATTTATTTATTTCACATTTTTTAAATCACTTTTTTTTTCAAAATTTTTAAGATAATGATTGATATTATTGCTTAGAGGCTTTATTTTAAACAAACAATACTTACTAAGATACTTTATAAAGATCACAAAAACAAACAATACATTTGTGATTTTACAAATAACATATTTGTTTCATGTTTTATACAAAAGTTACAAAGATATTCTTACTTTTAAGAGTTTACATCCTTGTTTCAGTTGTTAAAGTACCTTCGTTTGAAGTGAACTGTGCCCATAAGCTTGTTTTCTACTTAAACAAAACCTTAGTTAAGAAGCTTCTTCGTCCCTTCCTTGTTCTTAAAGAGACTTGCTTAGTGTTGCTATTTAATTTTCTACCTATCGATTCTTTTGTATTTAATGTAAAAATATATATATAAAATTGTTAAATAATAATAAGTAAGTATATCTTTTCAAAAGGTAAATCAAAAATAGGTTTATTTTATTTCAATTGAAGGATGTACTTTCATACGAAAACAACCGAGCATTTAGAACACTTGTTTAACACAATCCTTTATGGCTTCTTAATATAATCAAATAAACTTGCGAGGTTGTAACTTTTTGGTTTTATACCTTCCATTTAGTATAAAAGTGTAGGTAAGTATATTTTTCACATACAATCAGAAAAAAAATCTGACAATTGTTATGGGTATAAAATATAAAAAAACTATTGGCCCTAAAATGTTGAAATATTGCAATAGCTTTAACATAGCCTTTTTTTATCATTTTTTTTAAACGAGGGGAAATGCCTATCGCATTTCCCGACGGTCGGGGGAGCGTCGGGGGTATGTGGGGCTCGCACCCACTAAAACCCCCCGGCGGCCGTCTTGGCGCTTTTGGGAAGAACCCCGGGAACCACACATTTTAGCGTCCGAAGTCTTCCCACAGCTTTAACATAGCCTGACTGTTATGTATCGATAGTCATAAGTACAGCTTGTTTAGCAGCTCTATTAACAAGGATTATCTTATATTCTGTTTGCTTTACACACGATCCGTCAAAGTCCTATTTGCGAGACAACTTGCCGACTCACATAATGTAAACACAATCTTAGAGAGAGTTTTGTCAATCTAGAAAGATTGAAAGGTGTGGAGGAAAGCCTAAGAACAGTAAATCCTCTGGTCTTTTAAAAACAGTTACTTAACTAAAAAATACTTTTAAATACCTGAAGCTACTTTTAAATACCTTAAGGTATTTGAAAAATCAAAAATACCTTACTTAAGGTATTTTTGATTTCAAAACTTATGCAACCTACTAAGTACCTGTACACTTAGAAATTAGTTTGTTTGATAATATTGTTTGTTTTTATTATTCATAGCAATACAAGTAGTTTTGATCACTGAAAGTTGTTTTGAAAGTAAAGGTACTTCAGTTTAAAAAGTAACGTAGCGGGGCTTTTATAAAAAATAAAATATATTTTACGGTTTGTAACGGTGACATGACATATGCCTACCTACTTCTGTTAATTTTGTTATATATAGTAGATTTAAAATATTTTATGTACCTATATAATATACTCTAACCTCTAACCTACGAAGATTAAAAAAAAGGATTCTTGAAAAAATATACTATAAATATATACGGCCCCACCACAAAAAGAGAAGTTCAGCCACTGATTAACAAGACCGGACCAAAAGCAAAAACCGTGGCTGAACTCTGTTTCTACTTCAAAAGATTTCGACTCCTTGTTCTAACTGATCCCAGTTCTAAAAAGCAATTTTAGTGCTTTTACACTACCGAACTCGATTTCAACTATTTTACCTCTGGCCACACTGTAAAAACCGGTAATATACTAGCTCCATGCCACGGCATGCTGGGAGTACATCACTCGGTTGTCTTACTCTATGGTTGACTTTTCCGTTATAACCATAAAACAACATCAGCGGCTAATTCAGTTTGATCTTTAAATTGTATGAAAAAGATGTTGCACTACAATTTGTTGGTGTATAATATCGAAACGTTGTACGTTATTTGAAAAAAAGTGTAGTTGGTCTGTGGTGCCACATGTCAGGCAGGATGTGTAAAAAATTCGTGGAAACAAAACAAACAGATAGGTTAATTTAATTTACTCAAAAAAGAGTTAATTTACGATAAAATAACATGATTGGAGCTAGATTTACTAAGCGGTCGCTTTGCATCTTAAGCCAGGAGCTGTGACAAGGAGGAAATTGGAGCGAAGACGCTAAGGTAAGACATAGTCAACTCACAAAATTGTACCTACCAAATCATTCAAAACAAGCTAAAAGTTAAATTTTCTTTCATCTTTCTAATAATGCTGTCATTAGCCATATAAATTAACAATTTTTAATTAATGTGTAATATTTTATTCCAGAAATAGACATCGTGTGGACAATGGTTATGTACAATGTTGCAATATTTACTTCAAGAGTACAAGCTAGTAAAAGTTCGAGCTATCCCACTAGCCCTGTATGGCCAAATAATAAAACAAATTATAAAAGATAAATATATTAAAACAACTGAATTACAGGATTATTATTTTTGAGATTATTATTTTTTATAGATTTGAGGTGTAAAAAGACAAGAATAAAGGCTTACATAATATAACATTTGATTGTGATTTGTGGAAACAATAAAGTATTGAGTATACATTGGCTTTCTCTTCTCTTAGGCCATATTTACGTAAAAAGCTTGTTCTCAGTTCTAATTTGGAAAATGTATAGAAAATACCTGGGCTAACCCTCGCTCTGGCAACAATCCACTTATTTCAGCGCAGGTATTTATTACATATTTTTCGAACTAGCGCTAACCAGCACTGGAAACCAGCTTTATACCTGTATGCCTGCCTACCTTCTTACTAACCTACCTTCTAACTACCTTTTCACTAGGTACTTATCTAAGTATACCTGTAACTAGGTCCCTCAAAAAAAAAATCTTATGCAGACTGGTGAATGCGAGCGTGAAATTCTTATTTTAGTATTAAACTTTAAAAATTGTGTCTCACGTTGTTATGAAAATATATTCTTGCTTTCTTAAATGTATCATGTAATCAAAGGATTAGCTGTCTACGCTGTCGTGGTGAATTATGCAATGTTACAGAATTCTCATAGTGTGGATGCCTAGCGAGCATGAACTACTGTAATGTTGCATGGTGCATTGTGATGGTTAGGTCAGCAAATTCTTTGATTACTTACATGTTACAATTTATGCTCGATTTTACCAGTATAGGGATCTATTGCCGTTTGCAATGAGAATGGTTTTGACTTGTGTTAGTATACATTGATTGCAGGTAATTTAGGTAGAGATCCACCTGTCATGCAATGTATACTTATCACATGCCAAAGTGATTTTTATTCTTATTTTCATTGGCAACAGCAATATTAGTACTGTATTAGTAATCCTACTACTACTTTTTTGTCTGTTTACTGTATCTGACATTGAACCATTGGAAAAGCAGAGATTTGGAGAAAAAGTCCTTTATTATCATTAATACTAAGGTACCATAAAACAAGTAATCAAGAGAAAAAAAAATTAACTTCTAAGTATAGGTAGTAAAGAAAAATATTAGATAAACACACAACATGTAGGCGATCTTCATTCTCTTTTTGCTGAAAGTAATACGCTCTAAAAATAGAGTTCCACTATATGGCACTATTTCCTTTTCAAACACTTCATTATTGCACTGTCACAAAATATCTTGGTCATTGGTGCTTTCTCTCTAACAAACAGCAGTGTCACTTCAGTGAGATCTGCTTTTTACACAACCAATAAACTTTTTAAACAAATAAAAGATATTCTGGTATGGGATATTCCATGCATGTCCCCAGAATAGTCCTGGACCTGTAATAAAAATACACAGAGCTTATTTCATTATGCTAGAACAGATTTTATCTCATCAACAGTGTCTGCTGTCTAGGGATATGTTGGATTTGCTAAATTTGCTAGTTTGTTGAAAGTATTAGACTAAATTGACATCAGGGTAGTAGTCTGATAGATGGGCTTTAAAGTGTAGAAGGTATATAAGGTTTTGTTTGTTGTTTTAGATAAGTTTTCAGTGGGTTGCGTGAAGCAAATATCCCTTCGACATTGTTGATGTTAGTATTTTTAGGGATGCGGTAGGGGTAGGTACTGACCTTCCTGATTGATGGCGGCTTCGAAAATGTAACACACAATCATTCACTCCTCAAAAACATCATGAGGAAGACCACTACCATGGTTATTTCTTTCGGCAATGGATTTACTGAGACGGAACTTTTTCCAAAAGTGAATATCGTCATACATATCATAGATCTGAACTGTTCTGAACCGTAGAACTGAATCCAGGGCAAAATTGATTGCGTTCGATGTCCATTATATGTATTAGAATTAAGATTCTGTCCATTAAATTGCAATTGAAATAAAATAAACTTAGCCTAACGCAGTCAAATTTCAATTAAATCAGCTGACAATACAATATGGCGTCTTTTGAGCCGGTGCTAAACCTGCCCCGAGGACAGTCTAAAGTTAGGCAACTGTTAAAACGGTTCAAAAGTTTTTGTGGTAGATAACGGTGGTTTATCTCTAAAACCAACGATTTAGGCAAGGTTTATTTTTTTTGGAGTAAGAGCGATATACTTTAAACAAAAATGTCGAGTTTCAAGTCAAAAAGTGACCATAATACTTATTTAATAGATTACAACAATTACGAGTATAACACAACGCCTGGTTTCCAACCGGGTAGGCAAAGACAATTGATTTCCACTTGCTACGATCCTGACATAACTCATCCTTTGATTTCTGTCTATAACTATTTTACAATTTCTGTCGATTTAAATAAAACTGACTTTTAAAATTTAGAATTGGCCTAAACTCTACATATTCAATGAAGTATATGCTGTATAGGTACAGTGGCGGTCTACGAGGGCGTATCAGATTTTTCTATGGTCTCTTGCGCCCTAGACTGTATTACCACAGAGCAAGAGCTATTTTGCAATACAGAAAAACCGGAAGTGTTACGCTGACCTCGACCGCCACTGTACTAACAAGCAACCTCACAGTATTTTTCAATAATGTCTTAGTTCATTATCAGCAAAGTGAACTGTTGTTCCGGAGCTCGGACAAAAAGCCGGCGGACGGACGTTGACGGATGGTGTTTGGGGATGCTTCTCCGACATTTCGACGAATGGTAATATGAGAGGATTCCCAATTAAATCTGTGAAGGTATTTGGTTTTTACTAGGTTGCTGGACTGTTATTAATTGTTAAAGATATCATATTATAACTTCATTTTTACTACTAAACATTTATTCAGAAAAATAAATTAACTGTAAAACAATTACATCAGAAAGTAATTGCCAAGTGTACCATAATAAGGAACAATAATGTACCATATCAGAAATTCCAAATCAAATATGTGCACATAACATGAAATGTAAATCGTGTTCTACAGGTCTTAGGCACATACAAGTTTTTGCAAACGATGCGCATTTAAAAATGAAACACAGTGGACTAAAAAAAATTTTTTTTGAAAATTTGCACATAAAAGTTTTGGCAAACGCACCGACGATATGTTAAAGTTTTCGAATTACACATATTTAAGAAATGAAGAAAAACAGACATACCGGTACGAAAAATAAATATTTTTAAAAATCTTTCGACAATTTCTCGGAGTAAAATTACAATAATAAGATGTTTGAATTTATTGTGTCAAGAATCTTTATGGTGTGTGAAGAAAGTAAAAATAATTTTCTTAAGTTATTTGTAAAATTATGACGGTAGCTTCAAAAGCAATGATATAAAAAATTAAAACAGCCATAATTCCTCTAGACAGAGAAAAGCAATCAATTAACTCGGCGTAATCCGCGATCGTTCAGTTTCCAATGAAAATTGAACTTTTATTGTCTCCAACAAATTAAAGTGTTCGCGCTTAAGCCGGTTTTAATTACTGGATGACGAAGGATTATATTTTTAAAAGCTCTTTTTGTCGTCTCACTTCCATGTGTTTCTCGCTGGCAGTGGTGATTATCAAGAATTGAAATTTTATTATGTTTAATTTTGTTAAGTTGGAAACAAACATTTAGTGTCAGGCGTGATCCCACAATCTGGAGTTACTATTAATCCTACATTATTTTAGCGTATTGAAGATATCTTTATTTTAAATTTTAAACTGTTTTGTGACATTTTCTGAAATTTACAAGACTAGATGTATTTTTTACTTATAAAAACTTTAAGACAAAACTTTAAAACAGAAAAGTAAAGTGATTAAATGAATTAATGAGTTGGTTCTAATTTTGCTTTATTGGATGGAGGCACTTTTAACTCTAGCCTACTTCTCAATGAAAAGGCAAAGAAAAAATCTTTGGTCAATTTGCTTGATTGTTTTGAACCCTGTGTTATTATTATTTTCTTTAATACTCTACCGTTTCAGCATTTCTTATTGTAATATCTAAATAGAATAAACCTCTAGATTAATTAAATTTTATTTTTATTTACTCAAGCTAATAAAATATTGAAGCGTTAACATTTGAATTTATAGGTGACCCGGCAAACTTTGTATTGCCATATAAATAATTTTTAAGGGGTATGAAAAATAGATGTTAGCCTATTCTTAGACCTACTCAATATGCTCACAAAATTTCATGAGAATCGGTCAACAGTTTCGGAGGAGTACGGGAACGAACATTGTGACACGAGAATTTTATAAATTATATGATTATTATTGGCTATACATATTATTAATTATGTAAAAATATAATAAAAATTTAGCTGATGATTTTACTTATGTTAAATAAAACTAGATTGCACGCGTTATGGGAGAAGAGGTTAAACACCTTAATAAACATGGTATAAAAAAATGACCTATAGTTATAAATAACCACAATTTTATTGCTATTTGTGAGCTTTTCTTTTGTATTTCATACGTTCCGTTTCAATAAAAAAACAAAGTTCACAAAGGGCGTAACTTGGCTACGAACTGTAACATAAATTGTTGGCAATCGGATTAATACAAACTTGGAGCGAACTCAATGGTTTTATTCATTTGTTTGTATATTTTTGAATATTCACAAGAGTTTTCAGTTCATTCATTTTGAATTTAAATTATAAATGAAATACGAGAACAGCACCACACCACCGTCCAGCTAATGGGAAAATGAAAATAGCCGCAGAATTCTATAATCAGGAATTTTTGTGTTTTTCACAAATTTTAGTGACGGTTTTACTCTCTTCTTAGAAATTACACTTTGAAGCTTATGGATGTTATTCATTTACTTACCTCATAATTATAATTCAAAAACAAAATAATAAATATAAAATATATAGGTGTAATTAAGTTCTTTGATTAATTAATTATCTGTATTTAAGGATATGAGACGAAAACAGTTTCGAAAGATTTTGCATGAGAAATTGCCAAAATCATTCCGACAATTAGTATGAAAAATTGAGTTGATCTGATGATATGTTAAGTAAAACCTAGTTTCGCGGTCGGAAACAGTTTAAAATTCCAAGTTGTAAGTTATGGTAATAGCTTGTCCGGGTTCGGTGTTCAGGAGTCGACGTTCCTTTGCCAATTTTATTGCCCAAACTTGAAATTGCTTACAGGAAACTTTTCAACTTTAAGATTTGGTTCAAATTGTGTAAACTTATTTTTAAAGAAGTATAAAAATGCATTAATTATGTGACAAATTTTCGTGGCCAAGACCGAGAAAAATGGAAAACGCTTCTTAAAGCCCTATGCCTCTGATGAGGGACTTAAAGGAAATAATGATAATGTGACAAATTAAGATACTTTAAGGTTGACGTTCACAGTCAAAAGTGCACAGCACTCAAAAGTGTCTAAATGGAACTTTGAAACGTTATCCTCTATAAATTAATTATATAATCGAGTTCCAACCTCGAGACAGAGACAGTAAAGTATGTATATTACGCTCAAAGGAGTACGAGATGGCTCCAACCAAGATAATCTGCACTCGACAACGACTTGTCCGAGATAAAGCTCAAGCGAGTAGCCTTTAAAACAATGACTGTTAATGTGAGTCAAGACAAACGATTTTAAATAAGTAAAATATACATTGATCACTCAAATCAATACAGTAATGTTAAAATAATAACATTTCAGCCAGGAAAAAAAAAGTTTCTGCTTTTCAGAATATACAGCCTTGCACAGGTGCGATAACATACCTTTGGCTCGAAGCCAGGCGGAAGTGGGCTAATTTAGATTTACTAGTATGAATAATATTCTTAGTTGTATCTTTGATTATTTATCAATGCCACAGTAGTAGCATAACCGCTAGTTATATAAAGTAACGTAACATTGGTTAGGAGGGTGTTTATAAATTTACACGACCGCGAATTTATTACTAACGATTCCTTAATATGGCTTATATTAAAAGCTATAGGTAGATTATTTGTGCAAAAACAAAAATGTAAAAAAAAAGTTTAACATTCAACATTATTTAGAGTACTTCATAATCATAATCCAAACTAACTTTGAATTCTCCACCCCAACAAAAAATTATTTAAAGATCCCAAATAAAGTAATCCTAATATATGTATTTATACATATTATATAATACTTATACGTATGTATATTATTGAAGGATTAAATCATTAATAAGAAATAGGATTTAATAGTCACCTTACGAGTCAGCCGAATTTATTAAACTAAATCCTTAAATAATGCAGAAGAAAAGATTTTTCTGCTTATGTTAAGTTCGTGCCCAAGTTAGGGTTAAGGATTGGACCCAAACCCTAACCCAAATTATTTAAATAATAACTGAAATGCAAGAAGGTAGAAGGGTAAAACCCCTTACATTCACTAATAATGTCATTATAATGAGGTCGGTCCACCGCATTTTCAGATATTTAAATGCCAATGGCAGAGCGACGAGATAGGCATCGCTGCGTCGAGGATGGCATTTAAAATAAAACAGTTAATTTCCATAAATGTTTCAGAGGTGATTAAACATCAATATTATAAATACTAGCTTTTGCCTGCAGCTTTGCATGCGCTTTTTCATTATAAACGTAAATTACTGGTTGATATACTACTCAGGAATTTAGGAACATCATTTCTGATCGCATCTATATCCCCTTGAAATATCCTTTTGTCTGTGAGCCCTTTGGCGGCCATTTTGTTTTCAAAGTACGTAAAAAACGGCGCATTATGTTTTTGGGAATGTTCTGTTACCATGTGAATTTTGGTAAATATCTTTTTAATATTTATTTATTTATTTCAACCACAAACTACGCTACCATTACAGATTGCTCTAATTCGAAAACGCAGGTCTTCAATATATTAACAATCATCAAAAAGTGAAATAGGTATAAAAAAAAAATTACAAATTACTTATTTAGTATATCTTAATATATCTCTGAATCTATGTTCTTCTTCTTTCTAGCTATTGTAGTTTTAAATTTACCAAAAATTTCGGTTTTTAGATACCGTTCCAGCCCAGTAGTTTCGGCTCTGCGTTGTCTGTCAGTCAGTCAGTTACTTTATATATAATTGATGTATTATAAACTCTACCTCCCTTTGTATAAATAAGAAAACAGTTGTTTTAATTTGCCTTAAAAACTGAATGTTTATTTTAGTGGTATTATTAAATTTTCTAAAGCTATTTGAAAACTAATTTAAGTATCCCGATAATTTTGACCATACATCTTCTAAGCTGAATCTCAAAAAAATGATATTAGCAAAACACTGTTTTTATCATGTTTCCTTAATAGCCATTGTTTTTTAATGTAGAGAAGTCAGAAATTCAAAAGTTTTCATTTCATCGCAAAAGAGAGAAAATTGTTCATTCCACTCTCGCTAGCGCTAAACTGAATTTTTATCAATCTGCAAATTGCTCAACATTTGAAACCCACAGTTCCGCAAAGTTGAGTTCAAGCGAAACGGACCAAAAGACATCAAGCACTATAGCACTATTACTATTTTAAGAAAAGGGGTAGTTCCGTATATTTCATATGTATCCAAATGTATTATTTACACAAAGTTAGGATATTGTATATACCGAAATACTGATATGGTGAATTTATTTCTGATTAACATTAAAAAATCTAAGAAAAATAATAATTATCGAAATTGATTAAAAAAAACGACAGGGATACACCTTTCCTTTTAATTATTTCGTGAAATGAGTGCATAAGTAATTCAATTATCCTAATTTAAATAACAGATAATTATAATTACTTGTATAATTTTTTAGTTGCTTTATATTTTAATCGGTAAGGATCTCTGGAAAAGTTAGGAAATGGTGACCACACTGAAAACGCAGTAGAGCGAGAGAAAATCCCGACAATCAGCATTTCGTGGACACTCTACAATTTAGTACCGACCTCGATTCAACCGCTTTTGTGTTAGCGCACAAGTAAGCCACTGTAAATTAGTTACTTTTAAATGTACCTTATCTTTTTTATTTTGAATAACAGTAGACCTTCTGAGAGAGAGCCTGTATTTCCGATGTTTTTGAAAGGTGAAGGTTCACTAACGAGGATCCTGGAACGGTAAACTACATAGTTTCTACTATGGGGTGCCGAACCTTCCACATACTAAGTGGTAAATGAACCGCATCGCAGCGTTTCTAAGGAATATTATACTCTATTATAATTATATTATTATAACACAGATATACAAAAAAAGTTAATTCATTACGTAACGTAAACTACGTTTATCCCAGTGTGAACAAAAAATGTGGCTGTCTTCTTTATGTGCCCTCGTGTGCGCCAGCCACACGCATCGACCGACCACTCTATTATTTGCCTTCCTAGAAAATTAGTTGGATAAAAAGGTTTTAGTTGGTTAACCAACACGTATCCCATAATTTCAGGAATCTACGATTTTAAATTACACATACGAAAAAGAAGCCGGTTTAGAATTCAGGAAAAAACGGAAAAAAATAAAACAAAAACAAAATAAAACAATAAACCCAACAAACTGTAAAAATAAGTACAAATTAGTTTATCGGATCTAAAGATAGAAAATTGTACTCCAAAACGCGAGTACTTTAATCCCTTTAATAACAAAACTAATTATTCAAATCCACCCAGCGGGCAAAAAGCAAATATTTAAATTCCTAAACGCGAATCACAATTAACAACAATCAAACAAGAGGCAGTCGCACAATCAATCGCACTTCGGAATCAGTAATGAGTTTATTATTTAGTCTGTATTTGATTGTTTGTCGGATGGGGCAGTGATGTTAAAACCTTTAGACCTGAAAGGAAAAAAATTGACACTTTTAACCGTGTTCAAAAAAGGAGGTTATCAGTTTGACTGTATGTATGTTTGTCCGCGATTATATCGCGTTTGGCTGAACCGATTTTGATGCGGTTTTCAGTAATGTATTTGTTACATTCAGGAGAAGGTGTTTTAACTGACTTCGAAAATGAGGAAGTTTTCAGATTATGTTTGTGTCAGTTTATTGAAGGCAGGTCTCTTTTTGTAAAAAAGAAATTATGTACTTTATGAAATGTGATGATTAACGATAAATTTCGCATGAAGACAATAAACTCTCAATAGCTCAGTGTTTAAACAGCTGACTGCAGTCTGGGAACATAATAACATGTTGCATTTTTACATTAAATAACTGAAAAATTAAGTTTCGTATGAAATTCCCATGCTATCTTTACGACAAACTGTCTTGGCGTAGTTAAATTAGAAAATGCGATATCAGGTCACGTTCAATCCCACTTTCGATTCAAAAACACAAAACCACAGCATTCAGGGGAAGCTTTACGTAAGCAGCTACAAGTTGTTGGAATAATATTCCACCACCCATCAGAGACATTAACAACAGGTACACCTTCAAAAGACTGTTTCGCTCTTATTTAATCACACAGCAGAAACTGCGTACCTAAACATTACATATTGTAGTGCCTATTCATAACGAATTCATATATTACATACTTTATTTATTCATAGTACTTACTAAACATTTACAATTTTACATACACACCTTACTTATATTTCATAATATGTATTTTATTTATGTATATAAACTTACTAACATAACACAAAAAATATATATATATACATGGTTCCAGCAGAATCATCAGCGCTTTAGACTGTTGAGAATTTGGTTTGTTCTGTATTCAAAGAAATATTGACATGTGAAGTTTTAGTTTCCCTAGTTACGTGTTTTGTGTTTGTACTTACTTGTGAATTGCTAGTCAAGAAGACAGTTTGCTTTTGTGTATATTTTATGGAAAAATAAATTATATAAGCCAAAAAGAAGTGACTTTGTATGTTCTAACAGGTTATGGGCCATCTGCTCACATACAAAGAACGTATCACTGGCACATATTTCCAAATTTAAAGAATACCAGTAATTTAAGCAGTGAGCATGTCGAATGGCGATGATCCCAAAGATGCAGAAGGCGCTTTTAAGGGAGTCGCAGCCATTTCCTCGCACTCCAGTTCGATAAGTAATGCTGTAGAGAAGTTACGAGGCATGGATAATTATAACACATGGAAGTTTACCATGAAAATGCTTCTCGTGCATGAGGACCTTTGGAGTGCAGTGGAGGAAGTCAAAGATGAAAAGGATAGAGTGCAACTCAAAGCATTGGCCCGTATATGTTTAGCAGTGGAGCCTAATGTAATAGGCCATGTTCGGAATGCGAAAACGGCTAACGAAGCCTGGCAAAATCTACAAAGGGCCTACGAAGATAAAGGCCTTTGCAGAAGACTGGGTTTGTTAAGGTCTTTGTTCATCATGAAATTGAAAGATTTCGACACTATGGAGGCATATTTGGGACAGGTGAATAACCTTGCACAACAACTAAGAGACATCGAGTCACCGCTAGACGACGACCTAGTGGCAGTAGTGATGCTTAGTGGGCTGAGTGAAGATTATGACCCACTCATCATGGCGATCGAAAGTTTCAACGTAAAGCTCGATAGCGAATATGTGAAGGTTAAGCTTCTGCAAGAATATACTCGAAGAAGGGGGAGATCCGACGACATGAGTACAGCGCTAGCTGTAAAGAAAATCTTCCAATGTTTTGGGTGTGGAAAACCTGGACACCGCATTCGTGACTGCCCGAAAAAGAAGTCTAATGAAGTTTCTGGTAAAGCAATTCTTGTGTCTGCATTAACATCATGCGTAGAAAGTGAAGCATGGTTTGTAGATTCAGGCGCATCGCATCACATGTGTAATAAGAGAAATATTTTGCTTGATTACAGACCAGAAACTAAATTGTCTGTGAGCGTCGCCAATGGAGAAAAACTTTATGTCAACGGAACAGGAAACGTCAAAATGTCACTGGAAGGCGGTGTCACAACAATAACAGAAGTTTTATTTGTACCTAATTTATCCGCTAATTTGTTGTCGGTTAGTGCTATGATTCGGAAAGGCTTAAAAGTAGTTTTTGATAATGATATGTGTACAATTTTTAACAAAAACACAAAAGTTCTTGTTGCCAAAGCATTTAACAACAACGGTATTTACGTTTTATGTACGAAAGGCCAAGCCTTTTTATCGTCCTCGGTAGAGACGTCTATTCCATCTCTAAGTTCTCACTATCCACCAAAAGTAAATGATAACAGTTCAGGTGACATAGCTGTCATTGGTTTAGAGGTCAGTTCGAAGGATAGTTGTGAGCCGAGCACAAGCGAATCATCCATGGGTGTGTGGCACCGGAGGCTTGGACATCTGAATGCAAGAAGCATGCAGCTTCTCAAAAAAGGTATGGCTTTAGGTATTACTTTTGTTAGCAAAGATGTAGAAGCTTGTGTTGCGTGCATTGAGGGCAAACAAACAAGACTTCCGTTTCCTAAGAAGTCATATAGTAGGTCTGATGTTATCTTGGGTTTAGTCCACAGCGATGTTTGCGGGCCTATGCCACAAAAGTCGCTTGGTGGCTCTAGATATTTTTTGACTTTTATTGACGATTTTTCACGAAAAACTTTTATTTATCTTTTAAAAAATAAGGATGAATGTTTTGGGATTTTTAAAACTTTTAAAGCCTTAGTTGAAAATGAAACTGGCAGAAACATTAAGGTACTGCGCAGTGATAATGGCGGAGAGTACATTAATGTGAATTTTCAGAGGTTTTTAAACGAAAATGGAATCAGACACGAGACAACAGTCCCATACACACCCGAACAAAACGGAGTGGCGGAGCGAGCAAATAGGACCATCGTTGAGAAAGCAAGGTGCATGCTTCGAGACTCCGGACTTGGTGAGGAATTGTGGGGTGAAGCGGTAAGTACAGCTGTTTACTTAAAGAATCGCTCACCAACTAAGGCGGTGATGGGCATGACCCCTGAGGAGAAGTGGTCAGGCCAGAAGGTCAGCATAGATCATTTGAGGATTTTCGGATGTGCAGCATATGCTCTTACACATAACCGAAAGAAATTTGATGCTAGGTGTAAAAAGTATATCTTCGTTGGTTATTGCGAGGAAACCAAAGGATATCGATTACTGGACTTGGACTCGAAGAAATGCATAAAAGCAAGAGACGTGGTTTTTATTGAAAATGATTTTCAACATAAGGAAGTTGATGATTATAATCACAGTACTCCAATAGTTACAGATACTAGTTTTGAGCCAGAGCCTAATTATGTACCTGCAGAAAATGTGCTCAATGACTCGCATGCCGAGAGTACGGAGACAGGCGAAGACACGCTTTCATCAGCAAGTAGCCCCGAGCAAGACAATTCATCAGATGAAACCTATGTACCATCGTCAGCTGATTCATCTGATTCCAATTACTTATCAGAGTCTGATGAGGTGGAGAATGTTGTCTTGTGTGCTGAAGCTGCAGCTTGTAGCGACGAGCCAGCCACTGTGGAGGAGGCTCTTGGAGGTCAAGCCGCAGACAAGTGGAAGGAAGCGATGGCGGACGAGTACCAATCCTTTCTCGACAACCAGTGCTGGACACTGACTGAATTACCCAAAGGACAGAAACCTGTCCTATGCAAATGGCTTTTTAAAATTAAACGAGGATTGAATGGAGAAGTTTTGAGGTACAAAGCAAGGTTAGTGGCTAAGGGGTTCACTCAAAGATATGGAGTGAACTATAACGATACCTTTTCACCTGTAGTCAGATACTCAACGATCCGAATGCTTCTTGCCCTTGCTGCTCAGATGGACATGGAGATAGATCACATGGACGTCAAAACTGCTTTCCTGAATGGTGATCTCAAAGAAGTTATTTACATGGAACAGCCGAAGGGGTATAAGAGTAAAGAGTTCCCGGACAAAGTACTTTGTCTACACAAAGCTGTGTACGGGTTAAAACAAGCATCGAGAAGTTGGTATGAAAAGATTAACAAATCTTTAACTGAGACTTTGAAATTCAAGAAATTTTGTTCGGAACCTTGCGTTTATATAAAGCATGGGGGGGAAGGTAAGATAACCATCATTGCTTTATATGTTGATGACATCATGCTGTTCACCACTCATCAAGACGAAAAGTTAGCGATTAAGGGCCAGCTAATGAAGGAATTTGAAATGAAAGATTTGGGACCAGCCCATCACGTTTTGGGAATGAGAATTTGTAAGAGCAATGGGCTGATCACTTTAGATCAAACAAATTATATTAAAAATGTTCTGGAAAGGTTCCACATGACGGATTGCAAGCCAGTTGGCACTCCAATGGAGACGGGGCTTAAACTAACCAAAGCTGAAAATAATGATGAGAGTTTTGAGTATAGGCAGCTGATTGGTTGCCTTATGTACGCCGCCATCTGTACCAGACCGGACATAGCGCACGCGGTAAGTACTTTAAGTCAATTTAACGATTGCCACTCAGAGGTGCACTGGAAAGCGGCGAAACGAGTGCTTCGCTATCTCAAAGGTACCTTAGATCACTGTATTACGTATAAGAAAGGAGACATGACCATTGATGCATACGTTGATGCAGACTGGGCAGCTTGCGAGTTTGATCGTAGGTCGGTCACGGGTTTTGTTTTTAAAATAGCTAATTGCATTGTTTCATGGGAGAGTAGGAGCCAAAGAACGGTTGCTCTTTCAAGCACAGAGGCGGAATATATGGCTCTATCTGATGCGTGCAAGGAAGCTTTATTTATCCGAAGTTTCTTACTTGAGTGTTTAGGAGTTACCTATAGCGTAACAGTTTATAATGACAGTCAGTCGGCACAAAAGCTTTGTGTTAACTCTATGTACCACGCGCGAACTAAACACATTGATGTTAGGCATCATTTTATAAGAGACATTGTTAGCGAGAATGTTATCAAGTTGGTATATCTTCAAACTGATGACATGATGGCAGACTTACTTACTAAGCCGTTGAGTAAAGATAAAACTATAAAATACGTAGCCCAATTAGGATTGACTAATTTTTCAAATTAGACAGGGTTGTTAATTTAGTTTATTTTTGATTGTTTTATTATTATGTTTTCTGTGTAAATATTTTTTGCTTAAGGGCAAGTGTTGAGAATTTGGTTTGTTCTGTATTCAAAGAAATATTGACATGTGAAGTTTTAGTTTCCCTAGTTACGTGTTTTGTGTTTGTACTTACTTGTGAATTGCTAGTCAAGAAGACAGTTTGCTTTTGTGTATATTTTATGGAAAAATAAATTATATAAGCCAAAAAGAAGTGACTTTGTATGTTCTAACATAGACCTCTGGTCTGGAGCACGAGCTGAGTTGGGACCCTTTTGCAGTGTTGATATACGAACACATAATGTGCCATTTACTGTTTGTTTTATTTCGTTTACTTATATGTATCTGGTGTATACATTATTCTTTGTGTGTATGTATATCATTACATTGGAAATAAATTTATTATCTATCTATCTATCTAAATTAACTAATAATTTTAAATAGGGGTTTAAGAAAATAAATAAAAATATTATGTTAGCACTAGCTTGTATACTTCTAAACCTGAGCCTAAGCCTGTATAGTTAATCATTATACATTATACTCCTAGGTACCTTAATTATGAAATGACGTGATCCGCAAAATAACCAAAGTCACCGACACAGTCCATATTGCCATAAAGACGCCTTACTCATATTTTATGTTTATAGAACTTTAAGATTTTTAATTTTATAAAAAAAACATTCACTCTCTCAATAAAATTTTCTATGGCCTTCGTTTTTTCTATGTTCACTGATTACTCGAACAAAGTCTTTGCCACCATTTGGCTGTCATTTGGTATTCGTGAACATACAAAAATAATTTACAGGTTATATTTATGCTTATTTTCTTCTCTGTTCTTTGCTGTCCTTTTAATAATGTGGAGAATAAATGATTTTGTTTTTATTTTTTTCTTTACACAACAGAATTATGCGGAATACCTAGCAGGTTAGCGAAATGCGTTATGGTATGCATTGAGGTCATAGGCTCTATGTTAGTCTTAATTATTATAAGGTTGGTATTTACGTCACCTTCCCTAGGAAGCCCTTCTATTAGATATAGGTCACGCCATACGGCTAACGTAGCTTCACGAGCCAAATGCAATGTGACTTCGTATAGTTAGTTCCATTTTAAGACACTTTTTTAAAATGTTTGAACGTAAACTTTTCACGAATATTAAACACTTTGCAAATTAAAGTATATTTTAATACTGTCAGTCAAGGGTCCTAAGAGTCAAGTTCCATTAAAAAAGTCTGAAGCATTAATTAAAACTTTCTGAAACTTTCAACGCCACATCAAAGAGCAATCCAAATCAACAAACACAATTATAATCAAAGTAATTTAAACTTCATCTTTCTTTTTATTGCCTACTTTTTAAAATTTTGTTCATTCGTTCTTTTAAGGTACATTATTATGTGGTCATAAGTTTACATCTTCAAAAGTTTAAATTAATTTCAAACACGGTGGAATATGTCGTCGATAATTTATTAATAGCTTTACAAAGTTTACAGACATCAAAGACATAGTAAATCTGCGGCGAGAGTGGAGAGGTTCCAATTAATCCATGATCAATGACATCGGCAAAGTCGTTTTTGAGTTAAAAAGTAGTATATACCTAGGAATTAATAGAGTGTCATGGTGAGAGAGGAGGATGTCTTTTGGGGCATAAATAATAACGCTTTTTAGTAAACATAATCAATATTTCGCTTAGAAAATACGCGTAAGAACTAACACGTTTAATCCAAAGTAATAAAAATTAAAAGAATAATAGTGGGATAATATGATAAAACTTACATTACACCAATTGAAAAAATATTATTTAATCCCAGAACCACCTTGACATGGAATCAGTATTGCGAACAGCTTTGCCTGTTTGAAAATATGTTGCTACAAAGCAACCTCAACCGTTCTATCTGTATAAAATCGTCGTCTGTCAACATGCTCATAAAATATTGTTTTGTACTTTGTCCTAGCATTAAAAAGTTTAGTAAGTAGAACAACAGTTTTTTTATTTGTACTAGTTTATCTCTTGTTTATTCTAAGGGTTTGAAGACAAAACATAGACTTTGTATTAATTAAGTGTATTTTTGATCACTATTCCGTACATTTTTTAAATCTATATTTTGCCAAGAAAGTGCAAAGAAAAATATTTTTTTAAGAATGACTGATAGCTGCCTGTCACATTGCTGCTCGTCTAGTGCACGTCTAGTGTTTTAATTATTTATTTATTACGAATAATACTTCTAGGGTTTTGAGAATCCAACTTACATCCAAACAATCAAACTTACATAATTCTTCCTCTCTATCTAAAATTTAAGTCAGTACAAAAATAGATACTTTCGCAATATCTTTGTTTTTCTAGTTTTTCTCAGTTTGAATAACGAGTCATCTTTGGACATCTATTGATAAATTAGAGATTCCTAGACATCGGGCTCATCCTGGATCCTTCTTTGCTAACTCGGGCCAATCAAGATGTGAAACTTTACGAAACTTCAGAAAATGACGATTCAGTAAAGATTACCAAGTTCCGTTAGGCTTTTGTTTCAGCCTACTATTTTATTTGTTGACAAAAATAATATTCATAGTTAAACCACAGTATAGGAAAACAAAAAAGTTACAAAACAAGGAGTGCATTAAGTCCAATTTCCGCAAATAATAATCGTAAACATGGGTTTTACTGCCACATTAAAACGGTATTCTACTTATTATCTACCAAAAAATACAATTAGTAACCGATATAAATCTAAAAATGATATATACATTTTGGAATCGTCTTTTCCCGGCACTTACCCGTCATTATTCACTGAACCGTGCACTCTTCAGACAATATGATATAACTCGCAATAAATACTCGCTTAGGAAGTAAGCATGCCCTTCACTACTGGCTAGCTGTATTTTTTTAATCTAACTACCTAAATAAAACAACACAAAACTACGATGTTTAATATCTAGGATTGGTCGTGATAAATACAATAAGTATTCCTATTCGAAATTTTATTGTATTTATTTGTAGTATTAGTAATAATAGTTCTATGTTGGTTTTAAATAATAATTTTGTAATACATATTTATTCCTTGTTTTTTTGGCAATACAGCGTTTTTTTCTTTATAATACCATGAGCCAAGACATTTCAATGTTATTATTTTTGTAAATTAATTATTTTATTTATAAATTTATGTGGAAAGAGCTATTCCTGTTATTTATTGTTAACCAGGATCATCTTATTACTTTGACTGCGCCATAGCTCAGTTAGCTGTGATGTGGACTGAGAAGCATGTGCACCTAGGTTCGATTCCCGGCGGGGCGAACATTGTTATGATAAATATCGATGTGTGTTTCCGGTTCGGGTGTAACGTTCGTCTCTAGTAATAAAAAGAGTATTAAAATTATGTTAGCTTATAGATTTTAGTGAGCAAAGCACATTACAGAAAGTTCATTTGTCGCGCAGAGAAATGATCTGTCCACTTGGCGACTACTTTACTTGGTCAGACGTTGACACATTAGCTGTAAGAATCGCATTAGCGCACAGCTTTGTTTCCGCTTTCCCGCTTTTAGCTGATTTATGAAAAGGAAACCTTATGGCACAACTCAAACAGCTACTTAAATAACGTTATTCACATACTTTTTTTAGTGGTTCAGCATTTTTGCCGTGTAGACTCAACGTCACCACCCGCGGTGGTCGCAGTGGATTTTTTTTTTTATTTAGTCTTTTCCAGCAAGTACTAGCTGTTTTTTTTTGTTCCACTGACGTAATAATTTAACGTTAATTTATTCATAGGTGTTCTTTTCTTTTCAGTTCTAGGTTGTTCTCTTTTCTAAATATGTACATACGATAGGTTGATATTTAATGTGTTAATACCAAGATAATTTCCAAATTGTTTAAAAATCACTTCTTTTTTACTTACCACTTGAATTTTCAGGACAAAATTCTAAAATATTATTTGTGTAAGAAAAGCAAATTTCAAGCCAAGAAAGTAACATTAGGTCAAGGTGGCCTCGTAGATACAATACTCATTTGGCTCCGTGCCTCGGCAACACATTGTCAACTTAATTGGTAAGAGTATACGAATAACGAGAATTTCTAGAAAATACTCGAAATTTAAGTGAAGTTGTATTTGCAGCTTTTTGGTGTTATTCTCAGTATTTCATTTATTGCTAAATAAAAACTGTTTTTACTTTTATTGAGTGAGCTTGGTGCTTATTTTCCCGTTTGTTCTTTGGGTAAAATGTCACTAATTGTTTAAGAATTATGTTACCTAAGTATTTTAAGTTGATGATTGTAATAAAGTATCCATATATTTATCTATCAAATACTTAGATTGGTTATTCGATGTTTTATTGTCAACTTTATAAGACTTATAAATTTAAATACTTAGTATTTTAACAGATAAACTTTGGAAAGTTATGTAATGGCTTCCTACGGTCTTCAGTGTCTAAGGGTCGAGTAAGCATTAATTAAGGGACAGCAGCTGCTGCAAAGAAAGTGGTAATTAGACAGTCAGGACAGATGGAGGAAAGAAAAGACGAAGAATGTTTTTTCTATTAATACAAATTACTGTAATATTTAGTAAAAAAATAATTGTATATCCTTGATCTCACAGAGTCTAAGGAAAAGAAAATAACTTTTCACACGTTTATCTCTTATCAAGCAAGCTAAGATAGAACGAAATAATTTCACATATTTTAAAACCCACTTTGAGCATGGCTCTCATTCTCCTGATAGTGTTTTTATTTTAATAAAATAAAATATAAAAAATTTAATTGAAAGAGAAATTTATTTTCAGACAGTCCGCCCAGGATGGCTGCCAGGCAAATATTTATTTTGTAGAGCTGCTCCTGCCCCGCAAGCCCGCAACCTGCTTCACGGTGCAACACGAAAAAAGGCTCGAGAAAAAACTACCTCGTTCGCGTAACATACTCAATATTGAAGAATTAAAAATACATAGGAGTTTTAAAATCTGAACATAATGAATGTCTGTGTGTCTTTAGGTATATTATCGTATCATCAACGTTCAAAATTAAAAAATAAGCAGTGTTCGACAAGGTTAAATAAAAAATCAAATTAATGACCATTGCTAAGATAAAAAAAGCTTATCTACGATTTTCATTTGTTTACGTTACTTTTTGTTGTATTCACGCAAAATAAAATTCAGAAGTGTCTCGCTTCTCTTCTAAACGAGTCTTGTTTGGTGGTATAAAAGTAAACATGTTTGTGAAAATATCACAACAACTCGCAATGTGGAGGCGCATAAACAAAGTCACTTGTCGCGGGCATAAACTGGGGCTTATGTAGGACAAGTTGTAAAGAATTTGTGTTAAGTTAGGGTACCTTAACGGCGTAGTTAAGTTCATTAAAATGTTAAAACTAAACATTTTCAGAAAGCAGAATTTGAGCTTATTTCTAGAACAATATTTTTTTTTTACTCAAGTATATTATTAAGCACCCTTCGACGGTGTTCGTAGGATCCACATTTTAACTATTTCAGAAGTATATTACAGGCGGCCAACTTGCTATAAAGAAAAGACATAGAGACCAAACTTATATGAGTTAGTATAATTATTAGGAAATATTTCTAAAGATTTCATGTTTTATTCCAAGAATCAAGTCCTAAGCAAGACAGAAGACTCCTTACTTACTTACCTTTCAGCATGAAAACGCCCTAAAGTCGTCGTTCGATCTTCATTATCGAGGACGCTTGCACCTAATTGCCAATACTCAAGATAAGTGCATCTTGTTTGCGGTGACTATCGATTACTATCACTTGCTTCACGGGCGGAAGTGTCCAAATTATTAATCCTGCACTTCATAATATTTTAAAGGCATTTTATTTAGATATTACCATTCAAGTTGGGCTGATTTGCAGAGATTTTAGTATTTGTTACTTGTCGTTTTTATACTCAAACTTCACTCTGAACCGATCTTTATACGTGCTGCTATTTGTATTCTGCTATTTTTTATAAATATGACTTATATTTTACAATATAAAGGTAACTTATTTACAAATAAAAAAATGGAACTTTGTTTCATCTTTTTACTATGGAACAATTTCAAGTAAGTACATAACAGCATAAATTGCCAAATTTCGTTTCCCAACTTCAATTTGGCTGTTATTTATAAATACAAAATACAGTTACCGATAAGGATTTTAGTTCCTGTACTTCGAGGTTCGTTTTCGGTTGTATTTTCGCAACAAAAGCTTTTAACAGCCTTTTAATACCTTTTCATTTTGTAAAAAAAACTCAACATAGCGATAGGTAAAGCATTGCGATCCTTAACATTAGTTTTTTTATTATTTGTTACCTGCGTAAAAACTTTACCTCTCTCATTTTAGAGCTTATAGGCTCTAACTTAATAGCTACACTGCATTTCTATTTATTATTATTATTTTAAATTACTACAAAATGAAGATATGACACGATCAACGCCTACTTGCCATCAATCATCACGTATATAGTGTCCGCAGTCAAGATATTATTACCATAACGCCATATTTCATAAGCAGGCAACATTCTTGAGGAATGTTGGCATTCATTTTTTCCAAGGAAATCCGATAGTTATGTAAATGAAGCTATAAGTAACAGTTGATGATATGACTTTCTTTATATTCAGACATAGTATGTGTTTATACAAACTATACTTATTTACGGGGGTTCCTTTAAGTTGCACTAATGTCTATACGTCTGTATGTCCGAGTGTTACAATAATTTAACATAGAAATTATTGAAGTTACAGTATTTACATTTTTAAATACAATTTTGTATCCGTTACACAATAAAACCAATAAACTCATTAAAAAAAATTGTTGCTGGCGCAGTCTTTTATTATGCATAGAAAATTTTCATTAGCAAGGCTATTATACTTTTTTGGTTTTTTTATTTGACAAAAGAACCAATTCCAATCTTTCAAACGAGGGGCGAAGAAACACCAATGTACACTATTTTAAGGATCGAGAGAACGAGAGTGCACTTAACGTGTACATAGGTAGTGTATCTACCTACAACCTGCTTACTGCACTCTAAGTTGAATTCAAATACGAATTTGTACCTTTTGTTTACTGCGCAACACTCCGATCAGAATATAACTTTTTTATCATCCAAAGAAAGATCTTTAAGAACTCTTCAAAATATTTGCGTGAGGAAATATGAAGGACTTTTAACTTCGCCGTCTTGAGCCTTTTCATTTGACATCCTGCGTCGTCTCTAATTGAAGAACATAGATAATCCTAATTCAAGTCAAGACCACCCATGCGCCTACGGATTCTGCTTTGATGAGCAGGGGATTTTAATTAAGATCGTTTGCAATTGCAAGTGTTACCTTTAATAATGTCCAAGTCCTCCGTGCTTCTGAAAAGTTTTTATAAATTTAATTTAATAACAGTAAGTCTACTTACTGTAGAATATTTCTTTTGCTGTTTTTGTTTTTTATTGTGATGATATTGTAATTATTATGTTTGTTTCTTGGGCCAATATATATTTGGTTGTCTTCGTTATGTATATAATATAAAAATTATATGTTTTATTTTTTTTCTCTTCTTTCTCTATGCATTCAAATTAGTATGTACTTACCCACCACTGTATAAAAAGTAAGTAAAAAAGAAAATGAGACAGCTCTGAAAACGTAGTTAATTAATTTATGAATATTTAAGGGATACCCACTTTATTTTTAAAACCTTTTTTGGCAAATGTCTGGAATTCTTAATGTCCTTAAAAGTTCTAGTAAGTATAGAAAATTTTGTTCACAGCATATTCTAAAAGCGATATAAATAAAATAATTACCTATTAAAAAAAAGTTATATACTCTATACGATTAACATTGATGTACCTATTTCATGTATAAGAAACCCCCATGAATACGTCTTGGGGTACTTTCTTTTACATGGGTCGTCTTTCTTTGTGTATAAAACACAGTCCCCATACATTCGCTCTATCCAAGCAGCTTTCAAGTCTGTGACTGGCAAACGGCCTGAAGGCACAAAAACAATTTACGGTTCCAAACATGCCGCAGTCGAGGAGACATGGCAGGGCAGGATATTTTTTTTTACTACTTGGGTCTTACAAGGACTTTTAAAGTGCAGTTTAGATACATCCTTTTCTTGTGCAGATAGAGAGTCAGAATACAGCACTCTAATATTTTGAATATTAGTTAGAAAAAAAAATTCTTTCATTTAATTTTAACATAAGTTTTAGTAAATTTCAACAATTGAGTAAAGAAAGAATAGAGAGTAAAAAGTTCTGGATATTTATTAGGATAGTGACAAATCTAAGTTTTCTGGTTGTTCTAATGAGCTATCCTAGATCTTGTATTGTTAAGGCGCTTCAAAATAAAACAAATTTAAATATTTAATGAAGATTGAAGTCATTTGAGAGTTCAAATTTTTTTTACATTTGCGCTCGAATATCTAAATATACCATTTTAAATTAAATGAATACGTCGTACCTATTTAAATGTAGCGTTACAATCACAAGCGTTACATTTATTACAGATTTAAATTATTAAAATTGAATATAAGTATTTAAAAATAAAATAAACTTATATGTTTTGAAATCCTCTATGATATGTTAATCCTTATGATTACTTAAGCTCAAAGGATACTGGGACATGGCAAATTTAATTACGTTTCTCTGTCTCTCCATTTTGCACTGCGGCTTCTCTGATTTGGCTTCGTTTTCTTGTCTTGTGCAATTGTACATGGACCAAGGCAAAGAGCAAATACAAACAGCGGATGCACCGCACGCTCGGTTGATTTGGGAAGGAAAACTAGTTTGTTCAGTGCTACGGAGAAAGAGACATCAAGCATACAAATTAATATAACCAACTACTTACCTTGTTTTAATAAATAATAATAAATAACGCATCACACACAGAGTCCCTAACTAGGAAGAACCTTGGGACCCCAAAACATAAACAGAGATGAACATTACACCCAGACCGGAAACAAACATCATAACAATTTTCGCTTCGCCCTGTCAGAAATCGAACTTTAGCCCAAAATCTGCCTAAGGCAAAATAAATTAAAAAAACGCTTTATTGCCAAAAACAATACAATTAAAATAAAACATTCAATTAATACAACTACAATAAAATCAATGGGACAAAATGGTTCAACGCTATACTAGGCTCGGTAAACCGAGAGCAGTCTTCCTTGTTATGTGACTTTACCGGTTGAAAACAGAAGCTCATAAAGTGATTACACCCAGACTAAGAACAAAGCCTACAACAAAGAAGATGCATTAACGTGGCTAAGTTAAGCAATTTCCTTTCTAAAGACTAAAATCTTAATGTAGGCTATTCAAGGCATTGTTGACGGAGGCACAATTCAGGAGCCGCTCTGCTCAGGACTTGACAAACTAAAAGGTTTTTGCTTCCGTTGACTTGAGTTTTTTTTACGTGCGTTTAAAATAAAGATATTTTTGTCTTCACCTTCAATGTACAGGAGCTTTGTTTACAGCTATTTTTTGCATGAATGGGAAAACTCAGAGTTTAAGAGTAAAAACGAATAAATTAATACCTAATTATTAATTTGGCGATCCAACTTTTACTTATAACCAGATTGACCAATCCAAGTAAACAAAATTCAAAATACAAGTCCAAATAAGAAAGGTAGTGGTAGTGGTATCAGAGTTAAAATTAAAGCCCACACTCTAAGATATACCTTCAAAGAACAGGGCAAGGATATATGAATTAATCAATAACATATAACAAATTTAGAAAAGAAAAAAAAATATTATTGAATGAAATTTTCAAAATTTGTTACTTGTATGCTACGTTGCAGCGCAGCGGTGTAGGGGGCAACATCATATTGGTTATTGAATTTCAAAACCAAGCACGAGCGTGCCATAGCGCGTGCCTTAACAGATTGTATGTGACCGTTTACTTGGAAACAATCTCTGTGCTGCGAAGGCATTTTATTTATAAAAATAACAATATTAAACAAATACGTATAGAAGTATTTCTCAAAGTGGTCCAGGTGGACCCTCAGGCGTCTAAGGGGGGACTCGAGGGGGTCGAAGGTGGCGTAACATTTTTTTTTAAATCAAGTTTGGGAAAGGTAGAAAAGAAAAACCGGCTTAGTTTTCAAAATGATTTAAGTAAGCAAATAAAAAGACTAGGAACCTCTAGTATAATTTAATAATTACATATTAACTACAAATCTTTTAAAATTCAGCTGTCCGGCATTAGCTCGTCATACGGCACCTGCTCGAGCAAAACTCCCAAATTTTCAACGACGGCGTCGCAGAGAGACTTTGCTATCGACGGTCCTACATCAGCTATTATCTCCTTCCACCACTCGTTTAGCAGCCTGTTGATTTGATCACCTGTGAACAGAGCGAATAGAAAAAATTATAAACTTCTCATTTTAGATTAGATTAGATAAGATTCATTTATCGTATTCATATTACATTCAAAATCAATATATATAAAACTCTTCGTTACTGACTGACTGACTGACAGACAACGCAGAGCCGAAACTACTGGGCGTACAAAGCTGAAATTTGGCATGTAGGTTCCCTAGGGAGTGTAGGTGAGCACTAAAAAGAATTTCCCGAAATTCCCACGGGAACGGAAAAAACGGGATTTTTGTGTTTATGAGAAATCTGCGCGGGAAATACCGCGGGGCAGCCTCTTGTCAATATATTTAAAACTTTTCCGTTACTGACTGACTGACTGACAGACAACGCAGAGCCGAAACTACTGGGCGGGGCGTAGAAAGCTGAAAATTGGCACGTGGGTTTCTTCGGGAGTGTAGATGAGCACTAAGAAGGGATTTCCCGAAATTCCAACGGGAACGCGAAAAAACTTAAGGGAGGAATTAAGTGTTTATGAGAAATCTCCGCGGGAAAAACCGCGGGGCAGCCTCTAGTTGTTATTATAAAATGACAAGTTTAATGTGATCGTCAAAATATTGTACAAACATTATATAAAAAATTGTAATTAAATTATTTAAAATCAATTTATTACCCTTAAATTCAATGACTGTTCATAAATTATGATGCAGAATGTTTTTGTTTATACCACTTAAACATAGTTAAAAAAGTTTAAAAAATTGGTACATTCTTTAGAATTTCGTTTAGTTCGCTCACAATTTTCGAATGAGATTTTCTTCGAATGAGACAATTTTCGATTGAAATGAGTAAGTATATAACTAAAAAGTTATTTAAATAATGTAGACTAGCCAGATAAAGTGCAATGATAAAAGGTTCCAGGATAAATGTAGGTATGTACGGTAATTGCCATTTCTTAGATACCATAAATAAATACTTAGATAGATACAACATTGATTATAATCGCAATGACGTACAAAGTGTAATTGACATAATGTGCCCTCTAGTCTGAATGAAAATGAGTTTGCATTTATTCGCAACAAAGTTAAATTATGAAACCGTATCTTAAACTCATCATTTTCCATAATTTCGTTTGTTTATTTACTAAATATAATTATATCTTTCTTTTATAGCTCTAAGAGCCATCCTATCACTATAATATAAAATTGTTATTTGTTCCGTGTTTAGTTTTTGCTTACTTTTCTCAAATTATGTGGCTGTGTACGATGTTATATGTTCAGCTTTTCTATTAGTTATATTAGCAGAAAGAAGATGCAATCTGACCGAAAGTAGGAAACAATATTGCGGTTGGAATACGTTCCATATACGAAGGTACTTAAAAATGCAGTGTCGCACGATAAATTGCCAGATAATTCCGAGTTCTCGTGCCAAAAGTTGAGGGACATAAAAAAGTGCAATATACTTTGTGATTCCGTATATTTTGGACAGCTTTCTTCATATTTTTAATATCTTAACCAAATTATATTACCCTTATCGTTAATAGACTGTATTTTTCATATGCTGTAAAGTTAACACATCAATGGCATCGTGTTTTTTTTTTTAATTAATCTATATATATATAAAACTCAAAGGTGACTGACTGACTGACTGACTGACATAGTGATCTATCAACGCACAGCCCAAACCACTCGACGGATCGGGCTGAAATTTGGCATGCAGGTAGATGTTATGTTATGACGTAGGCATCCGCTAAGAAAGGATTTCTCAAAATTCCCTCAGGAACAGGAATTAAGGGATTTTTTAGTTAGTACGAAAAATCTACATTATTGAGACTAATTTTATCGACGTAAAATTTGGTGTACAGGTTCCTTAGTAAATGAAGGAGTGTTGTAAGAAAGGAAATTAAAAAAAATCCCACGGGAATGGGAACTACGGGACTTTTTTAGTGAGAATGAAAAATCAAGATTCTAGAGTTTATCGTCGTGAAATTTGGTGTACAGGTTCCTTAGTTAATGTGGGAATGTTGAAAGAAAGTAATTTACAAAATTCCCACGGGAACGGGAATAACGGGACTTTTTTTGTGGTAATGAAAAATTGACTTTTTTGAGTGTATCGACGTGAAATTTGTGTACAGGTTCCTCAGTGGATGAAAGTGTGTTGAAAGAAAGGAATTAACTAAATTCCCATTGGAACGGGGATTACCGGACTAATTATTTTGTATGAAAAATTGATTTCCTTGAGTATGTCAACGTGGAATTTGGTCTACAAGTGTCTCTGTGGATGTAGTAGTAGTAGTTGGAAGAAAGAAATATACTTTATTCCCACGGGAATGTAAAACGTGACTCTTTAGTTAGTATGAAAACAAACCCGTTCTCTTATTTTTACGTCAAAATCTTTATTTTGACATAAGAACGGAATCTTCAGTGGGTGTAATTATATTCAGAGTCATATTAAGAAAAGATTCACCAAAATTCACATGGTAACGGAACATTCCCAAAAACATAAAGTGCCTGAAAAAATTTTAGTCGCGTAGGAACATAATCCAACTACCGAGCTAATATTTTACCGAACCAGCTTATATACTTAAATGTTAGAAATATGAGTTTCAGTGTCTGAATGGTGGAGTGTAGAAAGGAATTTCTGGAGTTGCCACGGGAACTGAAATAAACAAAATATTACTACTGTAAATAGGTAGATATTTTTAGGGGGTAAAGGTGCGATCAGAAATGATGTCACCAAAATCCTGAGTAGTAAATCAACCAGTTATTAACGTTTTTAATCAAAAAGCGCGTGCGAAGCTGCGGGCAAAAGCTAGTCGACAAAAGTTTAAATTTTTAATGTTACAAAAATATTGTACTTAAAAATAAAAGAAAACCAATGCTGGATAGAGATCCCTGAAGATGTACCTTGCACCACATTCTGTCCTTTTCAATATCTCCGTTAGATCTTTCGGGTCTGCCTAGTCTGGGTCTTTCGGTTTACGGCCGTCAATTGTCATTCGAGAACATTTCGGTCTCATCGACCATCCGTTCTTTATCAAAATCTCTATTACGTCATAGTTAAAAATTATTTGACGGAACCCTAAAATTTTCCGCTAGTGAGTATTTGAAGATAACTTTTTGGGATATAAATCGTTCGGTTCAATTTTATTGCTATCGCCCCTAAATGTTCCCGAAGCTGCTATAAGTCATAAATTCAGATATTTTTTGTAAACCAAACACAGGTTTTCGGTCATGGTTCATATTATTTGGATACCTAGAAAAAAAAACCCTTTTTGTTGAACAAGTTTTTATTGAACTAGCTGTTCCGGCGAACTTCGTATCACGACTTACAATGTTTATGGGAAAAATCAATTGTTACTTATACTTACTGCCTCTCAATTTTTTCATATTTTCTCACCTTTAATTAAACCTTCCCTGGACTACAACGAACATTGCAAAACCACAATTAGCTAAATTGACCCGGCCGTTCTCAAGTTTTAGCGAGACTAACGAACCACGATTCATTTACTTATATTGTAAAGTAGAAGTAGGTTAAGTCAAGTTAAAAAATTGCGTTTGTTAGCAATTTACAATTAAACTCGATAACATTTACCGTTTGCCTTAGATTGTTAGGAGTTGATTAGATAAGTAATCATGAGATTCTGTAAAAATTACAGAATCAATTTATCACTTACGAACAATATCAATAATCTGTTTTATTGTACTCTAACCCATCCCCCGCGCAATTGTTTCACGCATCGTTTGCTCCGAGCGCGTTGCGTCGGGACCTACAGAGCGAAAACAATTGAATATCAGTTTATTTTTGTGTTTTCCCCCAGCAATATTTTATTGCTGCAAATAAACATTGGGAAAAGTATCGTTTCACCATTTACTACGATTCTTGCAGTATTAGTTTATTTTCTTTACATTTGTATACGCCTCATACGGCATAATTCATGTTTTAAAAATACCTACATTTATTTAAATAGAAATATTTAAGAGTTTTTCTCTTGTCAGGAAGCCTCTTCCAATCCTCTCGTTTCCCCGCTAGATGCTTGACCTCTTGATTCGAAACGGCACCTATCCTTACTTAAAGTTGGTTGGTTGGCAAAGTAATTCAGCCTTGGTCATCCTGTATCTTTTTCGTTTCTTTTAAAACGTTATTACAAAAACAAATTACAATAATTACTACCTATATAATGATTTACTTATATCTGTCCGAAATATCCACTATGGAAATTAATAAAATAATTACTAAAAACTTTGAATTGAATATACGAAGTTCCAGATGTTACATCAAAACATACATAAAAACTTAGAAGTTGTAAACAGTTTTTTTTTTATTTCGCAAAAACAGACAACAAGGAACTGTGAAACAAGGCTCTATCAATTCAGAGCGTTGATAAATGATTGTTATGTTGTATGTTTAAATGTTTATAGTTTCATATTTTTGAATCTATAGCCGTATCGGATTAGATTCATTTTTTAGGAGTTATTGATGTTTGTTTATGATTGAAAACTGGTATTTGGATAAAATATTTTTCGAGCTATGGAAAACTTTATAGCCTTTTAGCAGATTAACTGTCTAAAATATCGATATTTAACAACCAAAAAAAATTCAATTATTAATGTTACTCAACAAGAAGAAAACCCTTCGTGGAATTATTCTGGATACCTCCTCATCTTCTCGAAAAATGCTTTGACTTACCGATAGCCTTGTCATTGAGAAGATTCTCCAAGCGAAAGTATGCCTTTTCCACTTCATACTTGATGTCATGCTTCACAATATTCCAGTGGACTTTCCCATCTGGACCCTCGACGTGTTCATACCAAAACCTTATGTGTAAAAGAGCGTTTTCTGTAAAGTAGATACAAACATTATTTAAAAAAATGTAACTTCCATTATTAAATTTGACCAATTGACCGCAACCATGGTTCAGTTAGCAATGATGTAGACAGTGATTTTGAAGGTCCGCTTTTGATTTTGGGCGAAGGTGAAAATTGTTACGATGGTTGTCGATGATTGTTTTCATAGACTGGCTGTGTTAGTATTTCGGAGACCCTAGATACAGGCTCTAGGGCTAGGTTATTATAATATTATTATTAAATAATTAGCACTGATATTTGATCACAAAGTTTTTTTTTATAGTTCATTTTGTCCTAACGTACTTTTGTACCGGCTAGATATCTAAACCAAAGTCATTCAGAAAATTTAATATCATATGAAAGTTTATTCGCCTTTTGCACAATGAAAACACACACTAATTATTAAACTATACATATAACTTACTCAAATTAATAGTAGCATCACCGTTGGACTTCACAGGAACAATCAATACTTTTCCACTCAACTCGTACTTGCTTTTGACATCAAGGGTCACCAGAGCATCAGTCGCTATCAACTTCTTATTCAAATCGAATCTGTAAAAAAATAACAATGTCTTTCTGATATGGAGAACTTCGTACCCCCTTACAATAATATGTTCTACAGCCTATCTATATGTTCATCAGGGATATTGTAGGATCAAAGAAGATTTTTTTTTAATTAGTTCAGTAGTTTCGAAACCTATTCGATTCAAACAATCAAATCGTTTTTTTTTTTTTGCTATATTACCATAGAAATATATTTTAAAGAGACAGAAATTGAATTGAAATATACTAAAATCTAAGCACTTAATTGAGCAAACCAGAAAGCCATTAACACTTTGAATTCTTTCTTGGCAAATTACTCGTCGGATCGGGTGAAGCTTTTCACTTCATTACTCCCTGTGGCTGGAAATTATCGTGGCGCCTTATTATTTGTGCTCTTTGAGTTGTGAAATGGTGTAAGATGATATTAATTAGTTGAGAATAAAAGCTGGTTTCTTCAAAAAAAAATTATCAGTTTTAATGATAATTTATCGAACATTTTATCATTTATTCATAACCCTTTCTGTAAATCAAATAAACTCACGATTGTCGTCACTGAATAGATTAGTTTTTTGTACCTCAAATTAAGTTTACGATTTTATGGATATTATTCAAATTTAATTTAATAATAACAAATAGAGCGTCAACAAGAATCACATCCAACCTAATATCATATTGTTAATCATATTATTTAAATTAAAAGTTAAAGTGAATTAAAAACACTTTATTGCACAAAATGTAAGATACAAAAGAAAGTACACTGTCTATTATTATTATTTACAGCTTTTATAAATTAATTTATTTTTGACACAATTTTACGCGCACGCAATCTTACTCTATAATTACCTTCAAAGTCTGAAAATCGAGGTATAAGGTCAAATTTATTTACAGTTTATCTTCTCTTCAAGGACCGCCTTTAGAGGCGTATGATTAAAGTAACAGTATGATGCCTCACCACCGTAAAATCAATACAGCCTTAATTCCCTTAACCAAGTGACAACCTTGACATACTGCTAATGAATACTTCGGCACGACTAACGAACACGTGACACGCCCAATTAAACACACGCCTCTTATTATTACTCATTAATCCCACTTCTAATGTTGGTATATGAATTTAGTTCCATCTACCTATGCATGTATTTATGCATGAGGTCGACTGCCCGCCGATACTGCTCGCACGTCAGCGACCATACGTGTCAAATAGTTATTTAGTTTTACATTATGTATTTTTAGTTATAAGGTATTTATGATATGGGCCTCTGTTTATGTTATTTAACATCTACAAAATGTAAATATTGCCTGAATTAAATAAATATTATTATTATTATTATTATTTAGTACCTATTCATTTATTTATTTAAGGAAACAGCTTTTTAACAAAAATATTTTAAACAGTTATTTACCACATAAGCAAGGCAGTTAAATTTTCACAAGTGAACACAAACAGAATATATTATTTGTTAGAAAAACAGTAATCATGGAGTTATATAATTGTACACAAACAATATTAAATATAAACTGACTAAGTATAAACATATCTCATATCAGATTTTACGATTACGATATTTTTTCTTAAATTATTAGATGGTAGCTCCAAAAAAGTCTAAGTTAGTACAACTATGATTGAAGATATCGCATACTATTACAATAAATCTATTTTGCGCAATGTTTTATTAGTATTATTTTATAATCTCAGTTCAGAGACATCTACTGTTGGATATAACCTTCTCCATAGATCGCTTCAAGGATTAAAATAAAAGGGGGTGGGGGTTGATATTACGCCTACTGTGTTACAGAGGCAGCTATTTTTTTTAAACATAAAGTCGCATCTCAATAAAGCTTAATTTAATAAAAAGGAAGACAAAATCTATGACCGAATTTACAAAAAAGGTGACTAATATTTTTCCCATGAAACACATAATTCAAGAGGGGTGCGAAAGACCATTGGGTCATGTTTTTTATGATAATGGCATACTAATGCAGTTTATAAAAATAATTTTTCCTTATTCCTAACGTACTAATGTACTTTTATTGAAAAATATTGAACGACTCTCAACTAGGGTTAACAAATAGGTATTTTTATTAAAATGTTACTCAAATACAGTGAATTTCATTCACAATCCCAAATGAAGTTTATGATGATAATTATTATTTCATCAGTCCGTATGAGAAGTATTTAAAAGAGGCATAAAATACAAAGTTTTGTTAGTATCTTTTTCGTTAAGTTATTTCAATACACTAATTTTTATTACCGCAATGTTAAATGAACACATTAGGTATATAAAATTTCATTGTTCAAACTTTTATAATAACAATTTTTTGTGTTAGTGTTACCGTCTTTGGATGAAATCAATTACTCGTACTGGTTGTAAATTTAATTTGTTTAATTCGATCACAGTTTAAGCTTCAGGGATTTCTGTATAATTCAACCATTATTCTAAGCAAAGAAGCCTTTTGATCTTGGGTTTCCTTACCTTAATAAAGTATAGTAAAAATATTATTAATTATAACTTAATTTCAATATAAAAATAAAAATAATTGTTGAATAAGAAATAGACAAAAGTCTACTTTAGCTTTTATTATACCAAAGTAGAGGTCGGTGTCCTAATAACGAACATAGTTAATGAAGTTTGAATAAACCTATTAATTAAGCTGGTAATCTGGGTCGCTAAACCACTGTAATATATTGGTAGCTACGAATATTGTAAACACAAATAGAATAAGGATAATATAATATATTTTCATGTATGTTGCCGCACGATAAAGCTATATTATAAGATAAATTAGAAAGACGAAATGATTTGAAAAAAGTTACGTCGAACTGAAACAATCCAAGCAATTATTTATTGTCAGAATAACAAGTTGTAACGGTGTATCTGTATTAACTGAAATCATTAAATATCGAGCACAGTGAAAATACGTGTAACCAAATAAATAGAAATATCGAAAACAATATTTACAATTGCAATTTTACCCTTACAACTTGTGATTCTGACAATAAACAAATGCTTAGATTGTTTCAGTTCGACGTAACTTTTTTCAAATCTTTTCTAAACATGCATTCTCTTCTAAACATTCTAGTCACGAAAACAAAAAACAACAAAGCCACAAAGTTGAAAAAAAAAGAACTTACTTCAAATTCTCGAGATGCAGAGCAGATAAACCAGTGAAAAGGTTTTCTTGAAAGACGATCTTCAGTCCGTTCTCGTTTGGGACATAAACAACCATTTCGGGCACATAGAGAGGGTCCAAAGTTTGAAGACCTCGGCTCTGGTCTCCGAGGGAGAAGCGGTGGAGGGACTCCCTCGCAGACGCTAATGCGCAAGTATTTAGCTCCGGATCGTTTCTTGAACAGGACTTTATGTAGTCCGCTATAAATTATTGTTGAAATGCAATTTACAGGAAACGAAGTCCAATTTATAATTATTGGTTTCAAGGAAACAATCGTTTTAAGCGATAGAATAGAATAGAAAACACTTTATTTCGCTTTTAGTAATAAGGCCGCCATTTGCATTGATATTTGTAACTTGTTTTTATGTACTTTATGTTTTGATTGCAATAAAGAATTCTCTTATCTTATCTTTATTGCATACAAAATAATATACAAGAGTAAGTACAGACAAATTGAATTTGCATGCAATGGGCGGCCTTATCGCTAAAAGCGATATTTTTTCTGGGTCTTGTATTTTTTGGCAACAATTTTTTTTATTATTAATTATTTTGCAAATTATAATTACTTACGTAAGCCCATTCCCGAAACTCTCCTCATAAACCCTAAACCTAAAACAAGATGTATCAACAACCACATTGCTAAACAAATCAAAAACTCTTTTGCTATAGAATAAAGTCAAACAAAGCTAAATCCCTGAGCCTGACATACTCAGCTGAAACATACTAACACCACGTCGCTCGCTGGACCATTTATATAAAACAAACAGTTGCAAATTGCACGTTACTGACTCCGAGAACGCCCACGAAAATGAAAACACATGAATTGTGTTCATTTGTTCAGGTTATATGGGAATGCAGTGTCATCGCTGTGCTTGCAGTTCATTGCTGTTTCATTTATTAAATCTTTCTACACAGGCTGAATCTACTTCTATGTTTGCGACACATTCTGTGAATCTTTGTCCACGTGTATGACACGCCGTCAGGTGGCATAGAAAAACATCAAACTATCTCCTCCCATTAAAGGGTGTCGTAAACGGCGACTAAGGGGACACCCGCAAGATGGGTAGCAGCGCCCTTTTCTAAATAAATGTAATAGTCATACTTGCTGTGATAGCCAACCGGCCTGCAAAGCGTGGCTATTATGTCAAAGTTTTTTTCAGGGGGAGGCCCACCACTAGAAAGTGATAATGATCTCTATATATCTTATATCGCAAAGACCTGTGTATTTTAGTGGTGACCAGGCAATGTATAAGACACAGTTTCTTACCAACGAATAAATTTTATGAAAGGTTCGCCTAGGTTATGCTTCAGGATTGTAATACTTAATTTAATAACGACCTTAACATGAAAACTATAAGGTTGAGATCGGGTTCCAAACTTATTTTTATTATAAAGGGAGCTGGTGACATGTGTGACGTTCAAGCAAATAATTTTAATGAACTTAAATGCTAAGCAACGTATCATTGTGAAGTCACATGTAATTTTATAATAAAAGCTTATATTTGTATGTAATATCGTAATGAGGTACTTAGGACTTACGTTGAAGAAAACGTCAATCGATGACAAATCGTATATCTTAGAGTATGTTGTTATATAAAATAGGAATTATTTTATTCTAGAAGACATCGATCTATTTTGTATTAATGTTTAGGTAACAGAAAGTCAAATCCGAATTCAAATTATAAAGAAAATCAAATTCTTAAAAATAAAAAAAAATATAGGTTACTCAAAATTGATCACTTGTTTTTTTTAAACAAATAAATAAATTTACCGTAAGAAATGTCATGCAATTAAAAAGTATGGATGCGACGGATTTCAATTAAAAGATTATTACAATTTGTAAGCATTTATCTTAGAATGAATAATCAGTTATATTTTTCTATTCTAAATTATTGATTATTTTGAAATAAATATTATCATGTTACTATGAATTGCAATAAATTGCAAATGTTGCTGATTAAATGATTTTTTTTTTTATCTTATCTTATTATATTTATTTGGTGTTCAGTTTAAGTATATACAAAATCAATATATATAAAACTCTTCCGTTACTGACTGACTGACTGACAGACAACGCAGAGCCGAAACTACTGGGCGTAGCGGGCTGAAATTTTGCATGTAGGTTGCTTAGGGAGTCTAGGTGAGCACTAAGAAGGGATTTCCCGAAATTCCCACAGGAACGGGAAAAACGAAAATTTTGTGTTTATGAGAAATCTGCGCGGGAAAAACCGCGGGGCAGCCTCTAGTCAATATATATAAAACTCTTCCGTTACTGACTGACTGACTGACTGACTGACTGACTGACTGACAGACAACACAGAGCCGAAACTACTGGGCGTAGAAAGCTGAAAATTGGCACGTGGGTTCCTTGGGGGATGTAGGTGAGCACTAAGAAAGAATTTCCCAAAATTCCCACGGGAACGGGAAAAAACGGGATTTTTGTGTTTATGAGAAATCTGCGCGGGAAAAACCGCGGGGCAGCCTCTAGTAAAAAAATATACTTACCCAATTATTTACTACTAGAGGCTGCCCCGCGGTTTTACCCGCGCATATTTCTTATAAACACAAAAATCCCGTTTTTTCCCGTTCCCATGGGAATTTCGGGAAATCCTTTCTTAGTGCTCCTCTACACCCTCTGAGAAACCCACGTGCAAAATTTCAGCCCGCTACGCCCAGTAGTTTTGGCTCTGCGTTGTCTGTCAGTCAGTCAGTCAGTAACGGAAGAGTTTTATATATATTGACTAGAGGCTGCCCCGCGGTTTCACTCGCGCAGATTTCTCATAATTACAAAAATCCACGTTTTTTTCCCGTGCCCATGGGAATTTCGTGAAATCCTTTCTTAGTGCTCACCTACACTCTCTAAGGAACCTACATGAAAAATTTCAGCCCGCTACGACCAGTAGTTTCGGCTCTGCGTTGTCTGTCAGTCAGTCAGTCAGTCAGTCAGTCAGTCAGTCAGTAACGGAAGACTTTTATATATATTGATGACTGAAAACTGAAATGTCTGCCTAAACTCCCAAGTACAATAACTGTGTTTTTCAAGTGCCTGTAGCGGTAAGGTTAGCGTAGTGAACCGAAGGAAGTAATGTTTTAAAAAGAAAACGCAGGCATTTGAATCTCTTATAAGTGCCTTACAATAACATGTAGTCAGAGTCAGACGCATAAAATACGGCACTAGCTAACTAAATAATATAAGAGGCACTTTAATTAAACAATAGTTTAGCCAAACAACTCTTCTAAAACATGTCTTTTGAAACTGTCCAATATTTAATACAAAAAGAGAAATGAGAGGTCAATAGCGTAAGCTTTACTACTTTTCATACATAGTAAATCTTTCTTTGCAAAGTCTTTGTAGGTATATAAAATGATTTTGTATCTTTTTAGGGTGACACGACTATTCTGTAGTGTTTCAAACTACTTACTTATTTTTTTTTTTACAACGTAAGTAATCTATACCAATATTATAAAGAGGAAAGATTTGTTTGTTTGTTTGTTTGTTTGTTTGTAACGAATAGGCTCTGGATCTACTGAACCGATTCGAAAAATTCTTTCACTGTTGGAAAGCTTCACTATCCCCGAGTGTCATAGGCTATATTAGATTTTCAAAAAAATTAGGGATCCTTACTTAAACTCCAATAATGTAACCCAAGGTGCATATTTTTTACCATTGTTTACTTTGTTTGATCGTTGGTCATTTTTTTATATAAAATTTGCCCATTCTGGGCAGGCAAAGGAACTCAGTCCATACAGCCAAGTCTTCAGTAGTTTATTTCTGTATAATAAAGATTTTTTTTATCACCCATTCTGGGCAGGCAAAGGAACGTAGTTTATACAGCCAATTCTTCAGTAGTTTATTTCTGAGTAGTAGTCTTCAGTCTCAGAATAAAGACAAGCATAGAAGGAGTCCTAAAATAAAAAGTCACATCATTGTGTTACGCTACTTACTCAAGTGCAACCATTGAATATGTTAAAAAGAGACCAATATACTTTCTCCACTGGGTCGTATGACTCTTCCGCACCTTGCCCGTACCTGGGTTCGACTTTTTATTTTTAATTTTCTAAAAAGCTAGTGATGGCAAAAATAACTTGTCCTAAATCAAGTTGTCTATACTTTTATACAAGACATGGTTCTTTATTATGGAACTTATCATAACTAATTCAGGAGTAATTGTATGGTATTATAATAACAAGAAAACAAAGACAAAGATAAAAACGCTTTATTGCTATAAAAATGCAAATAAAAATACAAAATGTAACAAACCGTATAACATTTTTAACAGAAAAAGAATAAGGGCAATTGTGCCTTATCGATTAAAGCGATTTCTTCCAGGAAACCTACTGCAGACAATAAGTTATTTTAATGAATAAAACGGGTGTCTTGATAAAAATATAATAATACTTACCTATTTCTAAAGATTTTCCGTTCATAAAAAACTCTGTCACATCAGATATTATTAGCACAGCTCTAAAATAATTAAAACTAAAAGATGTGTGCCTATAATAATATGTATATATAAAACAAGTAAAACAAATCTATTTTTGGAAATTTCATAATGTATGAATTATGCGCTTCTTTCTTTACACACTCATTTTCAATAATCTTGCTCTGCACTCTGCACCTCAAATGTTTGTTTTTGCCTGGGTTGATCTTGATCATCACTTTGTTTGTATGTGAAAAAACCCTGCTTGTGGTTTTTTTTTTGAGACCTAAAAATATAATATGTTTTAATTAAAACTTATAAAAGAGAGTAAGTATTATAAAACCTGGGTGTAAACAATTTATACATACGTAAGTGATATCCTGCAGCAACAATCGCGCTTTTGTTTTTATCACAAAGTAAAATTTTCATAGAATTTTATTTGTTTACAGTTTACAGCATTGGTTTACCCAAATTTACGGTTCATATATTCTGTAGCTTTTTTTATCAAAGTATTTTGTGAGGCCTGTAAGAAAGCAAGAAAAATGTTCTTAAATATTATATTCAAGACAATAATAATAATAATTTATTCAAATATATATTTATTAAAGCCTTCGTATTTTTTTTTAGAAAACAGGTATCTTAGAGAATATTAACTTAAACGATGACATCCCGCAACTTAAACTTGAAATTTTCATATACAATTATGAGGATCTGCAGAAAAAAACATAGATAAACTTAAACCTGTTTTATCCAGAATGGGCAAATTGTATGTCACGATATTTTCTTTAAGGCCTATATTCAGCAGTAGACGTTTTTAGCTGAGATGATGGTATTTTCTGGTTGCATTTCTTTCTTAGATATGAAATATGAATTGTCCACTGAATGTCGCTGTCCTATTTCCTTTAACATTAAGTTGATAACGAATAACATTTAATTAATTTGATATAAAATAAGCAATTGAAAGGGCAATATTTTATGATTACCACCAACCAACAGTTTTGCAGCAGCAAAACTGTTGTTACAGTTTCAGGTTATAATCTTCACCATCTTAAATCTTCTTTGTTGATAAAACAGTATGTTGTGAATGTTTAAAATCTCGTCTCTTTATAGCATCCAGTCATTTTGTTTTTAGTATATAATTTACTTGAAAACTGAAAAAAATACAACAATTAGCATATTATTATGTCTGATTTTTATTTGTCCTTAAGTTAGAACGGATGATTTAGGTTCGATAACTTTTGTCTAAACATATTTTGGCACAACACTATCATAACCTTTACAGAAGGGGTTTTACCGTAATAATTCAATAAATTTAGGTACGAGTTCGACAAACAGCGTGTAAAATTGATGTTCTTGATAATTTATTTGTCAAAATAGTGCCCAGAAGTCTACAATGAAACAAAATTATTTACCGAATGGTAGGTGTCCGAAACATCAAGATTTTGATTCCTTGACGCATTTGATTCACATCCCGTCACTACACAAGAGATTGTTATACATTAAGTTAAACATTCACAATCACAAAACCAATTTATCACACCTTTTTCATAAAAAATAATCATAAAACTTTTGGAGCTGCTACCGATGTTTACAATGTCATATTATACGTCAAAATAAAACAAACCATAAACAAACCACCAAATATGTACCAAATTATTGGTTTTTAATTTTGTACGGTACTAATAAACCAGTGTCATCAATAAACCACTTTGATACCACAAGAAGAAAACTTGCAAAGAATTCTTATATTTTATCTCTCTCTAACTAATAGTCTTTTTGCCGTTTAGTAAGGAGCGTAACAATATGAAAATAACTTTTTATTTTAGCCCGGTTTCTATGCTTGTCTTTATTCTGAGTCTTCAGTAGATATATTTTTTTTGTTTTTTTTTTATTTACCCAATCAGGGTAGACAAAGGAACATAGTCCATACAGCCAAGTCTTATCTTAACTAATCTTGAATTATCTCGAGTTAAATTGAGCTACATTAAGTTATCTTGACATATATTGACTTAACTTACCTATCAATCTTAACTCATCTAAATTTATCTTAGCTTATCTTCGCCTTTCTTAACAATCTTAACTTATCTTCGCTTTTCTTAACTCATCTTATCTTAATTTATCTTAGCTAATCTTAGCTTTTCTTAACCTATCTTAACTTATCTTATCTTCGCTTTTCTTATCTTAACTTATCTAAACTCATATTAACTCATCTTAACTTATCTTATCTTCGCTTTTCTTATCTTAACTTATCTTAACTCATCTTAACTCATCTTAACTCATCTTAACTCATCTTAACTCATCTTAACTCTTCTTAACTCATCTTAACTCATCTTAAATAATCTTAACTCATCTTAACTCATCTTAACTCATCTTAACTCATCTTAACTCATCTTAACTCATCTTAACTCATCTTAACTCATCTTAACTCATCTTAACTCATCTTAACTTATCTTAACTTATCTTATCTTCGCTTTTCTTAACTTATCTTCGCTTATCTTATCTTCGCTTTTCTTAACTTATCTTCGCTTTTCTTATCTTAACTTATCTTAACTCATCTTAACTCATCTTAACTCATCTTAACTCATCTTAACTCATCTTAACTCATCTTAACTCATCTTAACTCATCTTAACTCATCTTAACTCATCTTAACTCATCTTAACTCATCTTAACTCATCTTAACTCATCTTAACTCATATCTCCTCTGAGGAGAGCAGACTGCTCGCGGCAGAGAACGCTCAAATCAAGGGAGAGGCGAAGGCAGCCCGGAGGAGGCGAGGAGCCTCCATGGAGAAATGGCCCTCCTCCGAAGGGAGATGGAGGAGCTCCGGACGATTGCTCGGTCTGGAGCCCCCTCTGCCCTCAACTTGGAGGAGGTCAAACGCGACATGATGGTCCAGTTTGGGACCATGTTGAACGCGCGACTGGAGGCCCTTGACGAGCGCCTCCTCCCGGCCCAGCGACCTCGGCCGTCCTTGGCGGCAGACAGAGCCCCCTCGGCTCCAGTGCCTCGAGCGGCCCCGGCCACTCGAGCTACCCCGGCGCCCAGAGCTGCTCCAGCCCCGAAGACCCGAGCGTTCGCCTACCGCCTGGCAACCAGAGGCGGGCACTTCTTCTGCCCCCCACGTCCCTCTTCCCACTGGTCCGGGCAATGATGACGGCTGGACCCTGGTGACGGGGGCCGGAAGGGGCAAAAAGAAGAAAAAGAAGAGGAAGAGGAACAGGGACAAGGAGCGGGCTGCTCCAGTCCCGGCTGCCCCTACTCCAGGGCCGAAGCAGACGGCCTTGGAAAAGTCCAAGGCAGCAGCCAAGAAGCTGCGCACTCCCCGCACTGCGGCGGTGGTGGTCAGCCTTGGCCCGGTGGCTGTGCAGGGAGGTCTCACCTATGCTCAGGTGATCTCCGCTGCAAAAGGGAGTCTCGACCTGGCAGGTCTGGGCATCGACAGCATCCGCTTCCGTGCGGCTGCAACCGGTGCCCGCCTGCTAGAGATCTCCGGGCCTCCAGAAGAAGCCAGGGCCAAGGCAGACGCCTTAGCCCAGAAACTAAGGGAGGTGTTGCCCAAAGACATGGTGAGGGTCTCCAGACCCATGAGGGGGGTGAGGCGCATCGTCAACGAGAGGGGCCTCGGCGCAGTGTGGGTACGCTGCCCAACAGATGTGGCGCGGACGATCGCACTCGCCGGAAAACTCAAGCTCGGATGGAGCATTGTCCGGTCTAGGCTCCTCCCGTGGCGTACGAGGCGCTGCTTCCGGTGTCTGGAGACGGGGCACCTCCGGGCAGACTGCACCTCGCAGAACGACCGCAGTGGCCTCTGCTACACTGCTGCGGTCGACCAGGGCACATTGCCGGAAACTGCGAGGCTGAGGTGAGCTGCCCGCTCCGCCAGGCGAGCGGCCAGCTTGCCTCACACAGTCTGGGCAGCTGCGGCAAGACCAGCCAAGGGGCCAAAGGAAAGGGGAAGGGAAAAGGAAAGGGGAAGGGGCCCGGTGCTCCCCCTAGGCCTGCCACCGCCGATAGCCAATTCGCGGTGGCCATTGATGTCGTTTCGCCTCAGGACCAGTAATGGCCACCCGGATCCTGCAGGCAAACTTGAACCACTGCGCCATAGCCATGGACCTGTTCATGAAGAGTCCTGGCGCAGTGGCAAATTCACGTCGCAGTGGTGGCAGAGCCCTACTATTTCGGAGGATTTGTGCCCAACGGATGGATCTCGGACCGCTCAGGCCTCGCAGCCATAGCCGTCCGTCCCTCCGCGGACCACGTGCTCCGGCCGGAGAGTATAACGCGGGGAGAGGGTTTCGTGTCCAGCATGCTGGGGGAGATGCTGTTACTCAGCGCGTACTTCTCCCCTAGCAGCCCATTGCGGCACTCAGAGGCAGAGTTGGCAGCGACGGCAGCGGTTCGTTGAAGCCGGAGGCGTTGGAGATTCCGCTCCGCAGCCTGTTCTCCACCTGTATGGAACAAGGTGTGTTCCCTCTGCAGTGGAAAACGGGCAAGCTGGTCCTCATCAGAAAAGAGGGCCGGCTCGCCGACTCTGTCGCTCCGTCAGATTTCCGGCTTATCGTCCTTTTGGACGAGGCGGGCAAGCTGCTCGAGGGAGTCATAGCTGCCCGCATCAACCGACATCTTCAGTCGGTTGGGCCGAAATACAGGAGTGGGTCTTCGTCTTTATTAGGCAGCTCAGCGACGATATTTCGTCGATCTGATCGGGCTGTATTTTTGTGTCCAGCCAAAACAATATATGACTAAATTGTCTACCCCGTGCGAAGCCGGGACAGGCTGCTAGTCTAATATTAAAAATCTAGTTAAATGTCTAGGATTTTTTTACTTGATAGTATGTAAGCTCATAAAAATATGTTAGAGGAACTGAAAGATTTATCGTTTCAGACGACGGCGCCGACGCTTGGACATTTTATGTATAATGTTACTGAAGCTGCACTTAATTTATTAGGACTTCGCGTTATACAGCACATGAAATATGACGTGAATTACATTGACCTATACTGAATTTTGACTAAACCACTTTTTTACGTATGTACACTTGTGGCTCTACAAAGATTTAGTTCTTTTGCCGGAGTATTTTTTTAGTTTGAGTAAAGGACCGATAAAATAATTAACGCTGGGTGAGACACCGAATAAGTTGTTGATAGCTTTTAATATTCAAATAAGTTTAAAAAAGAGAAAAGTTAACCGCAACAATTTCATAATTTTTATTATAAATGCTTTTGTCAAATTTGGTTGTATTTAATGTTATAATTAGTAACTAAAAGTGCATAAGTTATATGTACTGTTCATAAACTTACTTATTACAGAAATTGTCAATAAAGAGTTAAGAGAATTCACTCCCGACTATTGCACTCTTTTTTATTTTTCCAGTCCGAATACTTTTGTTTCCAACTTAAAAGCTGAGAGCAAGTTTTAATGCTCAAGGACTTTGCAACTGAACAAAAGTTTACACGTTAATTCAAAATATATTTTTTATATCATTTCACTAGTATAAAGACAGTACATTTTAAGTGTTAAGCTTTCCCTGAAATACGGCATGCTAGCGGTTCCGTGTGTAAGTTCCGGCTTGATTTTCCACATGTTAAAAGCAATTTTATTTTTTTAAATAGCCTAATTAGTGTTCCACTGCTTGGCAACGACTTCCTCCTCTGTATTCACGTGTCCCTTTCCTGTGCCACCTGAAACCAGTCGAATAAATAGGAATCGATATCATCCCGCCATTTCCTTCTCGGCCGGCCACGCTTATGTTTTTCATCGGTTGGCACCCACTCGGTTGCGATATTCGCCCACCGGTCCGGGCCCATGCGGCAGACGTGACCAGCCCAGCTCCACTTAAGTTTAGCGGTCACAATACCAACGTCTGCAACTCCTGTTTTTGAGCGTAGATCGGTGTTTCAGATGTGATCATGAAAAGCAAATTTAAAAAAGATATTTATAAACCAAAGAGAACCAAATAAAAGTTACCGTCAGCAAATGGGAGGACGATGAACTTGTAGATGAGACAATTTATCTTTTACAAAAGTGTTAGTGATAAATAAAACTACTGAGCGGAACCAACAACTCGTTATAATAAAGCTACTTATATAGTGATAACAATTTATTACAAAAACCGCTTCCCAGTAAATCACATGAGACCGTGGTAATATCATCCATTGCTAAAAATAACATGAGGAACTTCCTTCCTTCCTCGTTGCCTTCAACTCCATATCCGAAAGACAAAAATCTTAACAATTATTTTCCAAGGTTTATGCTCACTCAACGTATAATCTGGTACCAACAATTACTTCCATGAAACAAAAAAAAAGTTTCGGCGCAGAGTTTTTGAATTCGTAGAATGACTGGTTAGTTTCAGAACATTACAAACCATTGTTATTCGAATCGAGCCTATTCCACCTTTAGTTCTACCCATAGTAGTCTAAAAGCAAGCTGTATATTATAAAACCGCCTGCGTCCTTCCACAGCAAGTACAAAGCACGCGATCAGCGCGGCGGTCGCACACGCACCAACAAAATTTATAGAACGGATTAGCAGTCAGTGTTGCGTGAAAATCAGGCTTCACATTGGCAAAGAATTTGTGCAACCGAAAATAAGAAAGAACTCGTTTATATTTACATAAGTAGTAACTGCCAGTAACAAGGCTGACCCAGAGCTCAGTCCTATACGTACGTTGCGACCGTTCACTTCAGTATTTTAACCGCCCAACGAGGCGTAGGTTTCGTGATGTGTGAACGATTAGTTTTTGTTGTCACCCTTCTGACCGTCGCTGCGGCTCTCGTTGGTGATTGCACAGCAAAACTTGCACGTGAGTTGTTTTTTTCTTTATAATAGAATCGAAAAGTAAAAGGTAATATACACTAGCACACATTTGGCAAAACCCCCACAATATGGCCAGACAACCTGTTATAACTTTCGGGAGTCACTGGATGAGAGTCGCACTGGAGCAATCAAAATGGCGATGTGTGGGGGAGGCTTTCGTCCAATGGACAGGATGATGATGGTAATATACTAGAACAATCTGCCCCTTTTTTTAATTGTACGTAAACCTAATGGGCTTATCTAGTCATTATTAAGAGTGTAGGTAAGTTAAAACTTTATACATAAATGTACTGAAAACTGAACTATATATTAAACAAAACCACAAATTCTAAAGTAATAGAAAAAGCTTTTAAGTTAATGTCGAATGTGTGAGCTATAACTTGGTATTTAGGAACAGATCGTGATAATAGTGTCAAGATCGTCTTAGTCCAAATGTTGTGCAAAAGCATCTGGGAAGTTGGCGCCAGGAGTAGTAGTGTTACGAAAAAACTTATAAAATGTCTCTGTATTTGTTAAGAAATTTAATTAACATAACAACATACTAACATGTTATTAAAAGTTCTGGATTCCGTTTGTAGCGGTGATGCATCTTGAAAAAAGGAACCTCCAAATTTTATTCAACTAAAAAATGCAGTTTATCAATTATAAAATGTCATGGAAATGATACTTAATAACAACAGAACATTATTGTGATAATTACATTATTTTCAATCAAATATGATGATGATGATGTCCTCTTATCCCACATCAGTCACATAGTAGGGCTCTCAGTAAAGCCATCAGTCTTCATTTAAATGTAGGACCTGTAAAAACCAGCTATTGCTACCCTGTCAATTAATTAAACCTATCTCAATTTCACACAAACATAAAATTTATATTCAAGGTTAATTGATACACAAATTTGAATTCAGCCTTGACCTAAAGACGGACAATACAGAAAAGCTGATTTATTTACCAAACAACAGTATTAAAAGTTTTTTTTTGTATATTAAAAAAAATATGTCTTTTTTATCATAATATTATTATACGGCTTATAAATGTTGTTTTATCAATCAATCAATATATATTAAACTCTTCCGTTACTGACTGACTGCCTGACAGACAACGCAGAGCCGAAACTACTAGGCGTAGCGGGCTGAAATTTTGCGTGGGGGTTCCTTGGCGAGTATAGGGGAGTTTTTTTCCTAATTCCCTATTTCCTTATTCTAAGGAATTATTGCCCGAAATTCCAATGGAAACGGAAAAAAACTGAATTATTGTGTTTATGAGAAATATGCGCGGGTAAAACCGCGGGGCAGCCTCTAGTGTATAATAAAGTTTTAAAAAAGTTTTGTACCTTTTATAAGTTGTCTTGTCTTCATTATAACTTAATTATTACTATACGGTTAGCCTTATCAAAGCAAGCATAATTAAACAAAAAGTTGCACACAATGGCCAGTGAGTTCCAGAAGGTTACTATTAATTAGTCACCTAAACAGACAGGAAACACTATAAAGCGAATGCTACAAAATACACAACATTATCGGAAGAGCTGAAAAAAAAAACACGATAACTTGTGCGCGTACTATACAAGATAGTAGAGTAGATCGTCTTAATTGGATCCGAAATGCTCTACCAAACGTCCAGGGGCGGTCTAGGAGGGCGTAACAGATTTGTCTATGGTCTCGTGCGCCCTACTGTATTACCAAAGAACAAGAGCTATTTTGAAATACAGAAAAACCGAAAGTGTTAAGCCGTCTTAGACCGCAACTGCACGTTCCTAAATCGCTAGGACACAATCGGTGACAAACTCATGCAAAAACGCAAATTAAAAAAGGACAATCAACTTGGTATAAAAAATACTTGCAAAACACAATACCTGCAGCATTTGATATCAAGTCATAATTTCACTGTATTTAAGTGAATTTAATTTCGACTACTAATTTGTAGCCTTGTGTTTGTAAAGAAAAACCAAACAAAATTTGCCTAACAGGTCCAATGTTTCCCTCATAATATTGCAACAGTCTTATTCTTCTGACATTGGCTCATTTATTGGCAAGTATTCTAGTTTTCCAACGCTCCGTCGAGCAGAGGACGTTGCAACATTTTCTGTACAAAACTGGCGATGTATCATAAAGTGTGGTGCAACGTCCTTTTTGCGTATCCATTGTTGTACCATAGCTCTTTCAACGTTTATTTTACTTACATAAAGAAATATCGATTTAGTTTGATGGAAGTTGTCAATGTCGTTGGTCTTCTGGCAAATTATGTTACTTGGATGCATATACGTTTAATAAGAATTAATTTTTAACCTCATTGAAAGTGCTTACTTTGTATGAGTATGTAGTTTCTCAGTTCATGGGCTTCCCCTAACGTTGATATTTATCATCATGACGTTAATGATAATATTCACACGACCGCCAATAAAACATCAAATATTATAAATGATATAATAATGTAAATCAATTGTCTAATGCAATGGTTTACTCATTATTTCGAGAAGTAAAGTAAGCTCACGAAAAACAGTTGCGAACGATAGCTTATAGCGGATAAAACTAACATCTAAAGTCCCATACAGTTCCATAATTTTTTATAGTTAGTATAGGTATTTGTTAAAAAATGAAACACAAAAAAAACTTTGAAAATGTGTCAACGCAAAAAACACCTTTTCAAAAAATACAGATTATAGCGTAGCATTGTTAAGTCCTGTATTGTCCGTTTGGACGAGAACCATAACAATTTACTCTAAGGTCGTGAAAAGACAAGATTTTGTCTGCACCAGCCTTGTAATTTTGTCGCTTGTAATTAGTAACAAATGTAAAGGTTACCTGCGGAAAATTACTGTTTAACTCTAAGTGGTGTGATTTTTACACAATTATACGACTGAAAACATAAAAATTAAATAATAAGCATCATCCGGTATTTCTTTGCTATTATATTAAAATAATAAAAAATATTATTATTTTATGCGTATAGATCTAACACCATTATCAAGATACGGAAATCATTAATTTCAATTAAAATTAACAAATTGACAATTAAAAAGCAAGTCTCCGCGTTATTTAAGAATAGATATTTCGCTTGGTTGAGACGTATGTTTTAGGCCCTTATAGGGAATGTCAATAATATCTTCTAACAATGGGTTTCTCTATATTGATAAAGTTATGATTTAACGAGATATCTTTAAATGATTCAGAATAAGAAATTTAATTTGTTATCAAATGTCAAGTTATCAATATACATAGAATAAAACAAAGTCGCTTTCCGTATTCAACGGATTTTGTTGCATTTTTTTTAAAAGCTAAGTAATTCAAGCGGAAGGTTTATATGTTAAATACAATGCACAACATAGTTATAGAGGTGAGGAGGTACGAAGTTCGCCGGGTTGACTAGTAAATAATAATTTATATAAATTAACCCCGGATATATCTTTACTGCTGATGCATAATGATTTTTGATACTTTAACACAATAACCAGTGCCATACGATGCATCGTAATTATTGTCGATTATAATAATTATATTTCAGTCATCACATTATCATCAGTATTAAACAAGTTAATAAATGATAAACTCATGAGGATGGTGTTATTAATTGCATTTATGGAAATATAAAATTACGGTTTTATAATTTGTGATTTGTCTTGCTTTTAGAATTTAATAAAAAATTACCCATATTATTTAACCTGAGAACTATTTTAATACGCTTACTTCTGGTATTGTAGCTCGTACTTACATTGCTTGTTTATAATTTATCCTCTCTTTATTGTTTTATATGTCTTCTACTCTATTACTATTACGATTGTTTTAGGAGGATATAATATTATTTTATTCTTCTACGTAGCTATTTTGATAATAGAAGATTCTATTTTTGTTCTGAACTATAAATAAATAACTGATGGATATTGAACATTGTATTTTGGGCCTCATATCTTTTGTACTCCGAGGTGGAAGCAAGTTGACTGAAGAACCTCAATCATGTTGCGAAGGTGACCGATTCACAATGATTGTACCATGTTGTACCAACCAGATATTTAAGCTACCTATTAAGTTGATCTCCCACGGCCAGATGTGTCATTGTCCTCAGATAACGTCCAAGTAACCTTTTGTGGAAAGTCACTAGCTGCCCTTCAAAATTAAGCCGACCTTACAGCACTAGCGCATGGTGATTTAAATTTGATTTAATGATTTCATATGATTAGACCGGTCGTTGGGGCGTTCTATGGGGGAGGCCTATGTTCAGCAGTGGACGTCTTTCGGCTGAAATGATGATGATATTTAAACCGTCATAGTTGAATGAGCAGTAATGACAACTGTGGCTTCGGAGATCCGGGTTTGATTTCCGACGGAACGAACAATTATATGATGAATATCATCGATGTTTTGTTTGTAATTCCTTTGTGTGTTTCGGGCACCCTACATGTTATTTCTACTTACCAAGTTAGGGTTCCGAGTGCAATGCGTTATTTATTCACATAAGAATCGATACGGAACAAAATAAAAATTGATTGTTATACATTCTTTCAATAAATAGCATGTGTTATCTTATTAATATTTTGGATTTAATTGTTTAATTATCGAATATATGGCTTCGACGGGTTATGAGGTTTAGACTTTGCGGTTAACATTGTTTGCTTGAACAGTTGCACACAACCTACTATCATACTGTAGTTAACATAGATTAATATTATTTAAAGTTATCAAATGTTAGTCAGTTACTGACGATAATTTGTTAATTTGATAGAAATCAATGGTGGATGATAGGGTTAAAGCGTCATCATACTCAGATTGCTGAAAAAGTTGAAATGTGCTAAGATACCATTTGCAAGAAACAAATAAATGCATCTGCTATTGAGGGAAAAAAATTTAAATCTACCTATATAGGTATACAATGCGTGATTTACTGAACGATTCCATAAATTGAACAATTGGAATCGCGAACAATGTTGTATTTAAGGGCGTGTCTTTATATAAAACAGTTTTAAACTTTAATTTTCCATGGAACAGTTAAAATAATTTTTCACAGAATAATATTCTGGTGAATACACATGCAGAACCAGACTGTGTGTACACTGACAGTTTTTTATTCACTCTTAAAAATACAGTCGAGACGAGAAATAAACAAAGTTTCTCGGTGCCATAAAATTTGTCTGCGCTCGGTTACCCAGAGTTTTACCGCGAATCCTTTGTTTGAGTTGTTTTCGTACATAGTTCTCGCAGAGAGATCTCAACCGACCTTGACATGAAGCGAAGGCCTGAGACCGGAGAGACGTAATATTTCGTTCTGAGCAAGAATCGAAAAAAAAAACCTGTGTGAAAGTGATAACAGGAATGATGCAATGCTTACTGATTGCTTTGCCTGCAACATGCAGACTTACTGGTTTTCTTGTCCTCATTCAATATAAAATGGCCTTGACCTAGCTACCTTGATAATGAACTAGATTTTTTATTTTATCCTACAAACATACCGGAAACATGTTCTCTGTAGATTTTATCAAGTTGACAGACAAGACATACGTCGCCTTATATCGCGTGCATATGTAGTGAAACAAACAACAGCATTGCCTAACATGTAAACTGGAGTGGATTCGAATGTTGCTCAATCTAACAATGATACTATTTTAATGTTATTGATCACGAACCTTATTGTTATTAACTTATAGGACACATTACTTTAGAAGACTTAAATCGTCAAACAGCTCCTTATCCATTCTGTGGGCACAAATGAAACCCAATTTTAATTTCCATTTACAGCTGACTTCATCCATCCATGCAACAACACAGAGCCGGCTTGTCTCGCGAAGGCAACACAAGATGCCATACCAGATTTCGTGAAAGGTCTACCAGATCTCGGCGTACCTTCGTTGGATCCCTTCATCATAGATGAGCTCCCTATTCAGCTGCCAGGTGTCAAAGTCACATTCCTTGACGGAAAGGCTACGGGACTGAGGAAATGTGAAGTTAGAAATGTTGAGTAAGTAGAATATTTATTTTCTTTCTTGGTTAAGCGGGTAATGTAACTTGCTATGGCAAATTTGATAGTGTTTACTTTTATAATTAAATGAGCATGGCTTGAAATGATTAAAATATAAGAGTCACTAAAACACAGAACTTGTTAAAGCTAAAATAAAATAATTATTTTACAAAGTGCATTTTAACAAAGTAGGTTAACCAAGTTAAAGGCAATTTACTATGCAAAGTGTCTTCGGTGAGTTCAGCGAGTTATAAAATTGTTCACTGTTATGGAATGGTATTTATTATTATTAAGGGGCGAGCGGTATGATGAATAGAATAATGCTTATGTTTGAGACAATCGTGTTTTGTCTAATTGTTACTGAATACTTGGTTCTAACTTCTAATGTAATATTTTAAAATGAAGTTGGCTAATACAAAATGTCTCGTAGTTTCAAATTCAGTGTAGTTTCAGTTAAAATCTTGACTACAGTTAGCTGTCTAGTTAGACTACGAACAACAATATACATAAATGTTTAGTTTTCATGTTTACACTTTGAGTAGTTAAGAGATAATTTGGTAAACATACAATCATAACGTAGAGTAGACATGACTATTGACCATACAATAATATTTACTTCTAAGAGTGTACCAATTATTCGAACAGGCATTTTTTTTAAATGATAGTTAGATAATATATACTTAAATTTTGAATTGAATTAATTTATCCTGCACTTCTTACTATTTGTATATTAAATTAACAAACCAAAAGGTGTAAATTGTATTAATTGAATGAGAACCTTGTCAGTAATCTTCTAGCGTAGATTCAACAGGAAAGATGCATTTATTTTTGAGAATTACATGCAATTGGGAAAACATGAGTGAATAATTAAATCGAAGATTTCTGTTGATTTAAACAATTTGTATTTTAATAATTGTTAATAACTTAAAGTTTTTGCATTCTATAATTTTTTTAATACATAAGTAATTGGTATCTGGAAATTATTCAAAATTAAGTACATTTTAACAATCTTAATTTAGGTATTTACTGTAGATTATTGGATACTTGATGAACTGATTCAAATTAGTTTTATCTTATATTAGAGGTATACATTTTTCTATATGTCTGGGTTAATCAATTTCAGAGCCTATCTTGAGCAGAACATCTTCCAGCTCGAGCTGAAGTGCAACCTCACTATCAAGGGCAAGTACACTGCGGTGGGGAGGCTGCTTCTTTTTCCCATCAACGGCGAGGGAGATGCAAAGATTAAGATAAGTAAGTTTTTTGACAGCAGTATTTTGTTTAAAGATAGCTTTTTAAAATGTCCTTTTTTATAATTCTGAATACCTATCTTATTTTTCCGTAGTTTTTCATTATATAACTTGTTTTTTTTTTAAAGAGAAATTTCCCACCAATTGACTTCAAAAATATCTATAAATTGAAAAAAATAACGCATCACTCTCAGAGCCCCTAACTAGGAAGAACATTTATCTAGGGTTCTCGAAACATATATTGAGATGAACAATCACACCCAGACCGGGAAACGAACATCGATATTCATCATAACAATGTTCGCCCCGGCGGAAATCGAACCCGGTGCACCCACCTGTCAGTCAGTACACATCACATTCTGGATGCTTTTTAGATCTTTCTACCTTTTTGTCATCGTTTTTAGGTATAATCTAAAATGTAAAAACTTTAAGTAGGTATAATCTAAAATGTATTTATCTGATTCATTCCAGTTAACTCCATCATCAAGTTAGATATTAAGACGAAGTACTACAAGGACGAACAGAACCGTGACCACTTCGGGATCAAGAGCTACAAATACAACTTCAATTACGGCGAAAGAATCATATACGTGATCACCAATTTGTTCAAAGGGAACCCTGAACTAAGTAAGTTTAATATTTGATTATCCAACAAAGTTTTTAAGTAATTTAAGAGCTAATTATTACTTGAAAGTCCTAAAACCTATGTCACTATTTTTTTTAATAACACAGACAATAGGAACTTAAAGTATTTGTAAAAAGTAACGGAAAAATTTCGTCACGATTGAAGCACGTGGAAATCATTTGTCTCTGCCCACCACAACGGTAAAGAAGCGTGATATTGTTTGTACTGTACGCATTGAACAAAACAACCTCACAATAAAATTCTCTAAATCTAAGAAAAGTAAATTGAAGGAATCGTATCTCTAGATACTTTATAAGGTCGGTAATGCGACACAGTGTGGGAGACGCAAAAACGTAGGAATCACATTATAGCACATTAATCAACAATCTCTCGTGCCGTTTGAAGGCTGTGTTTGGAAATCACAAGCAATGTGATACTCGCTCCTAATGAATCATTCAGCCCCTTGACATTTTAATCTTAGTACAAACCTTAATACAAAAGGTACAGTGAGTTACTCCAATAGAAGTACAATTAAAACGTAATGTCAAAGAGCATGGAAAAGGTTAAGCACCGAATCATTATGTTTATTCGTTGAATCTTAACGTTGAAACTTTACCCAAAATCTGTACCTATTAATGAAATGAATGAAAACAAAAATATTTTTTCTAGTATCAGAGGCAAGTTAGCTTCATTGACATTGTGTAGAGTTACAAATTTACTCATACTCTATTTCTTATCTTTAGATTGAAAATAAGATAAAATTATAGTTAATGTATTTTGTTTATTTCCAGGTAACACGGTGCTTCAATTCTTGAACGAGAACTGGAGAACAGTGACAGAGGAGTTCGGCAAGCCAGTCGTGGACTACGCGATGAACGTAACGATAGAAACAGCAAGGAAATTCTTTAACGCAGTGCCCTATGACGAATTACTTTATGTACCCATACCGGCTTACTAAGGATTTTAAGGCTCATATTCTAGAAATTTGCTAAGACTCAACTAAGACTCGATTAAAAAGACAAATGAAAGTCGGATACTTATCGAAATTTAGGAACAGAGTACCTATGATGATAGATGTATTGCGTTGAAATTATTGCCCTATCGTGATTTGTTTGAACTCTTCATTCTTATCAACTCTCCAACCCTTGGTTTTTGTAACATTTTCAGTCAGTCTCTTTTTTGGTTTAAAGGTGAATGTGTGTTAAGGATCGGGTCATATTTATTACTTACGTAGTCGTCGCTGGCTACTTAGTCAGCAAATAAACTTACCCACCCAAACACCCTAATGTGTTAGCATAAAGGCGAATTGAGAATAATAAAAATGCCCTAATGTTGCCTTGTATCCTCAAGAAGGTGTGGAGAATATTGATAATTAATATATTTGAGCACCTTTGAAAAATTGCAGATTTAGACAAATTCTGTTAGTTTATTTTATTATTGACATTAGCTACCTAGTATAATTGTAGAATTTATTTGTCCATCGAATTTTTTTTTCAAAAAAATAAAATGTTAGTGATATGAACAAAAAATATGAACTGTTTACAAGTACCTGAGTACGCAAACGTTGTTTCTGTATAAGTAATTTTAGTAAGTGCTTTACTATTACTATTTTTCTGTAAAAAAAAAATATCTCACTGTCTTCATCGAAACTTATACAGCTTTTTTTAAAAACTGGATTTAGGCTTAAAATAACACGTAATTATGTACAGTATACCCAAATTAATAATGCGCATGCAGATCTTTGCTAATTTTCGATTTCAGGGAAACACCCGAATTAGAAAAAAATCTACTCTACTAAGTAAATTACTCATGAAGAAATATCACCTTGGATACAATAATTATCGTCTTCCGACGCTTGGGAATAAGACTATAATATAGTCGAACAGAGACGAAGATTTCTATGTGCATTATCACTTTTGGAGTACAGTATTTATCATGATTGGGTTGATAGTCTATTGTGGTCATTGAACATAATTTATTTTTCATATATTTTAAGTCTGGCTCCATGTTTATAAAGTTAATGAATGACCAAGAAAACCTTTCTTAATTGATAAACATAGATATTAACTATTTTCTATAGCTGCATTACACAAAAAGCAACAAGTTATGAACTTGTTGTTGTTTTAAGTAAATAATACAAAAAGATGGATGTGTTTTGTAAATATCGTGTTGAACATGATGATGGTTAATAAATAATAAATTTTAAAAACATAATGCTTTTTTTTAAATTAATTTATTGAAAAAGCGAAACAAACAGCGACATTACATAACATTCTTCTTCCTCTTATCCTTTTCTCCCTAATCAGGGACATAGGGCTCGAATTAAAGCTTTCCCAGCTCGACCGGTCTAGCGCCCGCTGTTCCAGTTTATCCTAGTTTAGGTCGAGGGAGGCAACTTCCTGGTCCACTGTGCGGCGCCATGTTTGGTTCGGGCGTCCTCTCCGACATCTTCCGCTTGGGTTCCATCTGAGAGCAGCTTCGGGGAGGTTTTCTTCCGGTCTCCTTAGGGTATGCCCATAAACAATATACATAATATTAACATGGTTTTATTTTTTGACTAGCTGAGACGGCAAACTTCGTACCGCTTTGCATTCTGAATTTTGAGAATATTCTGTAACCTTTGTCACTCGGGGATAGTGTGATTTCACTGTTAGGAAGCTTCCTAACAGTGAAATCACTTTTGAAATCATTTAGTAGTCTCAGAGCCTATTATTATTTTTTAACAAAAACACACTCAAATCTTTCCGCTCTATAATATTAGTATAGCAGCAGGAAAAGTGGTGCTTCTATGACTCTATAAAAGTTAATTATTGAAAAGCATTTTCAAGATATATTTGAAATGTCTTACACAGAGGGGTTTTCTTTGTATAAGGTCTACTTCCTGGAACTCTCAGACTCAGGCATAGTTAAAATATGCCAGGTGTCCCGTTAGAAGAGTCAGATATGTCATACATTTTAAATGCTTTTCTAGCGTTTGCCATCGGCCCACGCTTTTACTTTACTGGGTATGGAACTTTAAAACTATACCAAACCGGTTTTGATAACACTTGCTGCAGTTTACAAGTTAGTTTATATGAGCTATCTAAAGATTTACTATTACAGCTAAATTAATATAGTAAGTATACTTAAAGATATATGGATGGATAGTTAAGCAAAATGCGAGTTTTAATGTTGCCCATTCAGTATTGCAAGGCGTTGACGAAAAATGTTTAAAAAATATAATGTAAGTAATTAAACGTCCTTAAAACATCTCAAAGGATAATTTTACCTTTTCTTAAAGTGAGAGCCCTTATGCAGGTATCTACCTAAATAAAATACATTTACGGAACAAAAATAAATTAAAAAACGTTCCTATATTTTTACTTTTTTGGTATGTATTACTGTTTTATTTTAATACCTATTAACGTTAAGATTTGAATACAGGTAGTTTTGATTTTATTATAAAATATCATGAAATTGAAACATTTGTTATCAACTAAGTTTAAGTAAGACCAGTCCTAAATCATAAAATTTAAAAAAGGTTATTAAGTAGGTAGGTACATAATTGACTAAGCAATGATTTTCAAGTTTTTATGAAAACAAACAATACAAAAGATTAGGTCTCGGTCATTTGGACAATACCTAGCTGAGAAATCTTGTGAAATTAAGTATGTTTGCGTTCCTTTACATAATTCTTTCTTACTATATCACGCGATGCGAGTTAAATGCTTCCGTAGCTATGCACGCTTATTCATGATCACTAAGATTATGAAGAAAAAAATATATGAGAAAAAACTTGAAAAAAAAAACAAGCAATTTCAAATTGGAACATTTAAATATGGAACAATTTTTTTTTCCATGTTGTCTTCAAAGAAGTTCTATATGAGCGTACCTACTTCATGGTTGTCTGTCTTCTACATAATTAATTGGTAAGATACTTTGGCGGTGGTCATAGAAATAGGTCGCGGTCCGATCACCTACTGAAATTTAAAGTCTCTCGGATGTGAGATGATTATGTTGAATATATTAATGACCAACTTTTATATAGATAAAAAAACGCATAAGCCTTCATGTTGTATCATGCGCAGTTGGCAGTGATATCATCGGTAACAGGGTCTGATTCCTGGTTCGGGCAAATAATGTTATACTCAACTCAACAGTCACAAAGACTGACTTTATGTGTATTTCAGGTAATAGGTACTTAGTTAGAGGCCCTAACTATGAAGTATTTTTTTTTTATTATATTCACTCAGGTCAATGATTAATGGTTGTATCTTTATACATTAATCTAAGTAAGTATAACATATTTATGCATTGAACTTGACCTAAAATCAAACGTGAGATTGAACTGGTTTAGTTCAGAGTTATAGTAATGTCCTTTGATACTGCACGTTTTCCGTTTAACTTCCTCTAGACATTAATATAACACAGTATGTTCTGTCTAATGCAGAGACTGAATACCTATGTAAGGTTGAGTAAAGAAGCCCATGGAGCAATGTCGGTACGGAACTATTTCGATAAGAAAGAAAAGATAAAACCAAAACCAATCAAAAATTTAAAAATTATTTATTAATATACTTTAGGATACAAGTTATTAGCTTTTGTAGGTCAACTAGACTAATAGGTACCTTATTTAGTAAAGTATCCTATACTGCGAGAGGCGAGGTGGTTCGGGGGCAACCTCCAACACCGCTCAGACAAACGAATGTGAAAACAACTGACTTACAGAAGGACAGATCACTCCGAATAGCTGAACACAGTACGTAGAAAGATGTTATGCCACGCGACCCAGACTGCACCCTGTCGCTTCATGCCACGGATCAAACCCATCAGCAAAGTTAACAACTAAAATAAAACTTTAAAATTTTGTTTTGAAATAATTGTGACTAAACCACGGAAACCTAATTAGGGTTAATTATTTCAATAAAAACCACAAGAGGAATCGAAAGGACATGCGGAATATTTTTATTACTGTTTAGATAAAACATTTTTGTCAACATTAAAATTCTATTTAGCAGGCAGTAAAATCTTGTAACTCTAGTTTCCATAAAACTCTCACTTAAATTAAGACCAGAAATTTAATCGTTAACCGAATCGAAAGTAATGTTACCTATCGAAATTTGTTACAGGTTTACAGGACTTACTCCTTGCACAATTGTACATTATTGATATTAGTTATTTCAGTTCAGTTGTTAAACTGGAAAATATTTACTTAAACTTTAATAGAATAAAGTGATAATGCAGTGGAGCAGTTCCACTTATGCGTAAATTCAATCAAGACAACATTGCTCCACGTGTACATGTTTTTTTTTTTAATAAGGATTTATTTAAAAAACTCCCAATATCTTGTTATACCGATAAACCTGCCGGACTAGGAACTCACGTGCTTATTCCTATTATAAACACAGACAAGGTAAAGATTAATAAAAAATTGATAGATGGACCCTTACAAATTTAAACACGTTGTGATAAAATAAAAGAAAAAAGAGAGTTACGCCCTCGCTTGCAATAATTACTTTGTCCTAATTAAAATTTATTAAAAAAAACCATTCTGAAAAAAAACAATACATAATTTCATTTAAGTAGAGTGTACTCAATCATTTATTGTTTCTACAATTTACCTCTTTATATAGATTTACGGAAAGGCAAAATATCTGCAAGGCTTCTCATTGTGGACCCTGATGGGCTCTACAATTAAAGAACATGAAGTAGGTAACTGAGAAACTGGTTTATTGATTTTACTTATATTTATAACAATAACATGCATTTTAAAATAAAAACTATAAATAATTCACAGTGTACCGAATGAGATAGATTAAAATATCGCAATCTATGTATATTTACGTCACTACGAACTAAAATTAACATACAAAATTAATATAACAATTTTTTTTTTTTATATCATTGATGAAATTTAAAGCCCTATCTATTTAAAACCTATTCATATTCCGCAGCGTCCTTTTCCGTTTTGATCGCAAGTATAAGAAGTTTTACTATCAGTCAGTGAGATTCCTCACGGCAGATTGCAGCACGATTTTTAAGTCTGTGATATTTATTTAGGTTTTCCAATTTTTTTCGAATCGATTTTAAAATGCAAGCCATTAGCATTTTTGCAGCTTTAGTTCTATTGTTTACGGGATTATGTGACGCCAAATTAGCACGTGAGTATTATCTCCTTAATAGGTAAAATTAACTTAGATAATAAAATAACTGAAAATTTTATTTTTACAGGATAACTTAATTACTAACCCTCTTATTCATAAAAAGTTAAAGAGCATTTTAGTTATTTGACATATGTAAATTTAGACTGGATGTCACGTATTTGCCATACAACAAACCAGAGAAGTAGACCTCCAGTAAGGCTACTTAAAATCTACTGTATCTTTATGAATAAGACGGTTAGTCTTTATATATTTTTTTCCTTTTTATTGTAAATCGATATAACTACTTCTCGTTAACCGTAAATAGCTTTAGAAACAGATAAATTAATTAAGAAAAACTCACACATCACACTCTCGGCCTATATACTGCAGTTTACTAGTGCAACCTTAATAAGTTATAAACCTTAACCTGGTAAGTGTCAATAAATAACTATCACCGCATAAATAATGCTAATAAGTAGCAATCATAATATTTTGTTTTGTATAGCGGCCAAGTTTGTATCGAATTTATAAAAACCTAGGCTATCATATTATACTTAAAATTTACATAAAAGTAACTTAATTTTTTTTAATAACCTTTTTAATGAAATACAAATACTTATTAATAATACGACCGTTTTAGCAACAAAACTACTTAATTACAAAATATAAAAACACGCTTTATTAGAGAGAGATCCCCTCCATTCTCAAAGTGTCTCTATCATCAAATACATTGTTACTGGTCTGAAAAGTGATCACCATAAAAATTACCTTTCAATTCAATAATATAGCATTAAAATAAGTTTGCCTAACACAGTTTTTGCTTTATTGTTAAAGGATTTTAGTCCTTCCACAACATTTCATCAATTTCATCATAATTGCAACAGATAAGACGTCCACTGCTGGGAACAGGAATCCCCCAGAGTGAATTTCATAGTGGTTTATAATTGACTTCGCAGATTTGTTACAGATAAACAGATGAGGGCCATGTTGATAAGGGCATAATCAGGTAGTTTTAAGTAACCAAATAATAGTTTACAAGAAAACTATAGTAAACCGCGAAAAATTTTCAAGACTTACTGATATCGAAGGCTCTTTGAGGTCCTACATGCGAACCCTAAAACAGAGCTAGCCCAAGCTACCGTTTAGTTAAATCATTAAAGCTAATTGAGGAACACGTTTTTATAATAACCACACAATAACAAGCATGACCTTTCAAGTTGTGAGGATCAATATTGCACGTGAAACAATATTGATTTGATTATTGATCTCTCTTAAACATAGGTACTTATCAACACGCAACTCTGCTCGAATTAAAGGGTTCCGTTGTGTATTTTTAAAACTTTGGTAATAAATAAGGTATACCTCTAGTATACCTACTCAGATTAAAGTTCTTTCTAATCTATCTATCTATACCAATAATAATATTTAATTGTTTGTTTGTTTTTTGCATCGAATAGGATCCGGAAATACTGAACCGATTTAAAATTGTTTCACTGTTAGGAAGCAACACTATCCCCGAGTGACTAGGCTAGGCTATATTAGATTTTCAAAATATTTGGGAACCTTACTTAAACTCCAATAATATAACCCAAGGTGCAATTTTTTCCGTGGTTAACATTTTTGATAGGTGTTTTTTTTGTTTTTTTTTTTTTTTGCTTCTTCGGGGCAGTCAAGTCTTATTAGTAGTATTTATATTCTATGGCGTAACGAAGTTAGCCGTGTCAGCTTGTTACTATATAAAATGATTTTTCTTATTTTCTTATTTTAGTTACAATTTCATAATTTTTGGGTTCTCTAGCAAGGTGACCTTACATTACAGGTTCCAAAGCGTAAAACAAATGCCTTAGGTCGTTGCAGGCGATTGAGAATTAAAAACCTTTCAAGGCAATAAACGCGATCTTGTGATATTTGTGACAATCATAAACATATTTTATGACCTGAGATCTATGATGAGAGTTTCCTGTAAGATTTTTCAAATTTTTATGAAGTTAAGAAGAGTTAAAGTAATGCCACTCTAAAATACAAACCTATAACTTCAAAACTAAGAAAGGTATGAATAATTCAATCTAAGTACTTCGGTAAAAAGTTTTTGTATGTACGTTTACCTAGAAGTCTTTTTGTCTCTACTGTACATAATAAGGACAGTATTACCACAAACGTTAGTAATTTAAGGTGCATTGTAACTTATTTAGGTACCTAGATGATAAGTAAACGTTTTTGCAGTAATTACCCTCAATATCCATCCTGTAGGAAACGGTCGTTAGCCTTCGTGACACCAACGTGGCATTTAGGTTCACATCCATGTTTGCTGTTGCTTTTAATAAAGGGATGCATGTCTTCCTTCGTTATTTTTTAATTTTAATTTTGTTATAAATTTTGATTCAAAATTATTTATGACTGCTCCGTAGCTCAGTTAGGTAGTTAGGTAATGTGAACTGAGTAAGCGTGTGCACCTGGGTTCGATTCCCGGCGGGGCGAACATTGGTATAATGAATATCGATGTTTGTTTCCGGTCTGAGAGTAATGTTCGTCTCTGTATATGTTTCGGGCACCCTAGATACAGGTTCTTCTTAGTAAAGGGCTCTGAGTGCGATGTGTTATTTATTATTATTATGTTATTATTATTACAGGCTGAAAGGAAAGTATTTATTTTTAATACGCTTATCACATTCTAGCTGGCACGACAAACTTCGTAATGCCTTGCGTTCTAAAATTATGTGAATCTTCTATAGCCCGGGGAAAGTGTAGCTTCCCAACAGTTCTTTCGGAGTCTATTCAATGCAAACCAACCACAAATCTTTTCTCTTTACATATTGGTATATACCTACAATGTTATTAGTTGTTTTCGGAAATTTCTTTCGTTTACATAAATATCCCTTGAAACGTTAATCTCAATTTAAATTTCCAACATCTAGTCAAACAGTTCAGTTATTTAGTCGGTCACCTAGCAATGTAGGTAAATAGTTTTTTTTTTTTTTAACATTTGTATGCAATCACACTAAATATAACTGAGTACTGAAATCAATGATGCATCACTGTAATTAAAACTCGTATTAGGAAACAGTTAATTTTATAGTACAAGTGAATAATTGCTAGAGTAAACTTGCCGGATATGCATTATCCTTATTATCTTACTCTTAGTACTAGGTTTCGTAAAATGAAGATAGTTAAATTAGTTATTTTTATTTATAAATAGGTACAGAAAAAAAATCCCTTAGTTACTTACATAAATATGTAAATAAATATTGTCAATTATCTAAGCAGACTTAGCTCACGACTCCCATGAGGCTTTTTGAGTCTAGATAACCCTTGGTAACAATATTTTTTTCAAAATAATACAGATGCCCTTCGTTAAAATGCAAAAAAATGGTTTTAAAATATATTATGTATTTAACTAATATCTAGTTCGTTGTTGTTACACTACAAATATTTAAGTTTCCGTATTTTAGTTTGTTTAACATTTGCAGGCGATTAGTATGTACTAACTGTAATTTTTTATATATCTACAAAAAAATATAAGCAGTTTTTTTACAAAATAGATTTTAAAATAGAACATGAAATTTTCACAAACATTTTTTTGATCTAGAATGAAAAAAAGTATTTTTTATGAACATAATTAGTTAAAATATTCTAATTAGTTAAAATATTTTAATATAAAGTGAGAAGGGCTACTGAGTGGGTCCCGAGACACGCCAAGAGACGACGTGGTCGCCCCAGAAAGCGATGGAGTGACGCATTGGGAGCATACGATAGGGACTGATGGGAATCTGCCCAGGACAGGGAAGTGTGAAAGGAGGGGAAAGAGGCTTTGCCCAGCAGTGGGATAACATAGGCTAGTAATAATGATAATAATAAAATGCAAACACGAAGGTGTTTTAATAACACAATAGATGATTTTCGTAGCTTTACGATTACTAATTATAAACCTGATAAATTTGTGGACGTGATCGATTTTTTTAGGGACTTGAGAACACGTTTTACTACATTTTATTCTCATAGTTTTTTTTGCTTGAAGTATTTTAAAACTATACTATAGGTATATTTTTTAAAAGTAACCACATCCGATCATAAACCAAATTAACAATTATTTATAGATATAGATTTTTTTTAATTAAACTCTTTCCGGGAAAATATGTTTTAAGTGCCCCATAAAACAGGTAATGTTTATTGTTAGAAAAATAATAGGTACATTATAGTAAAACTATGAATTTTATCATTAATCTTTTCTGTTGCATTTTAATTTTCACTTAGTATTCATTATTTAATAAATTAATGAGAACTTTTAAAGATAACATTGTAAAGTTATTATATTATGTATTGATAACCATTATTTTATATACTTTATTTTATTGTTTGTGAACATTTTACATACATTTTCAGCTTTACAAAAGCTATTTTCATCATAACATTTGTAAGTTTAAAAGACTGATATATTCTCGTTCTTTTGCATATCATGAAAATCTAAAGCAAACGGTAAATAAGGTTTGAAAAAAAAAAGCGTTTGTATTTTAAAATTAAAAAAAAAACAGCGTTACACGTTTTTTTAATTAAGGTAAGGCAAATTGCAAAGGTGGGATCAACTTATGAAGTTTAATTAGGTATAACATATATTAAAGAGGCACCTTTCGGGCTATTAAGAACTTTAGGTATCATAGCTATTAGATAGGAACTGTATTCTGCATGGCAACCAAGTTCATATACTTTATATCAAATATTCACTTTTTCTTTACAGCGGATTTTATACACCCTTGCAGTGACACATCTCGAGAATGTCTCGTCAAAGCTACTCAAGACGCTATCCCAGATTTCGTCAAAGGGATGCCAGATCTAGGTGTCCCCACCTTGGATCCATTTGTGATTGAACGTCTCTCAATCCCATTGAACGGATTGAAAGTAACTTTTTACCAGGGAAAGGTTACTGGGTTCAGAAAGTGCATTGTTGATAATGTCATGTGAGTATTAAATATTATTGTAAATTGCAATATTCAACCTTATCATTGCTTTATAAATTAAAATAATTATTGTGCTGTTTTTTTACGTTTTTTGAAATAGAGAATAAAATTAAAGTAGTAAAATTATTAAATACAAAAAATTAAAGAGTAAAATAATTAAATACTAAAAAATCAAAGTACAGAAAAAGAATTTTTTCCTTTTAATATAGCAGTACGTTGCTGCGATAACGATTTCAAACTAATTTGAGTTGTCTTTTAATTGTGTATTATTAGTTAACAAAGATCTGTTCACATTCACAATATAACATGTAATAATAGATGAGATATTCCCACATTAAGTAACAATGAATGAGCATGTCTAATCAAACAAACAACACATTTATCATAGCAATAACACTAAAATTTGTTACCGTGCAATAGTCACAAACGCCATTTTAGAATTTATTTTGCATGCGCATCGTTTTTTTATCCTCAATATTTTTGTTATATAACATCTATGATTTTGACTTAGCCAAAGTTTTCCAATAAATAATTTCCATCATTCTCTCAGCCAAAAGTCCACCACTGCTGGACATAGGACGCTTCCACATATCGTCATAATTACCGGTCTTGTGCACCACTATTGCACAGGATTGTTTTTTAATTATTATTTTTTGCCATCCCTGTCCGCTCTAAAAAATGTAACGTAATGTAATCAAGCTTAGTAATGAAATCGCTTAAAGCGATAAGGTCGCCTTTTGTCACCTCACTTATATATATATTGTTTCTTGTTTTAACATAAACATAACATAAAAACGCGTTATCTATACCAATATTATAAAGAGGAAAGATTTGTTTGTTTGTTTGTAACGAATAGGCTCCGGAAATACTGAACCGATTTGAAAAATTCTTTCACTGGTAGGAAGCTACATTAACCCTGAGTGTCATAGGCTATATAAGATTTTCAAAAAAAAAAGGGATCCTTACCTAAACTCAAATAATATAACCCAAGGTGCAATATTTTTTCCGTTGTTTACATATTTTGACAGGTGGTTTGTTGTTGTTGTTTGTTTTTTATTCGGCCATTCTGGGCAGTCAATTGAACATAGTCTATAGAGCCAAGTCTTTTGTAGTATCTTATATTCTTTGGCGTAACGAAGTAAGCCGGGAAAGCTCGTTGCCATAATAAACACAGAATTAATAACATAAAATAATACATATTGTAAAATTTTGATATTACAAAGGGCAATGGGCGGCCTTATTGCTAAAAGCGATTTCTTCCAGGCAACCCAACTTGTTTTGTGTTTATTTGAACAATAAAGAGATCATTCATTCATTCATTCATTCATTCATTTTTAGTCATTCTTTATCACGTGTAATTAACTAATATCACACGGAGGAAAATATTTTTTTTTACTTTTGATTTCAAAGATCGCTTTTACATTAGCTATATTTAGATACATATATTGAAGGAGGTGCCTCTTTTTTTCGTTTACAGCTCAGAGTTAGAAAAACGCCACTTCTCCCTGGCGTTCCACTGTAACTTGACTATCAAAGGGGACTATGACGCCGTGGGACAGATCCTTCTATTCCCTATCAATGGAGAGGGTGACGCTAAAATAAAACTTAGTAAGTTTTATTTTTACTCTTTAATCAAATTTAAGTCTAGCGCGGAGAATGCATTATCATTATTTTCTCTACCGTCTTAATCAACTCGATATATGCCCTGCACAATTGAAACCAGGTTGTCTTCTAAGCTCAGCTGAATGCCTGGCTGAGCTGTTTGAGCATCCCGATCAAATCCAGCAGTTGGTCAATATGCTTGGATTCTTCTTTTTTTAAGAGATGAGCACTTGTCTGTGTCCTTCACTCATTGTCTCTCCATTTTTCTTTTAATTCCTTGATGTACACTTTAAGCTCGGATGGCTTCAGTAGATTGGACAAATGCACAATGGTTCCAAATAAATTAACTTAGTGCTAAGTAGTAGGTGATTTTCGCCCCCTAATTTTTTCATTTGTTTCAGCGAATCTAAAAATGATCGTGGACATCAACACAAAGTACGTTAAAGATGCAAATGGCTTGGACCACTTCGGTCTGAAGAACTATTCATACACCTTTAGCTATGGTGATAAGGTCTCTTTTAACTTGAGCAACCTTTTCAAGGAGAGCAAAGAATTAAGTATGTTTATCCAAAATATATTTTTTCGATTTAATATTAAGTTTGTTATAGGCAACGAAATTCATAATCTTCTCTTTAATTGTAAATTTATTTTTTGAGAATGTTTTGATCTAATAATATATTGGAAAGTCATATGATTACTTTTGAGAGATCTCTTGAAAATGACATTTAATTTGGTTATTATAACAATTAGTTTGCTATATTGTATTTAAAATGTCGTGTAGCAGAATTGCAGCGTGGTAATTTTCCTCAAAGATTTTTTGTAACATAACATCTAACAGTCGAAGCTTTTGGAATCTACTTGTTTTTAATCGTGACCTTCAACGTCCTGGCAAAGTCCTCATTGTAATTTAAAAAATATATATCACTTCGGCGGAAAACCCAAATAGAAACAAAATTGTAAGGTACCTACTTGTTTCTGACCAAAAACGAGTTCCATTTGAAAATAACTTTCAAGTGACATTTAAATTTGCAAATACAAACTCTTGTTTTTTTTTTGTCAACACTAAAATAATTAGGTAGTAAAAGAAAGACTGGCTAAATGTAAGTTTAGAAACAAACAATAGACCATTAAATCGTAAACGCATTAATTTTGAAATTATTCAAACAACAAGTAACTAATTACAATGGTTTCAAAAACCGAAATGAAATTTTCAGTTCATTGAGAATCCATTATTGGACGTGGAAGGTCCAAGTTCGATTCCCGGCCGGCCGGGTTCAACACTCCATTTAAATTTTCTGCGGGTTGGGTCATTATTGTAATGATGATTAGGTAATGTTGCTTTTAAAGCATCGTTTGAGTTCGTGGCGGTAATTCAAGAGACAAGATCTACTTGAACTCTAGTAACTTGGGCTTCGGAACTATAACTAAAAACACAGTGACAGCATAATAAATTGATTATATTTTTAAAATTTCAGGTGCAACAGTATTAGAATTTCTGAACAATAACTGGAAGACAGTTGCTGAAGAGTTTGGCAAACCAATCGTCGACTACGCCGTGGAACTGGCGATCCGAACTATCGAAAAGTTCTTTGTTGCTGTACCTTATAATGAACTCATTAACGTACCTATTCCGAAGTACTAACATTAATAAAATAATTAAGATAATATGTAAGCGTTTAAAGAATAAAATTGTGATGTATTTGTTATAGAGTTTGTATTATTTATAGATCCTTGCTGAGCTTAGGCGGCACGAAGTTCATGGGGTCAGCTAGTAGGTTATAGTTTTTTTCTTTCTTGTTTTTTTGTTAAAATCATTGAGATGTAAGGCGGATCCAGTCACGTATCGGAGTCCACGACCAGTAGCTGATTAAAAGAAATAAGTTTAAAGTAACTCTACCTAACTGTACCATATCTTACAAATTAGGAATTATGACAGTTTTCATAAAATAATAAGGGGGACGATGTAAAAGTGTATAATTATACTAGTAATTAGTAAATGATAAACTATTTAAGTTGCCACCACGCTACTGCGTCGCGTGTCTTGATCACTATTGTAAAATTACATTACGTCGTCTTGCTCTTTACGTAGCGCCTACTCTATGGTGTTATAAATGTTCTAGTAAAATAGCATTTATTCTATTCGTAATAAGAGTTATTTTTGATAAGGATTAGTTTCAGTTAAAATTATATCTAATTGGACATTATTAAGTGAAGCCTCTGTCAGGCAGTGAGAATAATTTGAAAATTAGATGATTTTATCTTTTTACATGGAAAAACGCTATTTATTTCAATTTTCTTTTCTCTGGTGTCATGTCTTTTTAACTGCTTTTTGTTAAAGTTTGGTTGTTTCGTGATTTTTATTTTTTTTTAATAAAAAAATACCTATATTCTGTTGAATTTATGGTAAATAATAAAACTAATATATCAAAACATTCATCACATAAATGGGATGAAAAAGAACAACATCATTTCATAATGATCAAATACACACTAACATAAATCAATATGATATCAAATCCTGAAATGTCCAAGATGTTATTCCATCAATACGATATCTTGTAAATACCATCGTAACTTTGCTCTTATTCAAAGGATTATGACTTTTATATCAAGGGTCCCAAGGACAATATAAAACGTTTTTATCTACTAGTACGCCTCAAGTCATTATTCTTAGTTAGAAATGGGAAAGGGACCGCCTTTTCTTGATATTCGTCTATTTGACACTATTTCTTTTCTAGTTCCTCTCGCGTGACAATTATTCTTTTGCGATATTGATTATTAAAATATCTTTAGTACATTTTCTGTGGATCCTTATCACAATAAGATATTATACAGCATTGGTTCTCATGATAATTTTAATACTCATTTCCTTATGTCAGAGCTTTGTCTAGTACACCTGACTGGTCCAGAGTTTTTAAGATCCACTTTTTGACACAAACACGCAAACTTCATCAATACAATAGTATAAAACAAATACGCTTCCCGCGTCCTGTCCCTATGTGTATGCTTAAATATTTAAAACTACGCAACGGATTTTGATGGGGTTTTTTTTTAATAGATAGAGTTATTCAAAAGCAAGGTTTATGTATAATACATGAACAAAGTACTAATAGGATAGGCGGTACGAAGTACACTATAAATATAAACTCGGCCAAACGTGGATTCAGCGCGATGCACTGGTGCCTCTCGTAGGCTCAGTAAATGAGCTGGTGTGTAAGGCTTGCTAATCGATACAATATATCTGGGTTCAGAATGACCTTAATGTAGTGCATTAATTTGATCGATTTTTACTGCAAACTATGGAGGTCACATCACACATTATTTTCTATAGGATGTTGAAAGTGCTTCGCGCGTATTGTTTGAAGAATGATTTTTTGATGACACAAAGCCCTAACATGTTACGTTTTAAATAAGATTCCCGATGAGTTGAGTTTTAACAAGTGAATCTGCAGATTAGACTTTGACAAGGAATTCTCACTATGATAATTCCTTATCATTCGGTACAAGACGTTGTGCCTGTGCTGTGGTGCCTCCAAGCCTTAAATATAGCCACTATTCGTGGTGCAGCGTGCTAAAATGTCTATCTGTTCAGGTTAATAATAATTCTTGACTTTTCTCTGCCAAGCAATAATTTAGATTATTTTCATACTTTAAGTTTGAAGCTGATAGTAAGGCCACTTCCGGTTGACGGACAGCCGTCATTACCGGCTGCAGTGAGAAAAATGATTCTGAAGCAGAAAAATCTGAGTAAATCGCCTTTTCATACATTGACATCTGGTTATTTTTTTACTTGTTTCTCTGAATATTGCGATATTGATGCCTTGCCCATACTTATAAGGGTATTTCTCACAAAAAATATTATTTATCAAATATCGCTTTCTATTTAATTTTTGTTTAAAAGGACCATGCAAAAAAATGTATGGGCAGTGTCCCATCCCATCAACAGACATGGGACAAGTTTCAATATCATTATTACGTCCCATGAAAAGTCAGTACCAATTTTTAGTTCGGAATTCAACGGGGTTTTTTTTTTAAAAAGACTTTTGACAAAAATAAAGTATTTTTATTTTAAAATAAAAAATTACATTTTAGACGATAATTACAAAAAGCAATTGTTCAACTAGACATTTTAAGTATTAATAACACAAAAACAATTGTGCAAGTAGACACTAAATAACAACAGAACTATTATCCAGACAAAAATAACGTTATATTATTCATCTATTATAATAGTCGATAACATTGCCGCTGGTAGATTAAAGTCGATATGTCGACCTTTGCCCATATACCATATAATTGATATTATATGGGCACAACTTCCAACCGTACGCGCCCCTGTTAGGCATGTGCAATACCACTGTTCAATAGCACGTCTGCCAGTTTCACTTCGGTTTATTAATATGTAACAATAATAAACGCGCGATCTAACGTGTCGAGATTGTATTCGTCCTCTAATTAACCAGACATTATCTTCTCGAATATTATACCTTGGCAAATCAGTTAGCTGGTTTTCTCGAAATAATTCAATATAATAAATTCCATTCCGAATATGTTCCGCTAGGTTAGGTTAGGTTAGTAATAGTCGCAAACAAGCCGATAACGCACAAATAAACAACGCGAACACAGCAGAACGTACTAGCCACGACTGAGGGAGGTGCGCGGGCGCAGGCGTCGAAAGGGTGCGGTCGGGGTAACGGAGCAAGGAGGGAGGGTAAAGTACGTCTTACGGCTGTTCTCTCTCGAGTTTTTTTTAGTTAAATAGTACATTTTTAATTCGATTCTTAATACTTAATAAAACTGTATAAGTATAACATATTTTTTTTTATTGCACGATAACCCCATATCCTACAGTGATGTCGCCATAGTAAAAAATAATCATAATGTCGAGATGTATTTAATGAGATATGTTTGGCATCTGTTGATGATATGGGACGATTTTTTGCATAGTCCTTTGATTATTTTATTAAGTTTATCGTATACAAGGATGAAAAGATATACTTAGTTGTTTTCTTTCTTACTCAATTGTTTCTCCGCAAGTTTTATTTAATCGCAGCACGACACGCCCCGCGCAACGTCCCGCGTGCCCCTAAATGCGGCCTTAGAAGAAATATTAATTTCTCGCATATAATGAAGTAATAATAAGTGTAAGGATTTATACAAACGTAACTCTTACAAACCCCCGAGTTGTAGAGCAATCCAGCACAAAACAACACTACCCACTTAGGCTAAACGCATTTAAACAATCAACTCGCGTTTGTACTACTTGTGGTAATGCAGTAATAGCCAGAAGTTGGTAACTAGCAACTTGTAAGTTGTTGTGACTGGGCAACGTTGTTATCTAACTCGAGTTGACCGGGCGAGAGTGCCTGAAGCTGCCTGAAGGGTGCTCTTACGAAAACGTTGCCTGTAATGTTTTGAAGCGTTCAAGGAAAGAAAACCTTTGTAATATGCGCTTACATGATGTCGGTATACACGTCATAATGTATAATATGAAAATGAATCGCAAAATGTGTTCGTAAGCATAACTCAACAACGCCTGTACTAATTTTCCCGCTTTTTTTAAGTTCGTTGAAGTTCAAGGACGGTTTTAACGGCGAGAAAAATCGAATAACTACCGGGAAAACAACTATAGGTTAGGCGGTACGAAGTTCGCCGGGTCGACTAGTATTTAGAATTATTGTAAGACATAGACAATCAAGTTTTTTTTTGGTAAGTATTGGATGGTGTAGTAAGTTCAATGTTACACGGATTTTGGTCACATTTATGTATCCATCGGTCATAAAATTGTTGTAAGTATTTCACATGCACATGTTAATGAATTTCAAAGTTTATAGGTATTGTGTAAATAAAACATGTTTTTTTTTTACCGGAAACAATCTTTATGTCAACGTAGAGCTAAGACAATCTAAAAAGAGAGTAAAAAAGATCGTAAGAACCTTTTTTAGTAGAAATCAATAATAAAATATTCAAGTTTTAATCGGAAGTCCTCAAGAACCTAAGCGTAATAGATATTTCAAACTCCGTCGAACTTTCGGCATATGAGATTTGAAACTCGGTGTCTGGTTGCACCTTAAGTTTGGCTTGCGAACATTTCTCACAACATAGCCGTATTAAGTTACGTCCCATCAGTTCAAGACCAAGTTGGTCGAAAGTTATTATAACTATTGCATATTTTGATAGTTGGGTGGTAATATCAAATGAACTTATCACTTCAGTCTATGTTAGTGACAAAAGTAACTCAGTAACATAATTCTAAAATGGCCTGAGGCTCTTTTTTTATTTCTTTAAACCGAAATTAAGAACTTCGAACGGCAAATAAACAAGTCGTGGACAATCATTAAAATCGAGTCGGAAGGGTTCGATTTGAAGCAAATTTTAAAATTTGCTTCAACAGTACACCAACGAAGTTATTAATAGATGCTATGATGCAGATGATTAACATTAATTGCTACGTCTGAATACGACCAGAATCTGAATATATGTAAATTACTTTACTTTACTTTAAAATAAATAACACAAAATATTCACTGCCTCCCTAGTGCCGAGACAGTCGACGAGTCCTGCAAAACTCTGTTAAAACATTAACACTCCGCATCGCACTGTCCGAGAGCTATTAGCGAACTGTAAACTGGATTACTCTTCATATTTAATTAACAACCATAAGTTCAGTGAAACGGAATGCAGCGAATTCGGGCTGTCATTAGACTACTTTCGATATCTCATGTAATAAATTGGCTCACCGGGCCATGCTGTAGAACCCGACATCTACCACGATTCGCCTTACGCCTTTAAAAACAAAATTCTAAAACTAGTTTGGATTTAAGTCACTCCACTAAATTGTCTTGATATATATATATATATATTTTTGTTCTTTTGTTACTGCCAATTTAATTAAAAAAAATAAAAATGTATTACTGACTGTAACCGTCTTATTTTATCTTTTTTCTCTCTACTACAATGCTATGTGCACATATTTTGGCTATGGGACTAGATTAATAATTTAACAATGTTAGTATAATAAGTAGTATAAGAATATTATTCTACTGTCTATTGTGCAATGTCTGCATAGCTGTTTGTGTACTTATGAATAAATAAATAAATAAATCTCAAAGAAAAGACGTTATCTGGTTCTTACCCAAAGATCCCCCTCCAGCATTGGCTGTTTAGCTTCTTCACGGGGGGACAAGTGGTGGTAGTGCCCCCTGAGCGCGGATGGCTCTTTCTACGCTCGACGGCGGAATCGGGACACCGCGTTCCGCCGTCCTTCTCGGGGCCGTTATATGACTACACGACCTCGCCTCGTGCACCCAACGACCCCGGGGTCCCCTCTTAGTCGCCTCTTACGACAGGCAGGGGATACCTCAGTCCTATTCTTCGGCCCGGTACTGCAGGGCGTAACTAACGAGACCTAGATAAATATTCTATTCCTGAAAATTTAATTTAACGCAAATATTTTTTTTGCCAAGTTTGAGGCGTGGAATTAAAAAGTTCTTCGTACAACACGTGTCAATTCCATGGTTTGAGGGTCCACGAGGATTCATTTTTTTTTTTTTTCATAAACGGAATATTAGTTACTTTTTAAAAAACAACATGAGACTCTGTATATATCCTGAATGATTTAAACGCTTCTTTAATTAAATTGTTGCATATTATGAAGAAGCATTTGAATTAAATAATATTTACGAAAACTAACATTTCACAGTGAAATTAAACTGACTTTTGTAGATACTGGTTTAAAGTACAAAAACAACACCTAAAAACAAAAAAAAAACATATTCCGAAAGGTATCTGCGTATCCGGCCTGCTCCTGCCAGATGCACAATAAACATTTATTTTTTTATTTTCTCCTAAATAAAGGAACTGACATACTTTTCTGCTTGTTCCTTGATTGTTTGGTATAGATAAACATCATTTTTATTTTTCGGTCAGCGGATACCAGCATTCTTTGCTCCATAAACTCCTACTTTGTTCGAAATTCCCGTATTTTATAACTCCATTAAAATTGGGTGTGGGCGCGTAAATGCAGGTTACGAAAACAGTGGAAAAGCTAAAAGGAATTTTCTGTTGATAATGCAGCTTTCAATAAGAACAAAGGATTAATTCTCTCACAACGAAATAATGTATTATTTTTATTGATATTGTTTATTTGAGGAAAATAATATATAAAATCTTTCCAAATATGAGGTAATACAAAAAAATAATTGCAATTGGCGGTGATGGCCCAACATTGGCTAGTATCTATTTTTATCTAATCTTATATTATAAAGTTTTGATTGTTAGCTTGTTTTCATTGCATAGGCTCCGGAAGTACTGAACAAATTTGAAAAAATATTTGACTTTTAGGAAGCTACACCATCTCCGGGTGACATAATAGAATTCAGCCTAGCACATGTAAGGCGGTACGGACGTCGCCGGGTCAGCTAGTTATAAATAATAATAATATTTAATACTTAAGGGCAGAAGTTTAGCAATTGCAAACTTTTTAACTTAATGCCATCGAACTATAATAATAATAACACATCACACTCAGAGCCCCTAACTAGGAAGAACCTGTATCTAGGGTGCCCGAAACACATACAGAGACGAACATCACACCCAGAACGGAAACAAACATCGATATTCATCATATCAATATTCGCCCCGCCCGGGAATCGAACCCGGGTGCACTCGCTTCTCAGTCCACATCACTGCCAACTGAGCTACGGAGCAGTAAAAAAAAATGCATAAAGCCTTGAATCAAAAGCAGTTCAAATTAAAACGTCACAATAGATGGACCTAAGTCCCTGAAAGCCAGCATCTTGCGACATCCTCTGAATTATTCAGCTTCAGCCTGTTTACGCAAAGCGCGACAGATCGTATTTGAAATGTTACTGCATTATGGAGCAGTACATTTGTCCCGTACGAACTGCGAATCTTATTTTCATGTGATTTACTCCGCTCAAACTGTGTTAGAGCGTGGCGTTCTGAATTTTGAAACTGGATCAGACTTGGGATGCACATAATTCTGTACTCTTTTTGTGAAAGGTAGATAAAACTAAATGTTACTAGAATCTAGAAATAAAAATTACTTTTGCAGCCAAAAGTTCTGACTAATCTTAACATACGAAACAAAACAAAATGCTCCCTTTTTTTGTTCCTTGATCACCCTCAATGTTAGTGCAAACAAACTGCTTCGTCAAATATTTTATCAACGGATAAAAAATCAGATCAAAGTTACAATTGAGGAAAACCAAACCAAGGCATTTTGCAGTGATTCGAATACAGCAAACACTGGGTACTGCACGATACCTTACAAAAAAAGGAATATCTACAATTTATTTCGCTTTCGCAAACCCAACCTTAAATCTAGGGGTTGAAAATTTAAATTTCAACATTCAGTGTAAAATAGAGGCCAGGCCAATGTTAAAGGGGTATCTGTGTTAGGTAAACACACTTTCTTTTCGCGGGGTTTTCTAGTTTTTTTTTTAAGGGGTTAAATTGACTGGTTGTATGAACGGAAGCAGGTCACCGGGTCTGTGACGTGTCATGTTCATGTGTCACCAGAAGCGGACTTAGGCTGGGAAACCTTAATTTAATGAGGGCATGTGTAGGAGTTGAAGAAGTGTATGACACCTACTTATTGAGATACCTATAATTCAATTACATTGAGGTGTGCTCAATAAAAAGAGGACTTGTTGTGTAAAACGTTGCCGCTAATTATGTATGTACCTACATTGATAGGTAGACACTTTATAAAGCAGTAAACAAAGTATTATAGAAAGCCATAGATCACATAGGTAACTAATCTAATAGATATGCATATCCGAAGTCTCAATCTCTATCATTTCATAGTCTGACATCTTTTGACAGCAACGAAGGCCTACGTACAGTGTCGGCCTAGGACGGCGTAACACTTCCGGATTTTCTGTATCGCAAAATAGCTCTTGTATTTTGGCAATACAGTCTAGGGCTGAAAAAACCATAGACAAATCTAATACGGCCTCCTAGCCCGCCACTGTATATGTTTTAATATTGTTTATATTTTATTATTACATGAGACATCACGTAACTTTTTTTTTGTTTTTAATTGCCTAAACAGCCGTCCCAGGCCGTCCCCAAGTCTGGTCGTGAAGACGTTCCCTATTAATTACAAGCGCAACTGGGGCGCACCGCGACCTCATCTCCGCAACTTTTACAGGGCACTCTCTTGACATAATAATATACTTTATCATATCATGTATTACCCACAAATTGACTTTTAACTAACTTTTTTAAATTTATTTTCCTATGGGTGTTTTTACAACACGATAGATACAATGCAAGTGATAAAATAATGAAATTATAGAATACAGTATTTTTATGCCGCCTCCGTAGCTCAGTGGCGTAGCGCGTCGCGCCTTTGGTTAGGGCACGGAAGATTGTGGGTTCGATCCCCGCAGAAAACACCACATATTGATTTCTCACAAAAATCACGTTGTGGTTGTTTTCGGTTGGATAGGACATTGCAGACTTGAATAACGTGATTGTCCGAAAAGTAAGATGACTCCGTGCTTCGGAAGGCACGTTAAGCCGTTGGTCCCGGCCGCAGTAGTGGTCGTTATAACCGCGGCGACAAGCTGGCCCCTTGTCACGTTGGTAATAAAAGCATAAACTCGGCTAAACGTGGGTCCGGCTCTTGAGCTGGTACCTCTGCCTCACCCTTCTGGGAATAAAACGGCGTGAGATTATGTATGTAGTATTTTTATTTCATTATTTTAATATGAAAAACGCATGACAATTTCGATAAAAAAAACCAATAAGTTTGACCAAACTAGTACAACCTTTTCACATTGCAACCAGACAATTTTTTTTCGTTAAGACTCAACTTTACAATTTCCATTAAATTGTATAAAATAATGTGACATGATAGTTTATTTAAACAGCTGTGATCTAGGTAAAGATAAAGTAGGTTTAAGTATTGCATTCAAAGAAAACCCCAAAAAAATATATTAGGGTACTAAAGAAACTAGCAAAAAATATATCAGCAAAGATACAACCGACATCGGCACCAACACGAATTCGTAATACGGATTTTCCGCATCTGAATATTCCTAAAATCTGATATACGAGTATAAGGTTGCTATCTTTTTGCGAGGATTTTCTTGCGACTTTCTGCCTTTGGATTTGGCACGGCATTGAGAATGGTGGGATTTGTGAAATTGTTTTGATGGTGCTTCGTTCGTTACTTACACAATGTGACATGCTTTCTTATGGATAAAAAACTAACAATAAAAAACGAATTACAGGTCGAGCTCTAGAAACGAAAGTAAGAAGTGTTACGATTAAATAATTATAGTCATTGACATAATAGGAATAACTTCTTAAATATTATGTAAAAAAAATAGATTTAATTATAATGTATTAACTTTTTTATAAATATACCTTTAAAAGTTTCATACTCTTAATTATGTATATACTACACCCTACGCTGAGGTATGAGTTATTCATAATATTATTTTATAAGTATTGCAAAAATATCACACGTCATAAAAGTCGTTTTGTATAAGGTTATATTCATAAAATTTCCCTACAATTTTTACCCCACATTCAATACCTAGGCTTTAATCCGTTGAAGGCGGCGACTAGACGCGAACGTGATACGATTGTGCAATGCCGGGCAGACCGCCAAGTGCTACAAATCCCCTATTCAATGACCAGTCCCCCAGTCTAACCCCGGCATCAGCTAGGCGTGTTATAGAAAAACATGTCTTCTTTAATAAAATTTGAGTACCAATAACACTCAATGGGGATTTGTCGCAATATTTTGTCGTTGTCTGATTTTAATATCAGAGTAGTGTTTGAAGAAAATAGCATTTTCCATCATGGTTCAGTGTACGATAATAATATTGCTACTCTTTGCAAATCAAAAGGAAGCCTCGACAAGCGTAACCTCGTTGTCTCCCAGCTGGCGGCGTTCAGGTGAAGATTTTCCCTTGCAAATCCAAGGAAAGCGACCGCCAGCGGAAGCTGCTGCGGCGCTCCCCGGAAACAATCTAAACGACGTTGTCGCTCCAGCAGAGGTTCCAAAGAATTTCCGTGCAATCTCAGCAAATTATTCCCCAGAAAATTGGAATGGAAATAAAGAATTAGAAAGCGGACCAAACGAAGAATTAAATTTAATCCGCAAATCACTGATAAAACCAGCTAAACTCGTCTGGGATAACTGCCGTGAAACATTTTATAAGGACAGGCATGATTACGTTGCACATGATAACAAGCAAGATCATGATATGGAAGAAGCTTATATTAAAAACCAAGGTGAAGTTATGAAAAAAAGAGATGCAAATAAAATCTCCAGTGAAAATTATATCAAGAAATTGTTGGAAAAGCACAGCAATATGGATGATATAAAAATAGACAGAAAAAGGAAACATAAAACTGATATAAATGTTCAAAGAACAACAACAGAATCTCCTGTAACAACAGTACAAGTATTTCCAATAACTGAGATCTTGAACAAAAGCACCTCTCTGATAGATATATTAGTAGATTTTAGAGTAACTGAAAATAATATCGAAGCTAGTTACACGGAAGACTGGTACGAGAGAATCGACAAATCAAAGATAAGATTTGGTGGATTACCGCAAAAGGAAACCTATTTGATACCGTCTTTAAAACTGAACGAAGGTTTTTATCCGTTCGGTTTTATGTCGGAATTCTTTGCATTGATTCATCCTTTCGACTTTCCAATTGGTAAGGTTTCAAGTTTTTAAACTTTGGTGAGTTTTTAAACTATGACATGTATTTAAATACTAAACATTAATTTCAGGCCTCATAAAGGATATTGTTTGGGGACAATTCACATTCCCTTACTCATTCCTGCACGTAAGTCGTTTTAGAACTTTAAGAAGGCTTGTGATGCTCAAATGAGGTGACTGAATGTCCTTCCTAATGAGCATACTTCGTTCGGCTAGCTAGAAAGATTTTCTCGGATAGCTAGAAGTCTCATTGTACTTTGCCGATTTTAAATGAAAACCATATTATGTTATACATAGTAAATGTATTTTGCATAGACAACCTGATTGCCGTTTTATTTTCTGTTAATGCCTTCTCATCAATCGTGGTTAAACAATCGGTTTCGATGATACCGCAATTAATTTATTGAACTTTATCTGTTTAACTTTTCGAATCGAATTTTCAGTAGCGCTTTTAAATGTCAAAAAAGGTACATTTGAACTCAACGTTATAAAGTAACAAAATTCTAAAAAAAAAACATTATTGATATTCAGACCGTTCTGGGGATAAACAAAATTGATTTTAAGAATGGAGTGCATAATTTATTACAGGAATACACCTTTTAATATTTAAAATTTACCTGTGTGCTACTATTGCGTACTATAAATAAATCACACTGATTATTAGTAATTTATAATAATAAAGGCGAAAATTTTGTGTAGGTTTGATACTTTTTCACGTCTAAACTGCTGAAGCGATTTTAATGAAATTTGGTATAGAGTTACTTAACACCTTTGATTAACACATAGGCTAGTTTTTATTGCGGTAATAAACCGCCGGGCACGGCTAGTAATCTACTTATCAATATATATAAAACTCTTCCGTTACTGACTGACAGACAACGCAGAGCCTACTGAGCGTAGAAAGCTGAAAATTGGCACGTGGGTTCCTTGGGGAGTGTAGGTGAGCGCTAAGAAGGGATTTCCCGATATTCCTACGGGAATTTTGTGTTTATGAGAAATCTGCGCGGGAAAAACCGCAGGGCAGCCTCTAGTATTTAATAAACCAGGGCGGAATCTTTATATACGATCCACACATACAAACAAGTGTTAAGAGCGCCACCATAGTGACAGTTTAAAAGGATCACTTCCTGACACCCGATAGCTGTTCTCCTAATTCCCGCCAAGACGCTGAAACCTTTCAACTGAAAACTGAAGGCGAGAACTAGGCGTGGCGTGGAATTTCATTACATTTTGTGTACTAGAATAAAAATAATTAGTTCACCTTGCACCAGAGTCTACGGCCTAGACTCAGGGTTAAGTCTAGCTTATTTTATTTCGTTCAAGACTCTCGAACTAGCCAACCCTCGCAGTATCAATACACTGGTCGATACAATAGCAGAAAATATTTTTTACTTTCTGAACATAAAAATATGATGAGAATATTACGTGTTAAATAACTTGAAAATTTTAAAAATTACTCTGATCCGAAATATGTATAGTTTCAAGATAATTTTTGCGTCCAGAACAACTAAAATACAATACCAAACCCAAATATTTTTATTTTTTTTAACGATTTTTAATAGACAACAAATAACCGAACACTAAGCTACAATAGCTAATGCCTTTTAATTTCATCCACTTGATGCCTCGATGTTTGTTTTGTAACTTAGATCAGCAAACAAAGTTGCAGGCGTTACGTTAAGTGAATGCTTGTGTGTTTAATAGCTGATGATATAGGTTTAATAGCCGTTGGGTAAAATCACTTGCTTTGTTTGCTTATGGTCTTTCGGTAAATCACTTAATGAATTAAACGCTGGATTAATTTATTAAGGGGAAACTGTTAAGTGTCAGAAAACTTTATATAGTCGAGATTATAATTTCAAAGCATAAAAAATTATTGATATCTGCTGCATACGAAGACCTAATAAAAAAACGTGTTTATAAAATCCCATTACCATCTGTAAGAACAGCTTTCGCAAAAAGACAAAATGTATTCTTGTCAAGTTATATATATAACCAAATTTCTAAAATAATTGACATGAAGGATAAAAAAACAAGAGATGTAAAAGCATCGCTTTTTAAAGTTTTGGAAGACTTAACCTACGATCAGTCAGAAGCTTTAGTAATTACTAACACATAGTTATTTTTTATTTTTTTTTGTAACATTTCTGCATGTGATTAATTAATTTTATTGTATAAGTAGTAAGTATTGTAATGTAATGTATATTTTATCTGAACAATTTTTTATGTATTAAAAATAAGGAAACAATAATTCATAATATATAATGAATCATATTTAAAATAATAATAATAATAATAATTCATAATTAAACCTCTATCAAATTTATAAATATACAGTTTATAATATATGTTGTGTGTTGATATATATTTATTATAAGTAGGCATATTGTTTAAATTATGATAATTTAAATAATTTGTAATAATTTACTTTTATTTAAAAATTTCATCATTGTTATTATCGATTACCGTTACCGCTACCGCGTATTTCATGGCACTCGATATTTTTTGACTCTCACACCACAGGTTCGCCTAGCGTGAGGTCATTGGCAAATAAAATGCGTCGCTTACCTTTCTATAGTTTAACCTACCCGTTATATTTATGAAATGTAAAGATGATAACTTGTGGTATTTAATAAATGATTATTTATTTATTTATTTATAAAAGACAAGTTTAGAACTGGTTTTAACACTTTTGTTTTGTGCTTTCGTACAATTTGTTTTTGTACAAATAATAAAGTATGCTAAAATACTATAATTACTACATAAGTATTAATATAGTATTCGAGCCCAAATATTTTCAACGCCTGGGTTCATATTTTTTTCTGCTTTCAGTTACAAAGTTATTATACTATCTTTTGTATTATTAAGTATTATGTAAGCTTTATTAACCAATTCTAAATAAAATGCATAGTACATCACAATTATGTCGTAAGGCAAGGCCAACATTTATTTGTTTGAGCCGCTTGGTTGGCACCATGAACTACCTCGCTTTTCGTAGTATAAGATACTTTACCAAATAAGGTATCAATACCCAAGATTAAATAATACTCTAATTAAATATTTAAAAAAATTTTTTTTTTTTTATTAAAAATGCCAAAAAATTGCATTCCAGTCAATCAAAGTCGAGTCAGCGTTCCTGGTCTTCATCATTTTCTTTGCCTGCATAGCTCTCATCATACCAGCTTACCTTCTCGTGGTGGCAGTCCTTGCTTTACTATCAAGTGCTAGTGGTGCTGACTCAGAAACTGGAGCCTTATTCCCTGAGCTCGACAAGACAAAATGCAATGATCGAGTTCTGGTGGTTCTTACTTTATTTGCCGTGCTTCTTTGTTGGTGAGAGTGGTTTTTAACTTTCTTATGTTATGTTTTTTCTTTTTAAATCTCTTTTTTAAGCAATGCAATATGTCAAATCTTGAATCTGACATTTCTATTAGAAAATCCACACTTGAGTGAATCGAATTTAGCTTCAAAATTTAGCAAATACAAGAAAAACTTGAGTACTTTGTGTCGATACCCAGAATCTTTATCACTCACTTCTATGTCTCTTTCAGTGTATTCATCACCGGCATGGTAGTGAGCAATGAGCAAGCATCCCAAGTGGCACAGGACAGCCGCAAAGCTTTAAGCTGCGCTTGCGCCGATATAGCAACGTGGCTGTCTTCAGCTGCGCGGGAATTGCATCACAGTCTGATACCGCCCGTAGACCTGGTGCTTCAAGCATTTAAAGATGATCTGAGAAGTAAGTGCGACACCAGGAGGGTAAGGATTCGTCTCAAAAATTGTCCTTAATACTTCTCTTTCCTGGGTTTTTTTTCATTTACACCTTACACCCCTTGTTTTCCCTCATTATGGAATGCTTCAAGGTGTTTTTGGTGTATTCGACATGGTATTTTAAGACCGTTAAATCCCAGGAAAGTAAATAATATAGTTTTGATAGAAATAGCATAGAAATTAGATAATAAACACCTTTATAAAAAGAAAAAATGTTCTTAAAGGACGTTAGGTACATATATGTCGCGTGAAATAGTATAGTTATAAATTTTAAACGATGTGCACTTTTTGGATCTAATCTCTGTATCTACACGTTTATATACAAATTATTATGCATCATAAATAGCGAAACTTAATTCCCGTAAAGTAGAAGTACCTATATTTAAGATAGTCTTAAGAGAGCTTTGATTTCCTCAGAAGGCTGTGTTAACCAAAACAATAGCGCGACGGTAACCGTCACCCCCTTATCTTAGCGTTAGCTTAGTGTAATCCTGCCAAATCATGAATTCAAAGTTACCGTATACCGCCCTTCAAATCCTGATTTACTCTGTGGAAAGGGCCGGTATTTGGTTCGAAATTTAGACAAAAGTCGACGTTTTCAAATTCGACTAAAATTCGTCAAAAGAAGGGAAATGAATAATGTTGGCTATGATCGAACATATAAATTATGTTTATTTTTTAACCGACTTCAAAAAGGAGGTTGTCAATTTGACCTTTATTTATATACATATTTATGTATGCTTGACCGCGATTATACAAGTTTGGCAGAACCTATTTTGATGCGGATTTTATTAAAGTATTTGTTTATTTCAGGAGAAGGTTTTAGTACCAATTTCAACCTACTTCAGAAAAGAGAAAGTTTTCAGTTTATGTTTATGATAGTTTATTGAAGGCAAGTCCCTGATTTTTTTTTTAATAAAGTTTGCATCACATGACCACTTCCGTGGTTCAGTTGGCAGTGATGTTGAAGTTGACTGTGACTTCGGATGTCCGTTTTCGATTCTCCGCTTATGTCTCAATGACAGTCGTTGAAGCATATTATTTCTGTTGAAGTTTTTTTATTTATTGTTATAGATTAAACTATTGTTGGGTACCAGCTATAAAACCGGCCATTATTATAACGTCTAAAGGGTAAGATGGGTCTCACTCTTACTTAATGGGGTGCTAGCTTTGTAAAACATATTTATGGCTTGTGGAAAATAGAGGCTTTAACACATATGTGAAAACAATATATTAAACAAGTATAGTGTATAAGTACTTATTGTAATTAGCAGGTTTATATCAAAAATACTAATTTATGTTAAAATATAAAAAATTCTTAAACTAATTTAGGCACAAGATTTCAAATCATGTTCCCTATTGAACAAATACCTGGATGGGAAATAAGTGTTTGTGAACTTGTTAACGTGGACCGACCGTCACAACTAAAGTAAACAACAAGTGTAGGAAAGACGTAGTTTGGAATTGCGTAACTGCTAAGTAGGGTTTACCGCGAGGGTTTTGGTACATGTCTTGAAAACCTACTTTGACGAATAAATTGCTAGAATTTTCGAAACAGAGCTTCGCCAGAATAAGATACTTAGAAGACTTTTTTATTTGAGACGTGTAAGTATTTATGTATCTTGCAAAATACAAAAAAAAACTGATGAAACATTAATTAATTTGAATTAGAATAGGTTTGTATAGTATGTGTAGTCGTAGTAGCGGATGTTAGACGCACGCATATACTGAGAGACTGCGTAAATTTTTAATACTGCATCAAAAATAATAAAAAAAAAAAACTTAGGTTTAATCTAATACTTTTGACAGCAGCAGCAGCAGTCAAACTTCAACTTGATAAGAGAGGTGAGAAAATGTAACCTCCTCTAGTTCAAAGATTTTCTATAAAGCAGCTGCTATTACTATAAAATGAGACCTACTTTGTCCGATGTAGGGTTGCGTTTTATCCAAGACATTACATAAACTTTCATATGTTTGTCATGTAAAGTAATAGATATTTCTAGAGTGGTCTCTCGTTTTAACCAGTAAAACGTTAAATTAAAAAAAGTCAAAAAGGTCTTATATTCAAAATATACCTTTACGATACCATCTGACTGTAGTGTATAAACCGAAACTTTTGTTTTTTTTTAATTTAGGCAAGTCTTCACAGGGTTTAAGGTATAATTAAATTAACTCAATAACTGTTCTTATTAGTGTTCCAGAGTAGTTATTAAAGTTTTATCAGTTCTAGCCTTTACTTTACAAACAACTTCAAATTAATTATACCAGTAAAGCAACAGCCAGCCCTATTACCAATATCAGAGTGAAGATGGTCTTGTAAAATGGTTTTACGTTCGTATTTGGGTTTGTTGCTTATTTTACCGCCAATATAGCCATTGAGGGTTCATGAAATTACATCATCCGGTACGGGAACGATGTACGATCCTAAAAGCAATATGGATTCGTCCATTTATTCAGTATTAAGGATAGCAATAACCTCTTGAGAAACCACAATTCCAAATTTCAAGTCTATCCTAAAGGGGATGCAGGTTGTCTATCAGATGCTGATAGTAGCTGAGCGTGGGAAGACTTCGGACGCTATAATGTGTGGTTCCCGGGGTTCTTCCCAAAAGCGCCAAGACGGCCGCCGGGGGGTTTTAGTGGGTGCGAGCCCCACATACACCCGACGCTCCCCCGAGCGTCGGGAAATGCGATTGGCATTTCCCCTCGTTACAAAAAAAAAAAAAGGTTTTCTATCAGATAACAAGTGTTTTATAGTAACCTACTTACATTTTTGTATCTAATTTATAATTTCATTTAATATTTTGTTAACAGACATAGAAGCACTACTCGGTGATCCAATACAGAAGACAATCTCCTCTGAAAGCGGAATCGATTTAGTTCTAGACTCGCTCAACGACGTCGTTTCAGGTAGGTACCTCTTAGGTACTATCTAGGAACCTAGGAACCTAGTTATTGATGGAGAATTGAAAGCTATAAACGTTTAAATTTCGAATAAATGTCAGAAATTTGAAACTAATTTACTATTATATAAAGCTACATACAGGTGTTTCTTACAAGTCAGTTATAAATCAAACTTAGTCCGTAATGATATTTACTAGAGATAATTACTGAACGCTTTGAGTCGAAGGCAATTAGTATTAACTCAGGAAACATACCTACACATACATTAGCTTCCCGATTCTGATTAGAAAATCTGGAGAAGTTGAACTTTCAGAAAATAAAAAATAATGAAACACAGTTCGTTTATTTTTTACATTGTTGAGTAGAAAATTTTGATACTCACAAAAATGGCGCTAAGAAACCATACATTGAGTGAGGCTGCCTGCTTTTACTTACTAACGTCTTTGTAGGTACTTATATTAATATTCAGTTAGATAAACAAGTCAAAAGATATTTACAGAAAGCGAAGATTTATCAAATAAAATCTCCTTGCTGAGAGACACAACGATCCAAGCTGGAACCCTGGCATCAGTAGCATCAGAACGATTAAAAGACCTGGAGATGCAGCTGAGTAATGTCAAGAAGCACTGCTTAGGGAAGGACGTCAAACTATGTGACACTATCAACTCTAATGCTTTAGAGTTAAGGATGAAATTTGATCTGGTAAGGATCCCTTGACACGTGTTAAACTGCAGTTCTTGATAATTAAAAATCTTGGAAAAAATGCCCTTCCTTAACTTCACTTTTACACTTTCATATGTAGTTAGTTTGATGAGAAACATAATACATAGGTACTTACTTAAATACAATGCATATTCCATATTTACAATTCCAGAAAATTTACAATACTTATTATATTGATTAAATTATTTCGAATTCATTTTATTAATATTATTAGGTTTCTTTGTAGAAAACTTTGAGGAATTTAATATTTTTGTCTTTAGATTCTTCATGAGCATCAATTACTAGAGCTAAGGGCTCTTGGCATAGAGAATCTAACGCGAGCCATAGCAGCCACTAAACAACAGTTCCGAACTTTGCCGTCCTCTGTGGCCGCCCAAACTTTGGCGCTCCGACAAGGTAAACTAAGTTTTTTTTTTCGTTGACTAGACTGACTTTCCTAATGTGTAAGTAAATATATTTTATGTTTGCCTTTAACTAGCTGTCCCGGTGAACTTCGTATCGCGCCAAACAATTTTATATGGAAAAACTAAATTGTTGTTATTACTAACTTCCTCTCAATTTTTCCATATTTTCTCACCTTTTAAACCTTCCCTGGACTGCTACGAACATTTCAAACCCAAAAACAGCTAAATCGGTCCAGCCGTTCTCGAGTTTTAACGAGATTAACGAACCACGATTCATTTTTAAATAGTAGATAGTATAAATAGTTATTGTTAATCGTCTCGTTGTGAACATCCGAATCTGTTTGTCAGATTTTAAAATTAGGCAAGGCCCAAATAAAGACCAGCCTCCACCATTTTTATCAGTTTCAAAATATTTATATAACGCAAAAATTATAGGTATCTATTATGTTATGTATGTATTTAATTTACTAAAATAGTCATGAGATGATTTTGATTTTTAAAAGTTCATTTTTTAAACTCAGTCAAACTTTCTTAATTAAGTATACGTCGAACAACCAACTCACACTCTCATACCGAGACAAGTTCTACCTACATAATTATATTGGTATGTGGTTTACAAAGCATGATAAGTTTGTTATTTAAAGCAAATATCTTACATAAGTATTTAGATTAATGAAGCTTGGAAGATTTTCTCCTGTAATTATTTATTACTCCCTAAGAATTGTAAGAGCAAGTTGTCAAAGCCTTTTTGCCCCAAGCTTTTGTTAGGCGCTTTGCGACTTTATCTACTTAGGTGTTTCTCTGAAATCACATTACTTATTTGTTCTTGTTATATTTCTGAGAAAACTCAAACATATTATATGTTAGTATAGGTAAGGAGAAAATATTTGTAAATATAAAACTTATTTGCTTTTTATGGATAACTTTTTTATAAATCTTGTTTATTTTTGAAGAAAATGGTTACATACTTACATCGAACAAAAGCACTTACCTAAGTATTTAGTGAGTGTCTTATTATTTACTTTTTGTAAGGAATATTTATTATACTATAAGTATTATATACCTACTTAGCATTACTTCATAGCAAAGTGATTCTTTTGATACGTGACTAGCGGACACAAACGGAAAACTAGATTATATAAAAAGACTAGATGAAATCTATGTCTTAACTACTTATCATAGTAATGGTACTTGCGGACTCTAAAGAGGGAGGCCCTGTCCAAAACTGGCCGATGTACTTTTATTTGATTTTTATTTATCTCACCATTAGTTTTCACAAATGTCACTAAAGGGTTAAGTAAGCCTAATTCAACATTGTAGCATCTAATTGAGTTTAAGATATTATTCAATTTAAAAAAATAGTTTTTAACCGACTTCAAAACAGGAAGTTATCAGTTTGACCTGTTTGTCTGTATGAATGTATTAAGTATGTGTCCGCGATCTCGTTTTTGGCTGAACCGATTTTGATGCAGTTTTTACAAGTATTGTTTACACTCAGGAGAAGGTTTTAGTTCCTATTTTAACCGACTTCAGAAAAGAGAGAGTTCTCAGTTTATGTATGTGCCAATATATTAAAGGCGGGTGTCTTTCTTAAAAAAAATATATTCTTATACAAGCAACCAGTATTAAAATAAAGGGTTTTATCTAGATTTTTTTAGCTCCATGGTAATGTAACGATAAACCTTTTTAGGCCATTCTGGCAACTATCCAAGTAGACTATGAACCGTCTTTTAATGACCCGTGACTTCAAGATAACACTTCTCCGTAAATATTTATGTTTTCGCGAGGAAACAAAAAGTAAAGGATGTTTGTTTTTATTGGTCCTTTGGACTTAGAAAAATCTATTTCTCTTTGCAATTTCTAGCTTGAATTTCTTGAAACTATAGTTCGTGATTTCCTTTACAGTTCAAAGTATTTATCATTAAATTAATACAGCAATGTTCTGGTTATTTTATTTTACAGTCCTCGTTATTTTAAATAAGATTTATTAAAAAAACATTTAAAAATAGTTTAGAAAAAAATTAACGGCTCTACCACAAAATGAGTTAAACCTGGGGCCTATTTAATATAACTTACAAATTGTAGAATTGTAATTGTAATTTACAGGCTACAATTTACATTTTTTTGTTTAATAAAAAAAACGAGTTACAAGTTTACAATTGTAGAAAATTTACAAATTGTAGAATTGTAGCTACAATTTTACAATTCTCTGTTTAATAAAGGTTTTCTTCTTACAGATGAAAACTTACATATTTGTAAAGAAAACAGCTTTATTGAACGCACAATTGTAATAAAAAGTTTACATATTTGTAAATTGTAGTAAAATTTCTACAGGTGGATCGTCATGTGTCAGATATTTACAATTTAGTGCATCAATCTATATAAGTGATTTTTTTTGGGAAAAAAAAGTATGAGTAGTAGGTAAAGCAGTAGTTATAGGTTTAGACTGATTGAAGTACTACAACTGTACTGTTTGTTTTTAGAATACTATTTGAAATACTTAAAAATTACTAAGGACCAATATCTGACTTGACCAATATTTGACTGCTCCGTGGCTCAGTTGGCAGTGCTGTCGACTGAGTAAGCGTTCGGACCCTGGTTCGATTCCCGGGCGGGGCGAATATTGATATGATGAATATCGATCGATGTTTGTTTCCGGTCTGGGTGTATGTTAGTCTCTGTGTGTGTTTCGGGTACCATAGATACAGGTTCTTCCTAGTAATGGGCTCATGTGATGTCTTATTATTATTATGATTATATATATCTTGGGTGCATCAAACACATGAAAACAGACCCATATCGGAAAGCAAACATCGATATTCATCATAATAATGTTCGCTCTCGAACGCGTCAAATTTATTTATGCAATTTATTCAAATTATCTTAATTATTTAAAGAAAGAAAGAAAGAAAAGCGTTTATTGCCAAACAGTGACACACAATTAACAACAACACAGACAAACAAAATACAAAAAAAAAACGTAATTTTATGCCACTGTTGCAAAGGGCACTGCCTCAGCATATTTCCACCTATTATTTCAGTTTGGTTTACGCTGTATACATTTATTATCAAGTCATGGTATTTATCTGAAAACTTTAAAATGTTTTAATTAAACCATAATTTGTAAATAAGCCTACAGTAATACAGTTCTATTTAAAAATGAGGGATACATACCGCAAGCCAAAATATTAAATTAATTATTTATTGTTACCACATTTTCGCCAATAGTATACGTTTTTTTATACAATGTATTTTCTGATTTTCAGTATCAATCGCTGTATTTTCCGTTGCGACAGTGTTTGTAGTTCTCGCTCTGTTGTGCGGATGCGGGAGTGCTAAAGGGCACGCCAAACGAACATTAAAATTGTAAGTTCCAAAACATCGATTATGTACGGAGGTTTAAGTATGTGAAGTAGTAGTTATCTAATAAATTATTAATAGAGTAATGGATTACTTACTAAGATAAACATAAAACTTAACATAGGAAGCAATGGGAACTTCGTAAATTCATTAGCAAATTTATTTTACAAAGCGTGTCTTTAATGTAACTCTTTTTTTTTATTTACATACTTGTCGAAATTACCCATTTACATTAAAAATGTTATATTCTTTTAAAATGATATATGATCTTTCTTCATTTTATGCCTACCTACCTATGTAAATGTTATGTGTATGTTTCAGCTCAACATTCTTGATATGTTTTGCGTCTTTCATCTTATGGAGTGTGATTTCAGCCATCTTTCTTATAGCAGGACACGCCGAGGTAACTTGTGCTGCTTACTTATCAAATACAAAAAAATATTGTTACCATATACTTTATAGGTGATCGTAATATAAAAGAAATATAATAGTATTGTTTGTACTTAGTCTTGACCGAAAACAACTAGTCTTCAACCAAAGTCGGCTTCACAAATTTTCGTATGTTTTCCCCGATACAGGTGTATGTTTGCCATGCTTTATGGAATTCTCCTCAGTATGTAATGCTGTCTAAACTGCTGGACAGACCGTCGCCTCTTCTTCCGAAAGACGAGGGAATCTTCGATACGCTATTTACAGATTTAGAGAACATCAAAATCGATGTTTCTGTTAAAGATGTTTTGAGGTTTGTATACTTGTACTTAAATAAGATGAATTATAAAGATTACAACTTGATAGAGCTGTAATAACACAGTAAATTTTTAATTTATCTACGATTCCTACTTAGCGACTATGCAGGTTACCCATATACCACCTACACTACATACATCATCACAATAATTCTTTATTGAATTAACTATAGCTAAAGTAGGTACCCAAAACTCTACTTTAATTTGATACAGTAAAAAACTTAACAAGACTTTATCTGACATGTATAAAAAACTAAATTAGAGCAATCTGGCAAAACATAGTGTTAAGTATTTAAAAGAGTTGAAATAATAAGAAAATATTTATTAACAGAGACTGCGAAAGGAATAATCCAGCGTATGCAGTTTTCCAATTAGATAAACTCTTAGACGTGAACAAGGAGACTTCTTACTTCGAATGGGAAGATCTTCAAAATTACATGGGCCACTTCTCAGAGGTTCTTGATATCGACTTCCTGAAGTCAGTATCAGCTGACCTTAGTTCTATTCTGCATGAAATGCTTGTCGTATCTGATGTGGATTTAGCAAAATACAGGTTTGTAGTATTCTTACACTAAATGCAACAAAGGATAGATTTAGAAAATGGATTAATATAAGAAAGTATAATATTATCACGCTAACGTGGTGACAATTAACTTCCTCTCACATTAATAGTAAAATCAACCGCCTAAAATGAATATTAATCCAATTAATCCACCTCAAACTCAAACCGCGTCAAATTCTAGTCCTGACCAAGTTTTCATAAACATCTCTGAACGTTTACTTGGACAACATTTCTGAGAGCCAGGTTTGCACACAAACTAAGTAATATCTGACCTCCCGAGGCGTTTCCCCAAACTTTTGGGTAAACAATGTTTGTAGTTCCTTCGCTTTTGCTACGATAAATCTTTTAGCTGTGCACTGGTTGTTTTATTTAAATAAGACTGCACTTTAATTATATTATAATATTATCAGGACGTTTAGTTTTTTGTTTTACTAAAACATTACCTACCTGATATCTAGACAACCTAGAGGAGCACATTATTTCTTGGGTTAAAACCAAATTACTATCATACTGGATGTGTTTGCAGAATGGAATACAATGGTCCGGTGTTTGGTAAGGATCTGCTGTCTCTAGCTGAGCTATTAGAGAATGTGGCAGCTCAGGTTACAGATCTTAATACCTCTGGAAGATTAGAAACACTAGGTAAGGCTCTAACATATTCTTCTTTAAAAGTGTGTATCTTGTTGATTGAGTAAACACATGCTTTCTTTCCTTCTTACTCAAAGAAATCTTTTCGACCTTTTGGAACTATAAAATTTTTAGCAGAAAACTTTCCAGTTACAAGATATCAAATTTTACAAAAATTAGGACATGTATTGTAATTAAGTAAAATCTATTATCCCATGGCTGACCAAATACCTACCTAAGAAAATAAAAATTACAGCCTCAAGAGCACAAAGACTTCAGGTGACAAACGTGAAGCCACTCGAGCAGTACCGAGCGGATATTGTCTACAAAATGACGGAGCTTGAATTACAGCTTCTTCCTTTTAGAAGAAAACTTAACATATCGCTAAGTCACATCCATACTGCCCAGTACTATATTGACAACCAGGGAGATGTTATAGCTAAAAAGGTAAGAAGTAATTTTTTCTCTGTTTCTTAACTTCTCAAATTCGACTGTAGATCTTTGAGAACTAATAAAAATTGATAAAAATTTGATTTCCTATATTTATTATGTATGACATCTACTTTAATACGCTAAATGATAGCATTATTTCAAAAAAATTGCATCGAAAAAATTTAAATAGCTAGCCTTATTTTAGTCAGTTTTACATTACAAAAGGATTTTAAACTCGAAACACCGTTGTGCGAAATGGAGGATGTTGCCAAAGAACGGAGCAAGTAGCGAGCTTTACTGAGCGCCCTATGTCCCTTAATTGATGGGATAAGAGGACATTCATAACCTACTACCTAGTCTTTGAATGAATTGTTTCCAGAAAGTATCGATATACACAAGCCGACTGATCTCCCACGTCGCTGGCTGGCGGACCCATGTGCTGTCGTCAGCGAGTACTCGCGCGGCCCGATGTCAGCCATTATTTAATGTTTATAGTGCAACTAGATCCTTGATTTGTTCCAGATACGTTGCTGCTTTGGTAAGTTTTTGGAATTTTTTTTTGTAGCTTTATCCACTCATCGATGATGATGATCCTATGCCTGTCTGTCTGATCCACTGCTATCGGGACTCTCATTAAAGACTTTTGTTTTCTCTATCACCACATTGTTTCTTATGTTCTTAGTCTGTCTATCCCCTTCCTTCTATTTATTTTGCCTTTGATGAAATGTGGTAATTAAATTATCGTAAGGAGTCCCATTATTTATTATTGCGGAGAAATAATTTAAATTTTTATCGTGCGTGTTTTTAAGCGTGTGACTTAACCTTTCCATCAAATAACTATCGTTTCATAAATAATATTTTTGTGATTCCAGCACGGATGGTGGATGTGTGGCCTCTTCCTCGGAGTGACTTGGTGCGCGCTCACTCCACTCTGCGTGAGGTTGTGGCGAGTATACGGCAGGGGAGTGCGACAGAGTGACGCTATGAACCTTGCCAGTTTAACTTCTGGGTAATATTTTTAACTAACCTTTTTGCTAGCATTATTGTTATTTGGCGGAGCCTGCTCCATCCAACCTCTCCCTCTCTTTCTACCTTTCGTAAATACCTTACGTACTTGCGCGGTCTTACACCAGTTCTTATCTTGAGCGTCTATTATCTTGAGACTTGTCTCTTCTTTGGACAACTACGTTTGTAAGCTTTAAGGATTTACTTTTATTACAGTTAATTATGTGTACCTATGACCCTATACCCATAAAATCACTTTACAATAATTGTCCTTATGGCAATCTGTAGGGAAGATCTATGTCCAGCAGTGGACATAAGTATATCGGTTGTTGTAATGACCCATTATAATCGATGTTGATGTTTTACTAAGCTTTTTTTGTTTTCGTTCTAGTTGTCCTCAAGGCACTCCCACGACGGCTATAGTGGACAGTAATTGGGATACGCCTCCTGGCCCAGGGTACATTTTAATTAAGTAATAATTAGTTAATTAACTTGAAACGATTTTAATTATATTAACAATAGCATTTCGTAACAACCACGAGTTACTGTTTTATCTTCTTCACTATGGCTTATGTCTTTTTCCACTCTTTCATGTTCTGAAGGGAATCTCTACCAATTTTGATGTCATATAATCGCATTGATTTCTTCTTTTAATTTTCTGCACTCAAACTATGAAGAAATCTGCATGTTGCATTTAGTGAATATTGGGCCAAAACTGCGCAGGTACCCCTACCCCTGTTTTGACTAATTTCTTTATACAAGAATACCGATTAAAAATTATGTTTTTTTTTATAATAATAAAATTTGTTGTTTGATTCTCTTTTCAATTTTTTCAGGCCTCCACCACCCCGAAGTGATAATAGTTGGTAAAAATAAACAATTTAAGAATAGAAATAGTTTTTTCGTTAGTTCGTACTTATTATTGCGATGAGAAAATGTTAAATTGTAACTTACATATGTTAATAAAAAAGTATTTAAAATACAAAAAAATTGTTCTACTTTGTGGTTTTTTTATAATTTATAATAAAATATTAATAACACATCAAACTCAGATCAGATTTTTATAATTAGGCGAGGTGGTTTAGGGTGGTTTGCCATTAGGCTCAGGCAATAAAATACACTCAATTAAAATTTTCTTTCTTTCAATCAACCCATACTAACATAAGTTCATTTAATTACGCAACTTATTTGTTTTTTACAAATTGACTAAGTAATTTAAATGTGCAGACTGATAGAGCCAGTCAGGTGTATAAAACATGGTGTATGTTTACTTGCTCTATAAACCTTTAGCCTACTTAGCATTTTAGCTAACTTAATTCTATGTAATTTTCGTGTACTTTACTTACTTACATACATGTAGGTAAACGGTATCTAAGTAATATCAGCTTACGCAAATGTTGTAAAGCAACAAGGTACAAATGACAGCAAGTGAACCAACAGTAGCGGCATACAGCCTGGGGATAATAATTAAAATAGCTACGTATTTTATACCATTGCGACTCTTTAAGATAAAATAATAAATAATGCTTCAGTAAAACAGCAATGGTTTACACTTTACACAAAGCAATCACAACATTACTTGCAAAAATTACCCCTGTTGGCTACCTGTAATATAATATCACCTTGGTTAAGATATGAGTCAGTAAATGTAAATGCCAAGAAATAGTGATACTTTTTAAGGCAAAGCGGATAAGGAAGCTTAAGTTAGGCGTGTTATATTTTGCTTGACCTTGTCTGTTATTGGAAAATAAAATAGAAAGGACGTTAACCTGTTGATAACTTTTCGTTTTAAAAACAAAAAGAACAAACATAATTTTTATGTTAGCTTAAAGAAAATGTATGCAAACAAGAAATTTCTAAACTCTGAAACAAAACTAATAAATTGCCAACTATAGTATTTGCAGGAATCCTCCATAACTACCATTAGAGCTCGATATGTATGTATGTAAGCTTCAAGGAAATTAAAAACAAAAATATTAATTGTAGAGGACATATTATTATTTAAAGCTGATGTTTATTTTATCTAAATAACAAGACAAGACTAATGCCATTGAAAGTAAATATCAATGTTGCGTAACACGCATCCCATGTGAAATAGATAGTGACTGCTTTAGACGTACGCTATTATCACGCTTCAATTAGACTTTGGAGCTACTGATACAATACAAGTATCAAACCTTTAATTGTTTTACCCTGAATTGGATAACGTACTTACTTTTGTATTTTCTTCCTCGTGTGGACACAAAAGTGTTTTTTATGGTGGCGGCTGGTCCAGAACGATTGTGGTAGTACCATGTAAGCAAATTATTTTAATACGACTAATAAGGTGCTTATTCCCGTTAAAATTGCATAAGAGCATAATTAGTAGCAACAGCGCAAAATGACGATTGGCTCTAAATATAAAGTTCTTTAATGTTTTGGCGTCCTCGATCCAGAAGACAGTGAAAAGTTAGCCGGCACATGTCACCATGGATGGGTTGACGACATTACCAAAGTCGCTGTAAAGACGATTGCAGCGGCAGAAGATAGTGCAGAAATGGAGTTAATTAAACTTCTTGTAGTAGGAGTTCATGGAAGGAGTCCTTCAATCAGCTGTAATGCAGTTAAAAATATAGATACCTGTACTTTGTTATTGTTTTATAACGAGATATCAAATATCTTTAAAAATGTACGAACTGTTAGTAAAATTAAAGTCATAAATACTACGCGTTTTAAATCACACGTGTGCAGGCAAATTGTCTGCAAGTACTATTGATAGCAAGGTAGAGAACCCGTTGACATTTGCCGCGGCCTCAACCAGATCATTTACAAAAATCATTTGCGACACATCGCTGCTGCATCTGAGATAAGGTTTATGGAGGCTATTGATGATTCTCAATGGTGTAACGAGATGGTATCGTCAATTAAGATTTGTAATCATTTGTTATTTTATTAAAGTGCTAGTGCAAGATTAAAAAATAAATCTATATTATAGTGTACTAGTCGACCCGTCGAACTTCGTACCGCCTTACCTATTCCTATATTGTGTATGAATTATACTTATAAACCTTCCTCTGGAATCACTCTAACCTTTAAAAAAAACCACATCAAAATCCGTTGCGTACTTTTAAAGATTTAAGCATACATAGGGACAGACGCGGGAAGCGACTTTATTTTTTACTATGTATTGATATTGATATTGATAAGCCATAAAATTGTATTTAATTATTTTGTATAATTTGTGAGACTCATTCGATCCCGCAGACAAACCGTTTAAACGGTTTTGCGGGACTATGTATAGCTTATCTTATGGTAATAAGAAATGTTTAATAAAATATATAAAATAAATAATAAATAAAGAGAGTAAAAATGTTAGAGCTTTACGTTGATTTCAAACTTTTCAATAATAAAAATAATAAATAGAAATAAAGGAGCATAATAACCTCCTCTGTTTTTTGGGTACCTACTGCAGCGAATGTGGTTCCAATCACGCTGCAAAAATTGGCTACGTCAGTCACCAGACAGAACACCAACGAAGCTTCCAATAATTTGTCAGATCCCAGTCACTGTGGCTGAGTGTTATTAATAATTTCTTATTTTTTCAGTAAGCATTAAAAAAAAGATTTATTATGTAGGTATGGAGTTTTGAAATGTCGTTCATTATTTTCCAAAAGCATTGCTTAGTATCTACAATATTATTTTTTTATACATTTCTATGTTTCTAATAATCTCCTTCTAATACCTCTATCTAGAGGTATCTAGAAATGACTATAATTTGTAAAATATAACATAATAATTTTTTGTATTATTAAATTCAGTTTGTGTCATCGCAAACAGTGGTTTAGCAGCATTAAATTAAAACCCACAAGTGAATCAGACTACTTTCACTATCACCGGACAGGTTTCTGGTCGGGCCAAGGTCGCGAGGGTGTGGTATGGTGCAGCACTCGCGATGACGGATGAGATTTTCTGGTGACGTAACTTTATTTTAAAGTTCTTTGTCTTTTTATTTATTTTTTAGTATCAAGAAAAGTTTTCCTGGGCACAGTAAACATATACGGCGACGCTCAGCGAGTATCTCGAGAGGATTATAATTTATATGTATAATAAAATATTTAAATCTACCATAATTATAAATGGCACGAGATATTTGGCACTCAGCCATGTGCAATAGAAGTAATAGAGACTAGTTTAAATTGTTAAACTCTAGGGTATCTTTGAAGGTGGAAGAGGAAAGAATCATTTTTAAGACCATAGAGAGCAGACGGGGAAAGATGATTGGGTATCTGATACGACACGATTCCTTTATCACAAACATTATTAAAAGAAATATTGAGGGGAAAGAGAAAGGGGACGACCGAGAAGACACTACTTTGGCCAAATGAAGGAAAGGATCACAAGGTGTCTCGTCATATCAAGAAGTCAAGCAGATGGCGGGGAAAAGGGTAGGAATGGAGGAGGCTCCACCGACAAGAGTTAAGCTTTTAGGTTTGAAGAAGAAGAAGGGTATCTTTGCCGCGCCCCACCTGATGTGTTCTGGGCCTTAGAAAGACCTTGGTAGATTACTTATATTTTTGTGATCATGTAATTTTTATAATCCATTTTAATGGTAAATTAAAACTTTTTATCCTTTATGTACCTTTTATACAAAACTCCAATTTCATATGTAAGGAAAGGACCTAATATTATACTGGCGTGGCCCATGCCCGTTTAGTGTCCAAAATATCTACCTATATTTTAAGGTTTTGTTAAAATTATAAAAAGTATTATCGTACTTTTTTGCGCAATTGGGAGTGTCACCGGATGAAATAAATAACAATTTATATTACAAACTTATATTTAGCTACATCCTGAACAGTTTCCTTTAAACTTTAAATGCTGACCTCGAATTGAGAAACAAGATCGCTACAATGTTTTTTTTTTAATATAATTTTTGAGGCTCCGCAATATTAGCCATTTTGTATGATAATTAATATAAATCAACATTGAATTTAATGTTCTAGTACCAACAGATTTCAGAAAATTTTGAGGCTAATTTTTGGATAATTTTTGAGGCTCCGCAACTATATTAGCCATTTTATATGATAATTAATATAAATCAACATTGAATTTAATGTTCTAGTACCAACAGATTTCAAAAAAATTTAAAAGTATATATTTTTGTCAAATCATATTTTAACCCTGCTATAAATTTCAACGAATGCGATGTCTTCCTAGTTTCATAGTTTTTTAATAGTTACTGATTAGATCTTTAATCAGTCAATTCAATCTCTTACGATTAATTTTACATACTTTGTAGGTACCTTTTTGTAATTTTTGTATCAGGTGTCACCCATACATAGGTACATAAGTAGTTACTTACACATACCTGTGTACTTACTTTAATATCAGTGAATTCGAAAATTTTAAACCAGATTCCTCGTGTGTCCTGAAAATAGGGTCGAGATTTGAGCATCGTTTCAAAATGTTAAAGCTATTAATTTTAGCAAAATTATCAACCTCGCCTTGGCACGGAATGTTAAAAAGCTACATTAATTAGGCAAAATACAGGGCCTTCCTAAGAATCGCTGCTTTTATTGTTTCATTTTGCATTCGCTCTTAAATTAAAACAACCAAATTAAAGTTAATTGAAATTGAAGACACTTCGCTCATCCTTGAAAGAAATCAGGTTCTTTTTTTTAAACATTCGTACTTGCAAGTCATATTTCATTTTTAAACAGCGCAAATTAATTACATATATTACTTACATGTTTGTAAATTTTCGGCCCAGTTACACAATAACAATAAATCTAAGAAGCCTGTGATGACCAAGGATGTTTTGAAAGTTTGACAAGGTTGAATTTATAATCAGTTCTTTTTTTAATATTTTACCATATTAACGCACCTATTAATTGGCTATCAATGAGGTAAAATGTCTCATGGATTGATAAATATTGTGTTACTGTTTTTTAATAATTGTTTGTACTAGCCTAAAGAAAACACATACTTAGTTTATTTTATTACCAAGTTACGTGCCTACCTACGTGCTTTGGATAACGTGAATGAATAGGGTAACTCTTTCTTATAATTTCCTATCACATTTATGTTGTTAAATGAATTTCATAAAAACACTCTTAATCATAATAATCTGTCCAAAATATTTTACTTACTTTATTAAATAAATACATACGTGTTACATAAATCTCTAAGTTTAACATTTAAAAAAAATACTGTTCGAATTATATTATCATATCTATGTAGATTCGTCTCCTTCATAATAAATTAATGATAAAATAACCATATTTTGATTCAATTACATATCGACTAAAATCTTGGCCATTGAAAGATACGTCTTTGTGAACTCAAGCCCTCAGCCTTATTCCCACATAACTTCTTCAAGTGGCAGCAAATCTAGGTTTTACGTTTATTTAAAAAAAAAAGAACACAATTAAAAACCAGATGAAGTGGTGTTATTCGAAAATCAATTACATAATAAGATTATGTTGTTAAAATATTGATAAACACCGTAAGATTTGTGTGTAATCTTCACCTTGACCGCCCACAAACTGTGTGAACGACCGGCAGTGAATCTTCAGAGTTCATCGTACTCATCTTCATTCATTGCATAAATTACGTCATCTCCATTCATAAATGATTCAAACGTCGAGTAAGTAGAGACGGCTCAGTTACATTAGAAAAACCATTATTACAACCGATAGACGTCCGGCGCTGGTCAAAGGTATCCCCCAAAGATTACCACACGGACAAACATATGCGGCTCTACCACTAAAAGAGGTGGTCTAAATCAATAGACTAGGTTTAAATCAGTTATTCGTCATACAATTTGGCGATTTACATCGGTCTAATCCATCGGTCATCGGTTTTTTGTGGTAATTGATGGAGTTTGCCGTAATCACCACGCTTGGCAGGCGGGTTGGCGATCACAGTGTAGCTCTTCGAGTAAGTATGCTGCAAAAATGTTGCTGTCCATTCGTCGGCTGATCCCCTAGTCGCCTTTTACGACACCCATGGGAGATTATCAGGTGACTAGTAGGTATTCTATGCCGCCTCGACACGGCCGAAACAAATACATGCCAATATAAGTACCTAATTAAGATAGAGAGATTATTGGAAAAGCTTCAAATCTGCATCGATATTGAGATCAGATCTGATATTCAATCAATGAAAATTGAAATTTTAGTTATTTGCAGCAACCAATCAATCCTTTTACATACTTTGGCTGTATCCCCACTAAACAGACTGTGAGCCGCGAAGCCTTATTCTATGGTAAGTCGTAAAGTTCAAAGATCAGGACTGTCGAGACGTAATATTCTGCGAAGAAGCGAGTCAATTACTTTTTAATAACAACAGTTTCACTACCTTGAATTTGACGACATGAAAATAAACAGTTGGAGCCTTTTTTTTATACTTCCGCTACCTTGTTGGCTTATTTTTATTCGGTTCACCTTCGTAAAACTACGCATGGCGGTATTTTGCGGGAAGGTAGATTTTTTTCTTCTGCATATTAATATGTATAAAACTCTTCCGTTACTGACTGACTGACTGACTGACAGACATCGCAGAGCCGAAACTACTGGGCGTAGCGGGCTGAAATTTTACACGTAGGTTTTTTAGGAAGTGTAGGGGAGCACTAAGGAATATTTTCCAGAAATTCTTATGGGAACGATAAAAACTAGATATTGGTGTTTATGATAAATCTGCGCGGGTGAAACCGCGGGGCAGCCTCTAATTTAATGTATTTTGAAGAAGTATTGTATATTTCTTTCCGGAAAATGGCGTAAAATTCTCATAGAATTTCTATTGAGTATTGAATACTTACTCTGAAGTTGTCCTCCTTGAATTTCAGTGTCAATATAATCAAACTTTACTGCAACAAGGGAAACATGCTCTTTAAAACCCCATTTAACCAAAGTTTCAATTCGATTGATTAGTTTCAGTGCATCGCAATTGCATTCACTACATGTACAAAACTTTAGTTGGAATTTTAAACAACTGTTTGAAGCTCTACAAAATTTTGTTAAACCTCATTCCTATTTCCAGTTTGTTAGAGATTGCTAACTATGTTACCTGCACTCACTCTTCTAGCCTAAGGTGTTCTATCTTAACTTTAGAATGTATTTAAAATTGAACTTAAAATTTATCAAACATTTAAGTAGTACATGGTGTGGCTCTGTGAACTGATTAAGCATTATGTTTAGTATGCAGCTACTAAATTAAACAGCTAGCCTAAGGACCTTAATAGTCGCATAGCGTACAATGTACTTTAAAGCGGTAGTATTTGGTAAAGACTGAGTCTACGTAAGTAAATAACTTAAGTGTATAATAATAATAACCCCTAAATCTAATGAGAAAGTTTAGTTATTTAAGCCATTAATAATAATAATAATAATATTCATTTATTTCATTGCCGTAAGTGTTTCTAAACATAAACCATAGCGAAAACAAAACGTAATCATATGTAAAGCTTTACTAACATCGTTTCATCCTCACACCAGCCATTATTAAGACTAACAGCTAACTAAATTGCTGCACAAGTTTGCTACCCTTACAATGGCTTACTTGCCAGAACCCAAATTGTATTAGGTCGTTCACAAGTTCACTTTTACAAACATATAGCGTCTTCAAATTTGGTACACAATTTACATAGGTACACCTTTCTTACACGAGGATGTTATTGCAGCTTCTTAAATTTTAATCCAGTGATCGTATAACTATAGTTTTTACGAAGCAGTGCTGGTCTAACAATTTGTACAGAGTTGACTAAATCGCTAGCAAAGCAATGCGATTGTTATCAGTTCACAATTGATTACAAGAATCCACCTCCAATTCGGTATTCTGCAACGTAATGACATTTCATTTTCATTCCACGGACATCGTTAACCCAATCAACGAGGTTTCTTAGTAAAGAACTTATGGCGAACTTTCCGCAAAGGTTACAGTGTCACGTTATAAACCACTCAAGGCATCATGTAAGGTTAGATCGGACAACCAATAATGCCTAAAGGTATCCAACGTAGCCCACTATTATCTTGCACAATACTTTCATTACAAAACTCAACATGCTTTGGTGCGGGGTATTATAACGTTGGAATTATATCTCTATTTACTTGGTAACATTTTTAGCTAAATTCTGTATCCCCCTGTAATTTTTATTAATATGCAGCGTTTTATGGGCACAAGTTACACCGGATTTTTTTAACGGACGAAAAAACAAAAAGGAGGAGGTTCTCAATTCGTCGCGTATATTTTTTTTTTATGTATGATCACGCATAACTTTTTACTGTGTGGACCGATTTTAATAATTCTACTTAAAATTTCTTGGTAATCCAAAATTAATTTAAGAAGTGAGTAAATTAAGGCCTAATAGAAAATGTTTCCCTATTATTTAATGCTTTTCAGTTTTTTCGGCGGTTTAATTTTTTGATAAAAAGTTTTTATTTACTCCGATTTTATGACGGTTAATTCGACATGAAAGAGTTAAAAGCTAATAATTATGCTGTCATGTAAATAATAATGTACACAAGCATATGAATACAACTGGTTTTCAATTTCCTGTAATTGTATTTTGAGATGAAATACATACTTAATCATTGTTTTAAGAAATGTCTAACTATTTCTCGTCAATCCTAAGTAGAGGCAGACAAAATTTTTAATAATTGGTGCCACATTATATCTTATATATCCAACCACAATGTTCTTACCTTTAAGTTCTAAAAGCTAGGCAAAGGTCCACAGATCTAGATTCTAAATCAAAACAGGCCCACAGTCTGATCGCATGTGTACCGGTCGTGTCGCCCCGATATACGTTGCGAAAAGTGTGAGACATGCTTTTGGACGGAGAGTTATGAAGATCATACCCTATCCGATAATACTTCTTTGTAAAAGCCTTAGAAAGATTTTGGGTTGTAAAAGCATTTTAAGATTGCAGAAAACATTCGGTCGATGTAAAGGCGTTGAACTTATAAAGGCAGTATTTTTAGTATTGTTAGTAAAGTATCCATATGTGTAAAATAAAATAAATAAAGGAGTAATGTTGAACTTAACGCTCGAAAGATCACCCGTGATTCCCTTGCTAACAGCCGAGATGGACACCGGCGGGGTTTTAGTGGGTGCGAATCCCACATAACCCTTAGGAGTTTCCCCGCCTTAGAAAAAAGAGTAATTTAGTCAAGAGAGTGGAAAGGAGAATTTCAAAGCACAGTAAAACATAACTTCCAATTGAACTCGAAGAAAGTTGGTCAAATTTTAATATTAAACATACCCACCAACTACTTTGCCAATAGCTGTGAATACAGCACTAAACCCAGACCTCCTTGTATTGAGTTTATCAGAGCCATAGTCTAAAGTTCTCGTCTTATCTTCTTACATCAATGTGACATTCGTCTGATTCGTTCAGCACCAGACCAGACCTGTCCGCCATTATGCTGCGTTGCAAAACATCCTCTTTAAACGGACGGACAGACTTTTAATTGACCGACGAAAAAAAAAGGAGGAGGTACTCAATTCGACACGTATATATATATTTTTTTTTTTTTTTTAATGTATGATCACGCATAACTTTTTACAGAGTAGTTCAATTTTGATAATTCTTTTTTTAATCGACAGGGCATACCTTGAAGTTGGTCCCATAAAAATTTGGAAATAAAATTCCCACCCTAAGGGTGGGAAAATAGGGGTGACTTTTTTGACCGACGAAAAAAAAAGGAGGAAGTACTCAATTCGACACGTATATTTTTTTTTTTTTTAATGTATGATCACGCATAACTTTTTACAGAGTAGTTCAATTTTGATAATTCTTTTTTTAATCGACAGGGCATACCTTGAAGTTGGTCCCATAAAAATTTGGAAATAAAATTCCCACCCTAAGGGTGGGAAAATAGGGGTGACTTTTTGGTCGGCGGGTGGATTTATCAACTCACAAGTTGCATTTTACGTGTAACACTATACATTTTGATACCTACTTACAATATATTTTGAAATGAAATAAAATCAGTCGAAAGACGTCCACTGCTGGACATAGGCCTCCCCCACAAATCGCCATACCGACCGGTCTTGTCGTCCCTGTCAACCATGTCGTCTGATCACCTTATGCGGAGTGACCACTGACCACCTTGTGGGAGAACAAAATAATAAAACCCTGAAAGAACTGAAAAGCATAAAATAAAACTTTTTATCAAAAAATAAAACCGCCGAAAAAAAAACTGAAAAGCATAAAATAATAATCGAATTACTAAGTTCTTAAAGTAATGTAGGGTATATACCAAGTAATTTTGAGTCGGCGCCACAGATTCCTCGTACAAAGACCATTGTACATCGGCTTTGTATTCGATGTATATTGTTAAACATGCAGCTTCTCCGAGTTGCTTGGCACCTTACGCGCTTTAAATCCTTCCCTATACTAAAAAAAAAACTACAATATTGATTGTCTATGGTCAAGCTGTCAAACGTCATTCTTTGTGTTCGCGTGGTTACCGGCGCTTTGTTTTTTAGTAAAAAATAGTTTCGATTTATTAAAATAAGTGAAAATAACAGCAAAACTACACGAAAATGTGTACAAAAACATAAGTCAAAGGACAGGAAACTCGAAATATATCGGAACAAGATCCGAAAATTGTGGAATGCAGGGAAATAAAAAACCTGCAACAAGGACGTCAGCTTCGGAAGTTTTTTCTCGAAGCAGGATCTGCAGGATGAGAATTCTTCTGGTATAATTAAAAATTATATTGGTTACGTACCAATGACCTCATATGACACAATGTGTCATGTTGGCATGTTTTTTTCAAACAAGCCCTTTCTATTGACACGGGTGGTATACGCGATATACCGACGTGTTTGTTGGCGCATGCCTTTACAAACAAGCCCTTTCACATTGACACGGGTGATATACGCGATATATCGACGTGCTCGTTGGCAAAGCAGCCGTTTATTGGTTTGATAAGGGCGAAGCACGCGCACGCGATGCGCAGACATTTTGGCGGCAAAATATTTTTTGTCTTCAAAATATTTTTTGTCTTCTGAACAAGACACAGGCTGTGTACGAGATACATGGATGTGCTCTACAATTTCTTAAGTGTCAAATCACAAAGATTTACTCAGATGGATCACAATCAACATGAGGCACAAATGCCAATAGAGCAAAGGATGGAGATAACTTATCTTCTCCGTAGCAAGTTAATACTACTAATGTACTACCACACAGGTAGGCATAACATTCAGGTTCAATCAGTGACACTGAGGGAGATACCTACTTCCCCAACAACCTTAATTTGGCCCAAAGAAATAAGCTAAAACTTAACCTTTGGAAGAGTTTTTCCCAGAAAACTAAGTATAAGTAATTGAAAATAAACAAAATCAATTTGTTTTGTGACCCGCCATGCTATGGAAAAATTCTTACAACACTAAAAGTAAGTTAAAACATAGACCAGCTGAAACTTATATCCCCACTGCGATGCAGTCAGGATCTTTGCTGTCTTGCATTCTATTCAAACAAAAGCAAGAATAAATTTTACCATGTCTAATCTAGATAAACCATTCTTTGAATCTAGTCAATGATGTACTGCAGGACAAGTTCCTTATTTTGGCCATGATCTTCAACAGAAGATTGCAACAATGACAATTTAGTCAACACAATGCAAAAATCAATATGCAAAAGCCACCTGCAAACCCTGAATGGGAAAACTTTATCAGGCTATCCCATTACTACCATATTGGTTTGCACTGCTGTATGGGGAAAACCCATGAAACCCCTGGTAGCCAGGAACTACCAATACTAGAACCACCATAGGGTTTCGCAGGCAACAGCCTAACGACCCAGACGCAGCCCTGTCTAAGCGGCATGCTCCTTCTGACAAATAGAGGTAAGCCATGGTGGCAAGCTTATTTCCACTTTTTTCCTAAGCTAAAGGAAAAATCTGTGTTATAATTTGTTTATTTTGGGTTCTGTATGTTAAGGGTATAACTACACCTTTTCATTCAATAGAATCTTAAAATCTGTCCAAGAACTCAGTAATATGTTTAAATTAAAACCATTTAAAATATTTTAACATTGCCCAGAGTACCATCAATACACTCTGAAAATTTATTCAAGAACACAGTATTATGGTTAAATTAAAACCATTGAAAATATTTTAACATTGCTCACAGTACCATCATTAAATAAATTAAGTAATGGATATAGTCAAAAATTTAATCAGATTGTTAAAAGTGTGACAATCAAGCCAGTCAGTTATATAAAAAATCTATATTTGAAATATTTCATCAGTTTATAACAGTGTTATATTTACACGTCGAATGTATACTTACCCTCAAACGCATACAAACTATGTACAGTTTATTGCACAGGACATTTAGAGGTTTAAATAATTTAAGATTAAGATTTTTACATTTACATGAGTTCCAGACACATCCTTATGGATGTGTACAGTTTCACTTTAAATAATGAAAGTGGTTTTTAGCTTTCTTACATCAATAAAGCCTTTATTTTGTAAATTTTTAAATCTATTCTATAAATATATGGAAAAAATATAATTTTATGCAAATACATATTATGTACAGACAAATGCAAATGCATGAAGAGTTAATAAAAATTATCACATCTAATTATCACATTTACTCTCATATTTGCTACGCTCAGAGCATTAGAATGTAATACATGGAATTTGGGTACAAATGTGTACCAAGTTTTTTGAGCCAGCAAGGGGTATTTGTAACAGTTGTGTGTTTTTTGAGTACTTACAAGCTGTTTAGACCAAACACTTTCTATAAATGTTCATATATTATGTACATTGATATGTACATACATAATACATAGGTACAAATATACTTATTGCTACGCCTGTTTCCATAGGGGTAGGCAGAGAAAATTAATTTCTACTTGCTATGATTCTGACAAATCTTTTCTTTTCGCTTCTTTAGGCTGCAAGTTTTTAATAACTCTTTTCATTATAACAATGATTCAATTAGTCAAACATCTTAAATTCAGTATTCTTATGAATTAAACCTAAAAATTTTCGCAATTTACTTACTTTTGACACTTCATATGTAACATTAGTAGAAGCTTGTCCAGCTTCTTGCTATGCATGGGTGAATTTTGGAAACTGGAACAAAAATCCTGGAATTTTTATTTACTGTATCTAGTGTTAACTATGTTACCAGCATAATGATGGTCATCACAACTTTGGTTCTCTGTTATGGATTATTTTTTGGTTTTTGCAACACCCTGAAAGAAATCTTTCTTAATTATTATCTTCACCTTTCAGAGACCTGCTTCATTGTCAGATAATATAGAAACAGAGATATGCTCCAGCAATGCCGGCTTAAAATATCAGTACCACTACTGTCATTTGTAGAAATTATAATTGAGTCCTCAGCGGTGAGCATTGAGCAAACTCAATACAATAATTAAAATAACAATGATCCATTCTTTGTTTTTTGTTCCATATAAATGGACATTCCTCCTAAGAATGTTAATTCAGGTGCTTCAAATTTTTATAAATTTGATTTTATGTTGAATGGTGGCTCTAAAATAGGGGATGATGATTATATTATGAAGACCTACCACCATTGCCATATTAATGTCATTGTTTATTTATTTATAAATAAATATAAGATATGATTAAAGTATTAATAAATAAACATGAGATATGATTAAAGTATTGAATGTGAATGTGAATGACAGTTAAAAAACATGTTACTAGCTTTAAGTAGCTACTGCTACACAGAACAAATATCGACTTACTAGTCATGTTACTAGTTTTAAGTAGTTACTGCTACACAGAACAAGTATTAACTTACTAGTCATGTTACTAGCTTTAAGTAGCTACTGCTACACAGAACAAGTATTAACTTACTAGTCATGTTACAAGCTTTAAGGAGCTACTGCTACACAGAACAAGTATTAACTTTTAAAAAGTAAAGTACTAGAACTAAATAAATACAGACTTCAATATACATAAAGTTATACTGATATTGTTAAGACATTGAGTCTTAGATTTTTTGTAAACCAAATTAAATTAATCAAAGCTTTTGAACGTGAAAAAACTTCTGTTCTGTAAAACTTCTGTGATTTTGAGAAAACATTCGTAAAAAACCCATTGTTAATTCTTTCAAAAAACGACACAAATCTGTGACCTCATCAACAATAGGATGCTGGACCAAAAATATTTTGCTATTTTGGGGTAAAAAGGGAGTAAAATCTTTTAATTCAACAGATGCGGTAAAAGTCATGGCGGCCTGCTTGGTTTAAAATGGCTAGTTCAACAGACCAGGGGATAAGATTATCTTGTTTGGATGCGTCTCCTGGCGGCTTCCATCGTTGGCTTCGATGATGGGTCTGATCGAAGGCGTGCCGCGGCAGGGTGCAGTCTGGCTCGTGTAGCATGACGTAGCTACGTACAATGTTTTGCTATGCGGACTGGTCTGTCCTTTTGGGGACTGTTTTTTGCCTGCGCCTCTTGCGAATAGGATACTAATATTAATAAATATAATGATATGAGACTTGAAATAAGAGACACCTTGTATCCTATGTAGAATAATTTAATTTTAAATTTGAAAGTTAAGGTGTTTGCAGGACAAACACAAGCCATCTAGCAACCACCAAGTCTAAAGGTGTGTCATTAGACAGACAGTTGACTAAACCAGTAGGTCTTGAACTATGTAGAGGTTCACATAATACAACTCTATTCATGTGATATCTTTTTGTTTTAGTTAAGAAGCGGTATTAATACGCCCTGTTTTGATTACATTTGATATTACATTTAACTTTATTAAATTTTCTTTTATGTTTATTAAATTTTCATGTTCCTTTACTAAGGATATATAAAACAACTTAATTAAGTTTTCAAACAAATCTGTTTGTCCTTTCCTATATTAGAAGGGGTTATCTTCGATAGAAGCCTCACAACTTTTGTTTTAAGATATTATTATTGGCTCTGAACATCTGCATGTTTAACAATATACATCGAATACAAAGCCGATGTACAATAGGATGATCAAACGAGCTCACCTGAGTGAAGTTCGATCATTATTGTACGAAGGCTTTGTATGAAGATGTATATTGTCCCGCCCGCCCTTTACAATTTGTAAGTAACCCAAGTTGTGAGTCAAGCTCAATAAGGCTCTAAAGAATGACGTTTGACAGCTTGACCATAGACAATCAATATTGTAGTTTTTTTTTTAGTATAGGGAAGGATTTAAAGCGCGTAAGGTGCCAAGCAACTCGGAGAAGCTGCATGTTTAACAATATACATCTTCATACAAAGCCTTCGTACAATAATGATCGAACTTCACTCAGGTGAGCTCGTTTGATCATCCTATTAAATTAGGTACCTTAAATTTAAAGAAATAACCAAAATTCATGCGCTGCCGCGCATCAATCTTTACGTAATTATGGAATTTGCTTGTGTGGCGCGCCGACTTAAAATTACTTGGTATATACCCTACATTACTTTAAGAACTTAGTAATTCGATTATTATTTTATGCTTTTCAGTTTTTTTTCGGCGGTTTTATTTTTTGATAAAAAGTTTTATTCTATATAGTGATCTAGTCTACTTAAGATTTTAACTTCGTGGACGAAACGATTCGAGTCGGAGATTCGGTTACGGTGCGTGAATAAAGAGATATATGCGTGCGTACATGTGCACTAAAGAAAGGCTGTTTTGGGTAGCTATTGTATTGATTTTTTGCTTTTGCTCTGCACATGGATTGGTTTTACAAAGAAAAACTGACATAAGTACCTAATTATTAAAAACTAGCTGTTTAGGCTAACTTCGTATCGCGTCTTACAATGTTATATGGAAAGAATAAATGGGTGTTTATATTAACTTCCCCCATTTTTCCATATTTTCTTACCTTTTAAACCTTCCTTGGGCTATCGCTAACCTTTTTCCGTACAGTGTACACTGGATGAGGGTCACTTAAGCCCGGTCGGTATGTCTGTCTATGTCCAGCAGGGGACGTCTTTCGACTGAAATTATGAAGATATGCTAATGATAAGTATGTATGCAGTAATCGAGATAGATGTTGTTACTGAAATAGTCTAAAACTAAAATAAACATGACGATGAATAAAATATGGAATACCATATTGTCTACCCATTAAAAAAAGTTATGAGAATTGATGATAATTATTTGTGCTTGCAACAACGGTTACAAATTAATTAATTCGAAAAACTGAATGGTTGCTATATACACTACCCACATGATATCGAATCTGGTACGAAATCTAAATACATACGATCTCATAGATTGGTGATTTAACTTCATATCCCAGCTAAAATGGCTATATCTTGGTCTAGTATTATCTTGGCAGAAATCGTTCTACAGTATATAGAGATTTAGAATACTGATACTGACCGAATGTTAGTTTGATATTATCATATTTAAATTCTAAAGTTATATAAAGGATGTTGTGAAATATATTATTAAATTTTAGTAAATAAAACGTGGTCGTTATAACCGCGGCGACAAGCTGGCCCCTTGTCACGTTGGTAATAAATAAAGCATAAACTCGGCTAAACGTGGGTCCGGCTCTTAAGCTGGTACCTCTGCCTAACCCTTCGGGGAATAAAAGGCGTGAGATTATGTATGTATGTAGTAAATAAAACCGAACGACGAACTTGCTACAGAGATCTTTATTTATATTTTAAACCTCAGTATCTCAGCCAATCTGCTCTGTGGCTCAGTAGGCAGTGATGTGGACTGAGAAGCGAGTGCACCTGGATTCGATTCCCGGGCAGGGTGAATATTGATATGATGAATATTGATGTTTGTTTCCGGTCTGGGTGTGATGTTCGTCTCTGTGTGTGTGTTTCGGGCACCCTAGATACAGGTTCTTCGTAGTTAGTGGTTCTGAGTGTTATGTGTTATTATTGTAATTATTTTTATTAACCTTATTGGACATAGGGCTACCCTACAGATTGTCACTAGGACAAATATTTTGAGAAAAGATTTACCATAATCATCACAAGTGGGTTGGCATTCGAAGTATGGCTCTTCAAGTTTTTAACGAATGCTTCTGCCCGTCCTTCAGGTGTCGCCTTTAGTCGCCTTTACGACACCCATGACAGGAAATAAGGTGGTGGTATTCTATGCCTTCAAAACACGTCAAAACTTAAATATAATCTACTTAAATCCTCATAAAGGAATTACAAGTAAAAATCCATGCTCCATACTTCATCAATACATAGTATTAAATAAACTTACTTTTACTTAGATAGAGTAATTCAAGAGGAAGGTTTATAAGTACACAAGATAGTAATAGGTTAAGCGGTACGAAGTTCGCCGGGTCGACTAGTAATATTATAAATGCGAAAGTAACTCTGTCTGTCTGTCTCGCTTTCACGATAAAACTACGGAACCGATTTAAATGAAATTCGGTATGCGGATAGTCTCTAAAGCCTGAGAAAGGACATAGGCTACCTACTTGTTATCCTGTAACGGGAAAATTGGGAATTTCATGATTGAAGGAAAAATGCGCTGGCGAGGCCGCTGGGCGCCCACTAGTAATAATATATTTTATTAAACAGTTCTTTACTAAAATAACAACATTCAATTCATTAATTATTATAATTTTCTGTACTCAAACATACAAAAACAACTGTCCGGTACACGCATAAAATATAGTATGATCTAGTAATTTTACATACACACCGTATAATTTGCTCCACTTTGGTAAATTAATGCCATGTAGTCCGCAGGTGGTAATGGCTTGGGTATAGAATATGTTAGGCACTCATTAGCTCATGTGGAGGCAGTTACGAAATCGGCAAACCAAACTACGTATTCCTACTTACTATAGGTAGTTACTGTTGGTTATGTTTAGCCCTTACTATTAACTTAACTAAGCACTTATATTTATCTGAGGTGTATGCTAACTTATAATTCACTCAATTTATTCCAGAGTCAGTGGTTTTCGTTGTTCGCTGATTTTTTTTTCTCGATATGTTGATAGGTACTAAGTAAAGCCACGCAAATAGATTTTTTACTAAAAGCACTTCCTACCTTTATTTTGAAACACTTTGTTGGTTACAGTAAAACTATGTTAAAATTATTATTTAGGTTTTGTAACTCACCATGCTGAGTATGTTTATTATTAATAATGTTTTTTCCGTTTTATTTTTTGTTTTATATTTTCTTTTGGTTTAAATGTATACTTAAATTGGTACTGCCAAATTTAAAACCCTATAACACCTTTCGAAAAGAGGTACTCTGTCTGCCTAGCAGTGGGACAGTAAAACTGTCCACTGTCCAACTGCCGGGCAGTTCCTCTTTTCAATACTTTTCTGACTGACCTAAGCGGATTAGCGGATTAACATTACGCCCTTTCACGCTCCCGTTTTGCGCCTTACTTATTACCACGGTACCCATCCATGTCTTTCATAATTACAAAAATAATAACATGAAAATGACAAATCTAAATTCGATGTCCCTGACCCTTGACAAACATTCCTCCATGTCTGACCGTTACAAAAGTTAACATATTTCAATGGTTTTGTAAAGGAGTCCAAATTAGGCGCGCAATGCGCATGGGCATGTCCACTACGAAATCATTTTAGAATTTTACAACTACCTTATTTAGACTATCTGATGTGAAATTTTAAAGTGTCGTTTTCATTGTGTGATGAGTATTGTGTCGAAATAAGTAAAAAGTACTATTCAAAAACGAAATTATGAGATAGAAAATCATAACCTATTTTAATGTCTGTGTGGATTTTTTAAGGTTGACATTCACAGTCGAGTTGCAGCTCGAACTCGCACTCACAAGTGTCAGAATGTACCTTTGAACCAATCTCCGCTCCAAATTGATATAGATAAAGGAGTTCCGACTTCAAGGCAGTCAAATATACGTTCAATAGAGTTAAAGACAGCTACAGCAAGGATACTCGAGAGTACTCGGGAACGACTTGTCCGAGTATCATACTTGACCGAGTACCCACCAAACACTAACTGTGAATATCAGCCTAAGAGTGTTGCGGGGGACCTACCGCCTCCGTAATAAAGCTATATAAAGCAAAATCCCTATTGTCCATATCGAGTTTGTTGTAATGTATTTTGCTCTAGATGATCGAAAGGATTTCCGCTTATTGTGGCCTTATTGCTCCTGTAATTGTTCTAAAAGTGTTGATATTACATTGCACTGACTGTTTATCAATATATATAAAACTCTTCCGTTACTGACTGACTGACTGACTGACTGACTGACTGACAGACAACGCAGAGGCGAAACTACTGGGCGTAGCGGGCTGAAATTTTGCAAGTGGGTTCCTTAGGGAGTGTAAGTGAGCACTAAGAAGGGATTTCCCGAAATTCCCACGGAAACGGGAAAAAACGGGATTTTTATGTTTATGAGAAATCTGCGCGGGAAAAACCGCGGGGCAGCCTCTAGTCAATATATATAAAACTCTTCCGTTACTGACTGACTGACTGACTGACAGACAACGCAGAGGCGATACTACTGGGCGTAGCGGGCTGAAATTTTGCAAGTGGGTTCCTTGGGGAGTGCAGGGGAGCACTAAGAAAGGATTTCCCGAAATTCCCATGGGAACGGGAAAAAACTGGGTTTTTGTGTTTATGAGAAATCTGCGCGAGTGAAACCGCGGGGCAGCCTCTAGTCAATATATATAAAACTCTTCCGTTACTGACTGACTGACTGACTGACTGACAGACAACGCAGAGCCGAAACTACTGGGCGTAGCGGGCTGAAATTTTGCATGTAGGTTCCTTAGGGAGTGTAGGTGAGCACTAAGAAAGGATTTCCCGAAATTCCCACGGGAACGGGAAAAAACGGGATTTTTGTGTTTATGAGAAATCTGCGCGGGAAATACCGCGGGGCAGCCTCTAGTATATAATATTCGTTTACATTATTACAAAGTACGAATTCGTAACCGTAACCCTGAGCCGAGACTGTGAATCACCGCCGAGCAGGTTTCACAAAGTCCTAATTGCTTTAATTTTTCTAGCTAATAAGATAGATGTGCATTGGGAAAGACAAAGAACGTGTTTATCAAGGAGATTTAATTTTGAAAGTTGACATGTCATTCTTATGCAAATTTTCTAAACACAAAACTCTATCAAGAGTTCTAAAGATAGAAAATATAACAAATTAGCATGCTTCTTATTCGTTTATGATATCTATTAATACATTGTTGTCAAGCAAGATATCTTTACATAATATTTATTTGTTCTCCTAAATACTTATTTATGAAAAAAAATATAGGTAAATGACATGAAAAACCGTTCTTGCAAGTGAAAATTCTTACAAACACATTCGAAACCAAATCTTTATATTAGTCTACGGATCTTTAACTTTTTCTTTGTCCGAGGACTCTGCCCATCTAGTTGATTGTAATTGCAAAAACAAAGAGGGAAAAAGTGGTGACTCGGGAATAACTCCTTTAAACTTTTAATTAGGGGTAGAGTCGGGACTTTTTATTGCTCTCTTTTAGTCTTTTTAACATTTAAGTTTTCATTATTCAAGACAAACTTTGGTATTATACTGTGCTTTGGTGGTGAGAATTTGATATATCTAGTAAATAAAATTACACTTTATTATCGGTTTTTGAAAAAAAAAACCGCCTATTTTACTGTTTTATAATATGTAGTATAACCTGCGCACATAAAGAAACGATCACCAAATGGCGGCCTTAACTCCTCCCCCATATGTACTAATATACGCGAGATAGCATGCGTTCGGCCGCCATTTTCAAATCGTTTCTTTATCTGCGCGACTTATAATATTGAAGATGTTTTAACTCTTTTACTAATAGACCTGTTGTTTTTACAAAAAAGCTCTATTATATAAAAAGCTATGCTATAAAAGAATATTAATTTATATTTTTATTTTTTATAACAGACTACAATTTCGTTACCTTTGTCTTTAATTCTACTCTGACTTCATTTCCTAGTTTAATGTCCGTAAACAAACGATTGTTATTCATTAATTTAATTGAAACAATGCGCAAAATCAATACTATCTGATCGATGTTTCACACGCCTACATTAATGTATACAAAAACCAAAGCCAAGGTGAAATTGATGCAGATTTACATAATAATGATACTTCACGGGTATTCTTATTTCATTTTTGAATGTACATAATACACACGAGTTAACATTTAAATTTTATCCGAAACTTAGGAAACTCAGGAACATACATTAAAAATTGTATATATTCCAAGGTTTATATACTGTAAGTAATCTGTCTGCAATTATTTATATTTATTATTATTTTACCAGACATCCTACAGTATTGTGTATGATATAATAAATAACGTTTTTCTTTATTGCAGGATAAAAAAGCCCTAAAATGAACTCCTTTATTTATAAAGCACATGTCGAATTTGGCAGGTGTAAGACAAAGTGCATTCACTCACAGAGTGACCTCCGATCCACTTTTTGCAATGCCGGAGGCTATTGCCTGATATGCAGGGCCCAATCAATATGAACCTTTTGTAGACATCATTCAACTCCCACAAAAAGGTACCTACAAATTTCCTTCACTTTTAATATACAGGGTGTTTCTGACAAGGCGGTAATAAATGAAATGGGGGGTTCGGCACAGCATACCTAACAACTTTCCCTGAGCAACATAGGTCGAAATATCAAAACTAAAATCAGCTGTCCCATACATTGACCCCGTCAGCTGATCGAACAAATGTATGGAACAGCTGATTTTAGTTTTGACATTTCGACCCATGTTTCATTGGGAAAGTTTTTTGTTATGGTGAGCTGAATTCCTCCTTTCATTTATTACCGCCTTGTCAGAAACACCCAGTATATGTCGTAGTAAGATTTGATAATTAGGTTTTTTACAAAAAAAACTAGGGATTTTGCGAAAACCCGGATAATTTGATGTAAGCATTACTTTTTTTTTTCAATCATCCTGACGTAAAGCAGTTTTTTTTGCAAAAAACCTAGTATAATTGAAAAATTTGAAACCTTCCTATAATCTGATTGGCTAGATTTATTGCTTGCTGGTTAACTCTTATTCTGATTGGTTATCTGTAGCGTCAAAGGATATTTTAACGTACCAATCAGAATAAGAGTTTACCAGCAAGCAATAATCTAGCCAATCAGATTATAGGAAGATTTCAAAGTTTTAATTTTACTAGGTTTTTTTGCAAAAAACTGCTTTACGTCAGGATGATTGAAAAAAATTAATACTTATATCAAATTATCCGTGTTTTCGCAAAATCCCTAGGTTTTTTGCAAAAAACCTAACTATCAAATCTTACTACGACATATACATGTTTAATTTACATGTAAGTTTTACTTGATGTAAACTATTGTACAAACAAATGGATTGGTTATGAAAGCAATAATATAATCTGAATAGATTTTATGAAATTTTACACTCATATTACAAATATTGTCAGAGAGTTAAAAAATAATAAAAAATTCAAAGCTCTTTCTCACAAAAAAAAATAATCAAATGTAGTAGAAATGAAGAAAATGTAATTTATCCCTATATATTTATAGGTATAGGTATTACATACAAGTTTTGAACAGACAAATTAGCCATTGCGTGCGTCAATGTCAATAACGTGTTTTAATTAACTCAGATACGATATCCGCAATGTTCAAGATTATAAATAAACATTTGAAAAATTTGCAACAAAAAAAAATAATCAAATGTAGTAGAAATGAAGAAAATGTAATTTATCCCTATATATTTATAGGTATAGGTATTACATACAAGTTTTGAACAGACAAATTAGCCATTGCGTGCGTCAATGTCAATAACGTGTTTTAATTAACTCAGATACGATATCCGCAATGTTCAAGATTATAAATAAACATTTGAAAAATTTGCAACCTTTTAAAACCGCTAATCGCTGTGAAATTGTTCAACCTCTATTCATAAAGAACCAAGTGGTCTTAGTAACATTAGATTGAATTGATAGCTGCATGAATATGGATTTAAAATGTAAACATTGTAATATGTAAAATACTTAAATAGTAAAAGAAACTTACTTTAATAATAAAAAAATGCTCGCTGGCAGTATATGGAAGTGGATCAGAGCACATTGAAATTTGGTTATTGTACGAGGAACTTTTATATCTTACATCCTCTATCTAACAATCTATGAAACTTGATCAACTATTTAAAAGGAAGAACCTGTCATTGACAACAAAATCATAAAAATTCGACGCTGACTGATTGCATTAATCGTCAGCATTTTGAACGATCTGCTCGCATTGACCCAAAAAATGACCAAGGCTGCAAAAATGTCAACTAGACCTTTGAGATGCGAAGTGGAGCACCTGCAAGGAGTCGCCACGTTTAGTAAATGATACGCAATACGTGTTTACTTACATCATCATGTTAAATTTTAACAGTCGAAGGCAAAAATGAGCTAACTTACCAGCTCAATGCACTGCAACCAAGCTTAACCAAGCTAAACCCAACTGTGGTTAATGCATAGTAAAACGACCTTTTAGTTTCAGGCCAAAATCATAATATTGGGAAAAAAAACAGGATCGGGAGCAAAAAGCTGCGAGTCTCTTAGTACAACGCGACACTAAAATCCACTTTAGTGTAAAACAAAAATCCCGTCACGCAGAGAGTCGAATTTGTTTGGTTAGGTATATAAAATTGAGTTTTATTCCAGCACACTTTGTCCTAGTCTGACAGTTAATTAAAATCATGTTTAAATGTGTGTAATTAATAATTAACTAACAAATAGCATAACAGTCGTCACAAAATAATAGGTCCGTTGAGATAGAGCCTAAAATGTAACTTTTTGTACTGTAAAATGTAACTGAATTAAACGAAAAAAAAAATGTTATTCGCCTAGACACCCCAGGTGATTAATAATTTTTTTTTGTTTCATTCTGTTTCGTTGCGTGTTACACTTTAGGCTCTTTCTTATCTCTCAAAACGGACCTATTATAGGTATTATGATGCTTAACGAAATCCATTTCTGATTCTTTTGCTAAAACTGCTAGGAATCCGATAACAATACAGAAACAATTTCTTAACGAGAATTAGGCCCCTAGACAAGCGTAACGCTCTATATGGCTAATAAGTCCCATATTAACCATAACCATATCACACATAATTCCAAGATTATTCCCAATCTAACTAAGACGGAGTGCCGAATGCTGGCCCTGGTCCCGCAGTGCTCATCCCCTGCCAATGCCTAGGTGGATATTAGCGCACTAATGGCTGACCCGGAGATATGCCTGGAGACTGGCCAACTTGTCCGTTCTGAATCATACTGTTATATCTTAACTTGGACTTTGAAATACATTTGATAAAGCTAACATCCGAAATACAAGTTTCATATCTTTTATCTCTTTTTATATGATTGAAATAAATACCTACATGACTTTGAACAGTATTTGTATTAGGAGTAAATAACTCGTCAGTAAAATGTTTTTAATCGTTTAAGAGCAAAGTTGTAGCAAAAAAAAAACGAGCTTATCCTTTAGAATAGAACACAACCACAGCCAATTTAACTCTTCTTTTTTTGAAAACAAAACTAATAAAACAAACATTATTTTATGTGTTTTATTAATTTAGACAATGCGATAAAGAATATACTCGATATTTGGGTAGGTTTTTTTTATCAATAGAGATGGTTGTCTCTCATGTCTAGTCGATAGGTTATAAAAACGCTTCAAAAATAGAATACAAAATAAAGAAAGGTCAAAGCTAAGTACTGATTTATAGCATACGATAAAAATAATGACCAAAGTTTTACGAGTTACATAGAGTAGAATGATATACTAGGCTAACTTTATTGAATTGTCAACAATAATGTTTTTACTATATTTTACTCACACAAATGTAAGCCTGTTGATGTCAACTGGATCATACAAAATAAAATAAATGATTGTACTATACATAAATGTCATATGAATTAGATTGGTTTAGTGTTATAGATAGAACTAGTTTGCTATTATGCGACTAGAATATGTAATTGCTTTTCAATTCGTAACCTTTTGCAAGTAGAGCGGTACGTTTTGGTACCTAAAATACAAAATTTTAAGTCTATATTGTAGTTAATTTGTGGGCACATTATAAGGTATTTACAAACTTAGGAGCTTCAACTAGATAAACATTGATTATAAAAAGTTAAAAACACTAGGTAAATGATACATGGTCGCAGAGTTGAACACAACGATCGAAAGATCACCCGTGACCCCCTTGCCAACAGCCGAGATGGACACCGGCGGGGTTTTAGTGGGTGCGAACCCCACATAACCCCGCGACTCCCCCCGGGGTCGCAGGGTACTCGTTAGGAGTTTTTTCGCCTAAAAAAATAAAAAGGTAAATGATACATAGCACAAAGCCAATGAAATAAAAATATTGGGAAAAGTGTTTACAATAATATTTTCTTAATATATATTTTTTCATTATGGTGCCTAAAAAAAATATTTTAGAAAATGTTGTTGGTCTTCTCCGTATCAATGTATCAATTTTTTTTTTAGACTATCTAGCTAGATGAATGAAAATTTGTCCTCTTTTAGAACCAATAGCTCAAGGAGCAGGTCTATTTAGCGGTTGACAAATAGTAAGGTAGCGAACATATGTAAAGACTATAAGATTTGTCATCGCAAACAATAACAGCGTTTCGCAATCCTAGCACGAATTGTCAATGAGGTACCAGATATGTTTCTTAGCACCTTAGAAATTCATTTTGCGCGTGGGCGTGACCTTAAATTTTATGGACAGCTTGATAAACGCTATGCTTACATAGTAGCGTAATATAGTGTAAATTTTATGGAAATTTAAAATAAAATATATTAAAAAACACAACTTACTTGAAATTGTTCTCACAATTAAAATACTTACAATATAAAAAAAGTTTCCTTTTTTTGAGAGTTTAACCCATGGTTTAAGTCATTCGTTGGGTATGGTGGGCTGAATGCAGAATTTCTATATTGACACCCTATGAATATCTACTTGAACCATTAATTTTAATCAATATAAATAAAACTCTTCCGTTACTGACTGACTGACTGACTGACTGACTGACAGACAACGCAGAGCCTAAACTACTGGGCGTAGAAAGCTGAAAATTGGCACGTGGGTTCCTTGGGGAGTGTAGATGAGCACTAAGAAGGGATTTCCCAAAATTCCCACGGGAACGGGAAAAACGGGAATTTTGTGTTTATGAGAAATCTGCGCGGGAAAAACCGCGGGGCAGCCTCTAGTTTGAAAATAAGAATTTAATAAGTATTTTCAAAATCGAAGCACTAGACGTTTCTTATTTTTGGTTCTTTTTATGAAGCAGGGAATGAAGTAAGGATTAATACCATCGAAAATGAGAGCCAAAATTGGTCTTTCGCGCTTCATCAATAAAACATAGCGTCCTAAGTGTGGACCGCTGTACGACGGTGACAGCCTATCGTTTTATCCATTTGAGAACTTCTTTTGAGACTATTTGTTTGTCAAGTGGAAGAGTGTTTCTATTTAATGATCATTTTGTATGCATAGCGTAGGCTTAGCTATCAATTTTGCATTAAATTACTACTATCATCATCATGTTTGTTATAGTTATAATTTGTATTTGACTTTGACATCGCGACGTGCGAGCTACACAACAAAAAAATTCTAATCAAGATTATCTAGGGAGTCAAAGACGCATATTTTTGATTTCGGCCATGATTTAGAAGATATTTATTATTTATCAAAGTGGCGCTAGTTTCACACCGTGTAAGCCATCAACAACATATTATGTTTTTTTAATCAAATATATAAATATTACGGATATCCTTGACTTATTTAAATTAGATTTGAAGCAGACGATGAAAAAAAATATTGCTTATTTACATTTTTTATCGAGCATTTTAAGCCCCAGTGCAGATCTGGCTGTGTGGTAACAATGTATCTTAGCCGCGTGTCGCGACCGTGACAAAATATAACATGAACGCTGGGCCTAAGCCTCCGTTAGCTACTATTTATTAAATGGATACATTTAAGATTAAAGATAATTAACATAGGTTTAGGGTTTAGCTGATTATTTGCAATTAACGGTCGGCCAACGTATGTGTAAACTAAACACCTTATAAAAAATTCGTTAGTGAATTTGCATTTTCTATGTTATTTCCAGGGACAAAACGAAAATTTATAAAACCCCATCAGGTGCAAGTGTTAATTATATACTTACGATTCTGTCTTGTTTAATAGAGTTATAATTACAACACATCTTAATTAGAGCCTAGAATAGGCAACAAAGAAGTATTTTTTAAGTCACATAAAATTATACCCAACATTCCAAAGAAACTAAATTACGTGTAATAGAAAAAATATTTTTGTCCCATAAAAGGATGCAAATTGCGGGTTAAAAATATTCTTGGTATTTCTTTATTGGCGTGCGAAGCTGCATTTTAGCTGACGCCCAGTCGCTGATGATGATGATGTTGACACCTTTTTGACAAGATTAAAATGTGGCTCCAGGTAATTAACGTTGCTTTAAAATATTTTTATTAATACGGAATATAAAAAATAATAAAAATATAATTCTATACCAGTCTATACCTAATATTTTTATCATAGAATAGCACTGCAGATTTTTCTTGGTTATGTAGCACTATATAAATGAATTAAACATGTTATAAAAAAATTGGTTCCTTTATTTTTGAACTAGACTTTCAAAGAGATAAGATCTTAAGTATACAGGATAAAAAAATATATCTAAAAATACCTCTTAGTTATTACACGGTAAGAGTTCCGGAATTATTACAAAAAACAAAATCTTTGGTAGCCCATAATAGAAGGAAACTACGACCCGGATATATCAACATAGAATAACACCAACAGAAGCCCGGGGCAAGATCGAACATGGGACCGCTAGCAAAACCTTGGTCAATAGTCTTAGAGGCCAAATATCACCTTTTTTTTACGAAAATAATGACAAAGCTTCCTGACCTGAGGCATTTGGGCTTGCCTTCTATGACATTTAATACAAGATGGAAACAGATTATAGCAGATAGGCAGATCTTTTATTAATTTCAAGGGCTAACGTATGTTAGTATTTCTATCAATCATTATTTAAATAATAGTAATAATATAGTCTTACAATATTATTTCTAAAACAATAGTAGAAGTTAAAGGTAACAAAAGACATGCTAATTTATAGTTCTGTTCAATATTGTGATTAATAATTATCACTGCTCAAATCAATAAGCCAAAATAAACAAATAAATATCTAATACGTAATATTTTAAGAGATAATACTTTGTCAATCTATCGCTAGACACGAAGACACAAACAAGTTCATCTTAACACACATCAACCTGTTTGCACAAAGCCCCGCGCACGCAATACTGCTATTATCTAGACCAGACTCAGACTAGTCTAATCTGGAGCTTAATTTTCTAGACCATATAACAAATGGTACTGCTACCAGACCTACCTACTATGCAACCTACTAAAGGTAAACAATTGGTATTTTAAAATAAATTTGACCCATTTGTTACTATTTATAAATTAGATATTCAATATAAAAATAAATAGAACTAATTTTTGATACTTTATTAAGATGAGCTACTTATTACGATTCTAAAGTGACCTAAACTATTAGAAATATAGGTACTTACAAAAAACTCTTTCAACTATAAAAATAACAGTGATTTTTTCCTTTACCAGATAATAAGTTTAACTTACAGTAAAGATTTTATAAGAAACGGCACGCACACTGACCTAAATAAAACTTGAAGTAAATTAATATAATATTATTACGAAAAATAGCATACTGTACAAAAGTGACACAGAAACACATCACAGCAATATTCAGCCTGAAAATCGTAACCAAAAGTTTCAGCATACATATAGGCAGCAGCATTCGGGTGATTTGGAGATGCTGTAGATATTATGATATTCTTGATATAAAATGTAGATGCTGTTTTTTATGCAAAATCGACCACGCGTATACACTGAAACCTTTAATCTGATCCTCTGCAAAGCATCAATGCAAGCAAAAAATACCGCTGAGGTCTTTAATATCCGACAAGACCAGACTTAAGAACTCTGCACATCGCTGTCTTCATCCGATAGACAACTTACCATTTCAAAGACCTAACTCCATTTGTCAATGTTATCAAACCTTAGGCACGCACGACTCCGGAGGTGCGAGATTAGGCGAAGAGCGCGGGGGTAACTTGTGGAACTCGAACACTATAAAACATTGCGCACACGACCTCACAGTATCAGTCGTTTGTGGATATCAAAATGGCAGCTAAGGTACGCTTGCTAATATTTTTCTAATATTATTATTAAGGATTTTAAAGTGACTTGTGCTGTGATAAGAGTGGAGTTAAAATGTGGAATTTGGAAAATCTGTTCCTACTTATTCGATTTTGATTTTGTGCTCACGTAAAAGAATAAGTTTTCTTTAAGAAACTAATTTAGACTTTTGAGTTTTTTGTTTTTTTTTTCTAGGATATCTTTGTAATAAAAAAAAAAATCCTTACTCACAAAAAGTTTCATAAAGTTGCTCTTCATTTTGAATTACAAATATTAATTGTGCTATCACCTTTTCCTCTTTACCAAGCATTATTTCTAAAACTGGATGGAGTATTTAACAATTAAAATACTTTACTATTGGATTAAAATCTCATACTTCATTATTTGTTACAGATTGTAGTATTCCTGTGCGCCGTGGCCGCCGCCCACGCCGGCTACCTCGGAGCTGCAGTGTCGCCGTACGCTGCGTCTTACGCATCCCCTTACGCTGCGTCTTACGCTGCCCCTTACTCCGCGGCATACGCTTCTCCCTACGCGGCGTCATACGCCCCGTACGTCGCCAAGACCTACGCGGCCCCAGCTCTGGCCTCATACGCCGCTGCTCCAGTTGCAACTTACGCCCATGCCGCCCCAGTAGCCTACTCCGCTCCCGTGGTCGCTAAGACTTACGCCCCGGCTGTGTCTTCAGTGTCGTCTTACTCTACTCACACCGCCCACGCCGCTCCCGTTGTCGCTAAGTACGCCGCCCCAGTTGCGACCTACGCTGCTGCCCCAGTAGCGACTTACGCCCACGCTGCTCCCTTGTCGTACGCCGCGCCCGCCCCTCTGGCGTACAGCTCGTACGCTCACGCTCCCGTCGCTACTTACGCCCATGCTGCCCCAGTAGCGTCCTACGCCGCTCCCCTGTCCTACGCCGCTGCCCCCGTCCTCAAGTCCGCCTACGCCTACTCGGCCGCTCCCGCCGTCTCCCATGTGTCCTACAGCGGCCTGGCCGGTAACTACGGATGGTAATCATTGTATCTAGCCCAAAAATACTCAAATTGTACAAATCACAAATCTAGTTCTCTCTTTTGTATATTTATTTATGTATGTTTTTATACAAGAAAATAAAAGTTTTTTAATGTGATATATCTGTTTTTTGTATATTGTACCTATACCACCACCTACCTATGAATGACATTTAGACCATTTGAAATCGCATACAGAAAGACGTTAATCATGTGATTAGGTGTCCCGAACTATTCAAATAATTATCTCGGCAATGGTAACTGGTCTTTTCTGCGAGTATCTAAAGCGTTAAGGTCAAGTCAAAGATATTTTTAAAACGCTACAGACTAATTTAGCAATAAATATTCTATAATTATTAAAAAACAGGTTGCGCAATATCCTAAAGGATAAAATTATAATGCATGAGATCAGAAAACCTTGATACTATTTCGAAATGGTTAGAAGAACGCAAAAATAATTAGCTAACGCCTATGTAGATTATGCTACCAAATAGTACTTTAATCAAATCTACTCGCACAAAAATCAAATAACCCAAGTGAATCAGTCAAGCGACTGCTATTTATCATAATTCATACCCGTATATGAGTTTCTAGGATTATCTTGAGCATTTATACGTAAACGTAGGTTCCCTTAAATGCTGGCTGTCCATTTTAGGACGATGTTTCCTTACAGCATGCGCTTGCGACTCTAAATGGAAACTAGATGGTTTGCTAGTGCATGTTAGACATTTTGACACTAAAGAAATTGTGCAATCGTATAGGTATACTGTCTAGCCGAACCATGTTGCCATACCACCTTGTTGTATGAGCTTAGTTTTTCTAATATGTTTTTTTAGTATTTCTATAAATCGTTCCAAAGCAAGATGTTACAAATTATGAAGGACATAACCTAATCAAACTCTCATTTTGATGTTATACTATTAAAAAGTACTTGATTATTCAGAATCACGATGACAATTCATTAGGTATTAAACAATTAAAACAGATAAGAAACTTATTTATTTTAAATTTTCTACCTAACATTGGTAAGTAACGTTTTCTTATTTTTTCCTAGTGCCATTAAGCTACATGTATAAAATGCATAGAATGCAGAAATGCATTCTTGATACGAAATAAAATGTCTGAATGGAACTTTTCAAATCGTTGAGCGACGTGGACTGATGGCTAGGTACTCAGACATTTACTTGTGGAAAATATAAAATTTATTTTTCCAGTAACAAGCTGGAACGTTCCCAGTAAGTAACTTCGTTTCACAGACGGGGATTTCTTTCCGATTGCATCGAAATTATTGGTTCAGAGTTCAGGTAAACGGGCAAGTTTTACCCTTTTTATTATTCGGTAATAGCATAAGTACAAATTTACCTCTAAAAGTTTCAATATCTTTGCTGTCTATCTTAACAAATACAATATTTAAGGTAATTAAAAAGAGGAGTCTGAAATAAGTTACAAAATTTACACAGTATTAGGTGTTCCTGACCAAGCTCTGATAAATCAAACCCCCTTTGATTCTCACTCACTGACTGTCTGAAGCTCACCATACCTATCAACCTTCAAAATATATTGAAAGCTCAAAACAAAAAATGTTGTTCCGTACATTGACCCCGTCACCTTATTGCACAAATGTTTGAAACAGATTTTTCAATTTTTACCCGAAATCAAGCCTTTTATTTATAACCCACTTGTATGTAACACTCAAGCTGTTTTAACTAGACTCTACTTAAAAATTAAAACGATTAAAACATAAAGTCATAAATGCGTGTAGGTTCTACGCAACATTATTTTTTAATCTTGACATAGTTTTGTTGCCTTGATAATGAATCATAATTAGTTGCTAGGTCCCACCCTGGTTTTCTTAACTTACGTAAATTGCTACGTTAACGGCCTAAGTATTGCCTGAGCTAATATAACTCCATTTCTTGCATACCTTCTATGATTTTGCTTTGTTTAATAGAACAATTTTTTGATAGATAAATTTTGTTTTAATAGTGACATGACATTTCGATAGAGAAACTTTATGAATGAATTTTATAGCTGTTTTTAAAGACCTATAGTATGCTACAAGATCCAAAAATTACTGTCTTTGACATGCTTTTTATAAAGCTTCGTTGGATGTTAACAAAAGCATAAAATATACAATTATCTCCATAGGAATAATGAACAGGTAGCAAATTATAAAATATGCATTGCAAAAAAAAACCTGTACCGTTTCAAGCAACTAAACAAGTCACGATACATAAACCCGAGTGACAAAATACTTACTTGAATTTAATTTTGACTCTTACGAAACTAAAATGTACCTACCTAAAGTAGATCTAGTAAAGTAGATCAATTTTGTTTTTTTTTTCACACTACCAACGCCTTTCTTAGGTCAATGCTCTTTCTGGCTTTGTTTTAATTCGTAAAGGTGAAGGTTCTTCGTAGAGTTCAATCAATGCTTTACAAAACAAAAATCACTGAACAAGTTTTTGTTAAACTTCTCATAAGATTCTCAATTATTTTTTCAATATAGGACACAAAGGTATTTCTTATTAAAGCCTAGTAAACTACAAAAATTATAAACAAAGTATACCTAAAGATGTACATACATGGTTGCCAAGAAATATTACTGCCATTTTGTATGAAATGTTTACAATTTATCATGCGTCGTCTGAATTGGGACCATGATCTTTCACTGAGTCAAAGTCGTCTTTAAAGATTCACTTTTGGGCAGGACTTTTTTAAATGACGATTACCTTCTGCGACATTCACACTGGATTATAACTTAAATTACATCACAACAACTCCAATTGCACATAGATGCACACGAGAGCTACTTAAATGTAACTGCAAGTAAATGCCGAGCTTTATGTACGACTAGTGCTAGTGACAAGTCTAGGCTCTTCTGCTCTTCGAGAAACAAATTTGGGAATCGATTATCAAGGAATATCCAATCTACCAAGTACCCGTTGGCTTGCCAAAATACATTTTGAATCTCTTGAATGTTCTAATATCTAGCGACTTTTCCTACAAGCACATGGTTTAGTTTTTAATTTTCGAAACGGCAACACTGTGTATACAGGAAATGAGAAAACATGGAGTAAAGTCTAAAATAAAGCCAAATTACAAGCAGATTTTACAAAGTTTCTAGAGAATAATCGTGTTGCGTATGCGTATGAATTGCGTTTAGTATCATTCGTGTGCGCTGGCTCGTAAACTTACACTTTAATTCTGGCATTTTATAAATTTTGCTCCAATTCACCCCTCGTAAGTGTCACCTTGGTAGAGCTGCTTCCTACATAGCTTCATATAAAAAGACTTTTATTTTTGCAAAAGCATCATTCCACTCATCAAGTTAAAACAAAAAACAACAAAAAACTCTTCAAATATGTTCTCAAAGGTAATATTATTTTTATTCTGATTATCAGATTTCCAATGAGTTTAATTGAGCTTCGTTTGTCTAACATAGAGTCTACTAGACATAGATTTCTTTTCAATCGCAGGAATTCAAAAATAATGTCTTATATTTTCAGATTGTTACCTTCTTCTGTCTCTTCGGCCTGGCTTGTGCTGGCAACCTCTTCGGTGGCCATGGCTACAGTGGTCTCGGATACAGTGGTCTCGGATACAGCGGTCACGGATACAGCGGTCACGGATACAGCGGTCACGGATACAGCGGTCACGGATACAGTGGCCTAGGATACAGTTCCGGCTTGAGCCACGGCTACGGCTACTCTGCCCCGATCATCTCCACCTACAAGGCATACACTCCAGCAATCACAACTTACTCTGCACCCTCTATCGGATACAGCAGCTTCGGATACGGACGTAAGGCTTGGTAGAATGTTACGAATGAAAAAGCAAAGAAAATTTTGCCTAAAGCGCAGATTTTTTTTTTATTTACACGTTTTTTTTCTTTTGTTTTCGAATTCATTTAGAGCTTTTGTTTTTTTTTATTGTGATACCATAACTATGTTAATTAATGATGTGATATGAAATATAATAAATGGTTTTTAAATTAAAATGTTTCTTTATGTTTCGCAACTAAAGTGAGGTTTATAGAATAGAGTAGAAAAGAATAGAAGCACTTTATTGCATACAAAGTAAGACACCTAAAGTACATTGTTAAATTAAAGGTGCAGACAATTTCAATTTGCATGCAATGTGCGACCTTATCGCTAAAATGAACATTTCTTCCAGACAACCCACATTTAACCAACAACGGTTTATTGTAATCCGGTTCGGTTTACGTAATCCCTAACATTATAAGAATGACGATGATGATGATGAGAGAGCAAATAAAACTTTCTAGTGCGGAGTTATAAACAAGAGCCTCCAAAAGCTAAAGTATTTTTCAACCTATAACATTGTAATGTCTGGGTAATTAATATAAAAAGAGGACAATGTGCAAACCATACTTAGACGAGCTTGGATAAATTAACAATTGACAATCGATCCATTTTATAATGCAGCTAAAACTAAGGAGCGATTTAGCTCACCATACCTAACAACTATCCCCGAGTAACATGGGTCAAAATGTCGAAAACTATTACATAAATTGGTTCGATCAGCTAACGGTATCAACGTAAGGTACAGCTGATTTATGTTTCGATATTTTGACCCATGTAGCTTTGGGTTTGGGACCTGTATTAAAATCAGTCAAAGGAATTTTATGATAATAAAAAGTGAAATAGAGACGGCCGGCCTACCACAATTTCTCGCACGCTGGGTACTTAAGTTGTGCGAAATCATAATATTAGCCGAAAGACTACAGTAATATGACGGCCACATTTGCACTACTGCTTTTCGTCCTCCAGAGTGTCAAGTCGATACAAAAAAAACGCAAAGAGTGCTTTCCTCCATGGTGCAGTTGGCAGTGATAGTGATGATCGGATGACATGACGTCGGAGGTCCGTGTTTGATTCCCGCCGGGGATGAACATTGTTATCATCGTCCAATATGTGGTAGAATATAACATAATCTCACGCCGTTTATTCCTTAGTTAGGCAGAGGCACCAGCTTGAGAGCCGGACCCACGTTTAGCCGAGTTTATGCTTTATTACCAACGTGACAAGGGGCCAACGGCTTAACGTGCCTTCCGAAGCACGGAATCATCTTACTTTTCGGACAATATAATAATATAATATATAGTATAATATAATAATTTAGCACAGTTTGTAGCTTTATCAGGTCTATAACTTAAAAGCTATACAACAATGCCCGAAAAATACTAGGCTACATTATTACTGTACCACATTTTTCATATTTGCCTGAGTTTAGAAGATATTTATTTTTTTTCGCGAATGGCGCTAGCTTTGTTGTTAACTGGATCTTAAGATTTTTTTTATCTAGAGTGGCGCCACTGTTCGCGTAAAAAGACTCTTCATACTGTAGGCATAGAAATAATTTTTTTAACGAAAGAGCTCAGGCATTTCAGCTAGTTTTTAAAGTAAAAAATATAACCCAGTATATTTATATCAATATTCTAGCAAATTTTCAGTAATTTTTATTATTCCGGGATTCAGCGACATTTGCGTGGGTATTATAGGCATTTTTGTATAGCACTGTGTTATCATCGCTACTGATTCCGTTTCGAATTATGTATCAATAAAAAAATATATCACCCGTTTTTTATTGCATTGGATTCTACTTGTGATTCTGAACAAAGAGCTTACTCATTTTACGTTTAATAAAAAAAAACGTTTTGTGTATTCACATTAAATATATTACTACAATAGGTACCTATTTACTAACACGCTGACACGTAATCTGCGTGAAAAATATATTAAAGCTAACATGAACCTGATGGTTTGCTAAATCAAGAAAAAAGGACTCGTAATTAGTAAGGTTTCATTGTTATGTTTTCTCCTTGCAAATTCATCGAACCATCTGGGAAGATAATAATTTCAATAGAATAACGTATCTTAAAATTCTCAAATTAAACGTTGCGATGGCTTTTGCTGTAATATTAAATCACTTTTTAATAACACATCGTATATCGTTACAGATACATTACATTAAAAATATTGCCAATAACAATGAACTGGTTTTTCGGCAAAACAATGACATGGGCGATTCACCCTGACATTGCGTGGATCAAGCCTGCCTGCCCCGCGGCCAACACAGCTCATATAAAAGCAGCCGCATTTACACCCGAAATTATTCGAACTTCGACACTCAAATCACAAACATGTTCTCCAAGGTAAATTTTATCATCGGAATATAATTAAATATTTTATTATCAACAACATTTTTTTTTATTCAGAACAAAAAGGCTCTTCGTGCTAATTAAATTTCGATAACTTTTCATTTCCAAGTGTATAGGAGAAATGCAGGAATTACCTAATTAATTCATTTATTATTTCCAGGCTATCGTCGTCCTGTGCGCCCTGGGAGTGGCTTCAGCCGGCAACCTGCTGCACTCTGCACCCCTCGCCTACAGCGCGCCCGCTCTTTCCTCCGTGTCCTCCTACTCCACCCACACCGCGCACGCCGCCCCCGTCGCGTACGCCAAGACTTACGCCGCACCCGCCATCACCACCTACGCACACGCCGCCCCAGTTGCCACCTACGCACACGCCGCCCCAGTGGCTTACGCTCACGCTCCAGTGATCGCTAAGACCATCACCCCGGCCGCCACTTCTTACCAGTCTATCTCCAGGCAGTCATACTCTGCTCCCGTCGCCACCTATGCTCATGCCGCCCCAGTTGCCACTTATGCCCATGCCGCCCCAGTTGCAACTTACGCCCATGCTGCTCCCATTGCCACCTACTCTCATGCCCCAGTGATCGCCAAGTCTTATGCTCCTGCAGTCTCCTCTGTGTCTTCGTACTCGACCCACACCGCGCACGCCGCCCCCGTCGCGTACGCTAAGACTTACGCCGCACCTGCCATCACCACCTACGCACACGCCGCCCCAGTCGCCACCTACGCACACGCCGCGCCCGTCGCGTACGCTAAGACCTACGCTGCGCCCGCCATCACCACCTACGCACACGCCGCTCCCGCCATCGCAACGTACGCCGCACCCGCGCACGCTGCCTACTCCGCTGCGCCCGCTGTCTCCCACGTCAGCTACAGCGGTCACGGTGCCAACTACGGCTGGTAATTAGGTAAACAAAACGACTGTCTTTCCTATTTATGAATCTCTCTAGCTTATTTATAAAATGCATAAAATTGTTGTCACATGAATAAATGAATTTGTTGTGCCATAAACATTATTTTTTATTTGATAGGTTTTTATTGTACTTGTTATTAAATCAAATTTAAGTTTAATAAAATGGACTTATACTTTCAAATAATTAGTCATATCATCGGTCAATCAGCATCAGCAGCATCTTTGATCCCATTACTGCATATAGGTTTCTTTTTCTCGCGCGCCACGGTCCTGTGCCAGTCTGATGCACTGCCTACCGACAACCTTCACTTTGTCATCGGAACATCAGGCTAGTAGTGGTTGGTTTTGAACATTCTCCTTACGAGAACGATAAATATTTAAAGAAATATAAATACTGACTTAGTACATAAAATATTTCAATCAATATCTTAAACATTATAAAAAGCAACCTCCTTAAAATCTTTATAAAAATACATTAATAAATTATGTATTAGCCAGTCTAAATCAAGGTAAGGTGATTATATTTCTACCTAGACACACACGATATTTCATTATAATTAAATGTCAAAAACATCTTTTTATGTTTATTCCTTTTTTTATTATACGTTTTCGTGGGAACTTTAGTAATACTATTACTGTCAAGTGCACTATTGGATCTCTTTCTAGAAGAAATCTGAATTCCAAATTTCAAGTTTCTCTCAAAATATTTGGGCTCTAAGTTATTTGTCCATTTTTATCAAAAAGTATCAAACACACTGTTATTAGTATAGGTGGGTACTTTTATGTAAACACGCTCGGGCCATGGACGGCAGTTGGAATAAACAGCCCTGCTAAGTGGACGTACTGTCTTTTATTTCACTAAATAACAGTGGCGCAGTCCGAATTTAACGCTCATAGTGATTTTCGTTCGTGATTATCAAGATGGCAAATGTTTCAATCGGTGTTTTGTCTATTTTCAATCACGAAATGCAAGAGTGGGCATCGTTTAAAGGCCGCCTCGAACAATGGTTTCTTGCGAATGACATAAGTGACGACAAAGACAAATCTTCTACGAAGCGAAGGGCAATTCTACTCAGTAGTTTATCAGAAGCTACTTATAATCTCATAAGAGATTTAGCACTCCCTAAGGATGTGGGGACCCTACCCTATTTGGAGGTTACAGGATTACTGGATAGTCACTTCAAAACTAAGAAATGTAGTTTTGCGGAGCGGTACAAGTTTCACAGTGCGGTCCAGGCGTCTGGTGAATCTTTTGCAGAATGGTCAGCGCGCGTACGTGGTTTGGCTAAGGATTGCGGGTTTCCAGGAAGTGCTTTAGAAGATACCTTACGAGATCGGTTTGTGCTCGGTTTGGTAGCCGGGCCAGAACGTGACAAGCTTTTTACCCAGGAAATGGAAGATTTAACCCTACAAAAAGCAGTTCAGCTGGCAGAGAGCGTGCGCTGTGCCCGAGCTGGTTCGCGGCAGGGGCCATCAGCGCCTTTGCAATCCGCAGTTGTCGACGTGCACAAAGTGGCGGCGAGCTATCACCAAGGGACCGGCGGCGGCGGAACGCGCGAGGGTCAAAGGGCACCGTCTAAGTCTCGTGTTACCGATCTGTGTACAGTGTGTGGTTATAATGGGCACGACAGCAAGAGGTGTCGTTTTAGAAATGCGTCTTGTAACAAGTGCGGTAAAAAGGGGCATTTGAAACGTGTTTGCGATGATAAAAAGTTAACTAGCGGAAATAATCAACATTTTCTGCAGTGTTGCTCGGATGAAGACGATGATGGTAAGCGTAAATTACTGTTCAATATTCGCTCTTATCACGGGGAACCTATGCTTGAATCGGTCATGGTAAACGATGTACTGTTGTCTTTTGAAATTGATACGGGCGCAGCAGTGACAGCTATCTCAGACCATATTTACAAGAAATATTTTAATAACTTTGAATTAAAAGAAAGCAAAAAGATTTTACAGAGTTATAACGGTAGTTCATTAAAAACGTTAGGTACTATAAATCTGCCTTTTATATTTCGATCACAGAGAGAAAACCTAAATGTTTATGTGGTGGAAAATGGAGGTCCGCCGTTGCTTGGCCGTGATTTTTTAGCAAAATTTAAGTTACAATTATGTCCGGTAAATAAATGCGATGCGGTAAAGAATGATTCTTTTGAACAACTTTACCCTAAATTATTTTCAGACCAATTAGGTTGTTGCGAACGGTTAGAGGTTAAATTACATTTAAAACCAGGTTCGATACCTATTTATTTTAAAGCTCGCCCTGTTCCTTTTGCGTTAAGAGCAAAATTAGAAGAAGAAATTGAACGTCTTAGGGGGCTGGGTATAATAGAACCAGTAAATTTTTCGGAGTATGCCAGCCCAATTGTTCCCGTTTTGAGAAAGGACGGCAAAATCAGGTTGTGCGCCGATTACTCCGCAACGCTCAATAAACAGTTGCTAGTCGAGAAGTATCCTTTGCCGCGCATTGAGGAATTATTTTCTAAACTTCATAATGGCGTACAGTTTACAAAGCTAGATTTATCAGGAGCTTATAATCAACTTCTATTAAGTAAGGACTCACAGGACCTAACATGCATAAATACTCATAAAGGTCTGTACAAATATACCAGGCTAGTTTTTGGTTTGTCGAGCGCTCCGGCTATTTTTCAGCGTACTTTAGAAAATATTTTAACCGCTCCAGGTGAAGACGGCTCTCCTTCACCTTTGCAGGATGGCATTCTCCAATTTCTTGATGATATCCTGGTGACTGGGAAGACGAGGGACGAGCACTTGGCTAGGTTACACGAAGTATTCAGAAGGTTGGAGAGGGCAGGTTTAGTCCTTAAGAAAGAAAAATGTAGTTTTTTTCAAAACTCTGTAACCTATCTAGGGTTTATAATTGATAGACATGGCATTCATAAATGTCCACAAAAAGTAAGTAGCATTTTAAATGCCAAGAGACCAGAGAATATCTCAGAACTAAAATCATTTTTGGGGTTAGTTAACTATTATAGAATTTTTATAAACAATGCTTCTAGCATTTTAGCGCCCTTACATGAACTGTTACATAAAAATGTAAATTGGCATTGGAGCGACGAACACGATAAGGCATTTAAGTCTATAAAAAAAGATTTAGCGTCTGATAGTACACTTGCGCATTACAACCCAGATGCACAAATTATTTTGACAGTGGATGCGTCTCCTTGGGGTTTAGCCGCTATAATATCACAAAAAGACGAAAATAATATTGAAAGACCAGTTTCTTTTGCATCTAGATCTTTAAATGTGGCAGAAAAAAAATATAGCCAAATCCAAAAAGAGGCGACTGCAATCGTGTTCGGTGTTAGGAAATACCATCAGTATTTATACGGCCGTTCGGAACCTTTTATTTTAAGAACCGATCACAAGCCTTTATTATCGATTTTTCACCCTGAAAAAGCCATACCAGAAGTTTCTGCTAACAGGCTACAACGTTATGCTTTGTTTTTAGCGGCATATAATTACGTAATCGAATACGTTAATAGCGCATCCAACAGTGCTGACTATCTTAGTCGCTCCATGTTGCCGGGCAATGATAGCGAGCGGGAGGCGGCCAGTGAGGAACAGGTATTGTTATCGCAAGACGAGGCTTGTTATATTAATTTTGTGTTCGATGCAAAAACACAACTTATAACACTTTCCGACGTAAAGCAGGCTACCTTAGCAGATAGAGTCTTAGAAGAAGCGAAAAGTTATACTTTAATGGGTTGGCCTGATAAATGGACTAATTCGTGCGAGTTGCGTCCATATTTCGGCTGTCGGTATGAGTTGGCCGTAGAGAAAGGGTGTTTGATGCGTGGTTCAAAACTGGTAGTTCCAAATACACTTAGGTCTGCTATTACTCAGGAGTTGCACAGTGGACACTTGGGAGTAGTAAAGATGAAGGCCGACGCCCGCGCAAGGTTCTGGTGGCCCGGCATGGCGGGCGACATCGAGCGCGCCGCGGCCGCCTGCGCCACCTGCGCCCAGCTGCGCCCCGCGCCGCCCCGCGCGCCCCTCACTCCGTGGCCTTTCCCGAGCGCACCTTGGCACCGCGTTCATTTGGATTTTTTGGGTCCTCTTAACAATAAAATGTATTTGGTAGTGGTGGACGCTTTTTCTAAGTGGGTGGAAGTTTACGATGTTAGTACAGGTTACGGAACAAAAGTGGTTATCGAAAAGTTGTGTGATTTAATGGCTCGTTTTGGTTTAATAAATACCATATGTACCGATAACGGCACTTCATTTGCTTCGTCAGAGTTTGAACAGTTTTGCAGTAGTAACGGTATAAGTCATTTAACTTCTCCGGCGTATAATCCGGCAAGCAACGGACAGGCTGAAAGTTATGTCAAAATTGTTAAAAAAGCCATTAAGGGAATAATAATAAACTGTAATAACAGCAAATACTTACAACCAAAATTAAACGAATTTTTATTTAACTACCGTAACTCTGAGCACTCAACTACAAACAAGTCACCCGCAGAGGTTCTTTTTGGTAGGAAGCTGAGGTGCAGATTGGACCTGCTTAATCCGAGGTTAGATCCGAAATCAATGTCTTCGTCCGAAACGGCATTGGCAGAAAATGTAAAAGTAAAACAGTGCTTACAGGCTAGATATTATAAAGGCAGAAGGAACATTGACTTTAAAGTTAATGATTTAGTGTTAGTTAAAACTTATGTTAATCAAAAATCTTTGTGGACTAGAGGTATTATAAAGAAAAAACTAGGTATCAGTGCGTACTTGGTAGAGGTGATTGAGAGCGGACGTATAGTGAAGAGACATAAAAATCAGATTTACGAATTTAGGGGGGAGAGTGGTGTGGAACAGCTGGTAGAAAACGAAGAGACACGAATACCTCCACAGCAAAAGTCTGACGACTGTTTGCCTCCGGTGCTGTTATCCATACCAGGAGGGTCAGCTGAGCCGGTTTTAGCGGATCTGGTCCTAAACGAACCGTTTGCTGAGTCGGGTGTGCAGGCGGGAAGCTTGGAGACGGATTCAGCTGTTAAACAAATGCCTCCGTCGACGAGTGGGCAGCCTGACCATGATGAGTGGGCTGACTGTCAGGAGGCTGCGGCTACCACGCCGGGCTCGCCGCCGCCGCCGACGGGATCTGCCGCCGTCTCTGATCTCGCTGCCAATGATGCAGCCCCTTCAACATCTTCAACAACCACCGAGAGTGTGTCATCACGCTCTCACCGCCCACGAAAAATCGTAGACTATTCTAAATATTTTAAGAAACGTTAGTTAAGTTCCCAAATATTGGTGGAGGGATGTTATTAGTATAGGTGGGTACTTTTATGTAAACACGCTCGGGCCATGGACGGCAGTTGGAATAAACAGCCCTGCTAAGTGGACGTACTGTCTTTTATTTCACTAAATAACACACACTAAAATATTTTATATTGATAAAAAAAGCGTTTTCTGACCTTTAAAATTAATATCAAACACTATGGGATTTTAAAACTTGTTATGGTTTTCATAAGGATTTTACAAAAAAAAAAAAAATTTTGTAAATAAAATTAAGTTAATTAAATTTCCCTAAGGGTGGGAAAATAGGGGCGACTTTTTTATTGATAAAAAAATTATTCACTCACATTCGTATGTATTTACATTATATCTTTCGATACTGACATTTTTTTTAAATGAAATAATAAACACCTCAGCCGAGAGACGTCCACTGCTGGACATAGGCCTCCCCACAAATCGCCATTGCGACCGTTCTTGTCGTCATGTGGACCGTGTTGTCTGACTACCTTATGCGGTGTGACCACCTTGTGGGGGAAGAAAATAATAAACTAGGGATGCTCGATGTTCGATGATCATCAATGCGTTATATCAAACATCGAAACATCGATGTTGCATCGTAAACTCGATTTTACAAACACTTTATCGAAGTCGGGTTCCTAGAAGAAATCGATTTCTCACTGTTACGATCAACAACCCTCAACAAAATCATCTATAAATAAATGCATACACAGATTATTTTATCAATTTCTGAAAGCAACGAAACATGAGAAATAAAACATTTGCTAACCATTAACAATGTATGTTACCTGACATCGATGTTTTGGGTTCGATGATCATCGAACATCGATGTTGAGCTATACCTAAATTACTTTAAGAACTTAGTAATTAGATTATTATTTTTCAATTTTTTTCGGCGATTTAATTTTTTGATAATGATTACTTTTTGTCAGTTTGATTGTTTTTTTTTGTGTTTGGCACACGGAAAAAACTGATTTAAGGATTTGAGAAGTTCGTGTGTTTTATTTATAATAGTTGCTAGTAAAGACATAAAAAGCTTTTCTTTTAATTATTGTTTATAATTTAAGTTCAATAAGTAGAGTAAAATTTAAATATAAATTTCCCTTAATCCCTACTGTATTTAATGCTTCTATAAGAGTGAATATTTTGATACGTTTGTAAATATAATCTTTTTTTTTTTAAGCACAAAGTTTTTTTTTTTTATAAAATGTATGATCCTGTTTAAATTTTTACTCATCTATACATATATATATATAACTGTTCCGTTACTGACTGACTGACTGACCGACAACGCAGAGCCGAAACTACTGGGCGTAGCGGGCTGAAATTAATTTTGCACGTGCGTTCCTTGGGAAGTGTAGGGGAGCACTAAGGATTGAATTCCCGAAATTCCCATGGGAACGGGATTTTGGTGTTTATGAGAAATCTGCGCGGGTGATACCGCGGGGCAACCTCTAGCTAGTTTAATTTAAAAGGCAGAAATATATTAAACTTTTAGTTTATTTTTTTATATTCAAGTATTTACAGTCGTTCCTTAAATAATGCATTCGTCAGTACAAACACTCTTATCATATTAACTTGACTGATTACCAGCCATAATTGGCACCGTGACCGCTGTAGCTGACGTGGGAGACAGCGGGCGCAGCGGAGTAGGCAGCGTGCGCGGGTGCGGCGTACGTTGCGATGGCGGGAGCGGCGTGTGCGTAGGTGGTGATGGCGGGCGCAGCGTAGGTCTTAGCGTACGCAACGGGCGCGGCGTGTGCGTAGGTGGCGACTGGGGCGGCGTGTGCGTAGGTGGTGATGGCAGGTGCGGCGTAAGTCTTAGCGTACGCGACGGGGGCGGCGTGCGCGGTGTGGGTCGAGTACGAAGACACAGAGGAGATTGCGGGAGCATAAGACTTGGCGATCACTGGGGCATGAGCGTAGGTGGCGATGGGGGCAGCATGGGCGTAAGTTGCAACTGGGGCGGCATGGGCGTAAGTCGCAACTGGGGCAGCATGGGCGTAGGTAGCGATGGGGGCAGAGTATGACTGCCTGGAGATAGACTGGTAAGAGGTGGCGGCCGGGGCGATGGTCTTAGCGATCACTGGAGCGTGAGCGTAAGCAACTGGGGCGGCGTGTGCGTAGGTGGCGACTGGGGCAGCGTGGGCGTAGGTGGCGATGGCGGGTGCGGCGTAAGTCTTGGCGTACGCGACGGGGGCGGCGTGCGCGGTGTGGGTGGAGTAGGAGGACACGGAGGAGAGAGCGGGCGCGCTGTAGGCGAGGGGTGCAGAGTGCAGCAGGTTGCCGGCTGAAGCCACTCCCAGGGCGCACAGGACGACGATAGCCTGGAAATAATAATCAATTATGAAACTAGACAAAGTATACATAAGGACGAAATGTTAACTAAAAAATAAGTATCCAAAGTTTAGAAATGTAACCTTGATTATTTTAAAATCAATCTAGTTTTTGGTTTTTATTTTTAATTACAAAAGATATGATTTCAATATATTTTAATATAAATAACGATATTATTTCGGTATCGTACCTTGGAGAACATGTTGTCAATGTGTGTTTGACTGGTTGAATGTACTTTCTGCAATGCTGCATACACTTTTATACTATCCGAAATTCACTAGCACGGTGAATAAACTCGATCGGTTACCTTCAGGCTATATGACCACACGCCCCGAAATTAAGAAGCCGTGAACTCAAAATAAGGCTTTTGTAGTTCATTTACAGAAATTGAGTGAGTGGTGGTTTTTCTTCAGATAATTATGTATAGAAGTATTTTTATAAATACCTACATTATTAAAAAGTAAATGTGTCATGAGCGCTAAGAACACTTTTCAAAGACCCCGGACACTAACATTTTTATTCTTCTCTTCATACTAATGTTTGCCTTCGCCGGGAATGAAACTCGACATCATATAGTCATAGTTGTCTGCTCCGTAGCATGTAGCATGTGAACTGATGTAGCATGATGCGTGTGCACCTGGGTTCGAATCCCGTCGGGGCGAACATTGTTATGATGAATATCGATGTTTGTTTCCAGTCTGGGTGTATTTTTCGTCTCTGTATAATGTTTTGGGCACCCTAGATAAAGGTTCTTCCTATTAGGGGCTCCGAGTGTAATGCGTTATTATTATTATTAGTATCACAGCACGGCTCATTGTGCCAAAGGGGGCAGTATGTTGAAAGTTGTGAGGGGCAGCTATAATACAGATTTTATTATAGTTAAGTAAGTTAAACAATAAAAACAACTTAATTTTGTATAAAACAAAAAAAAAAATTAAAAGTCTATTGCATATTTTTATTTAAAAAACAATTGAATTTTAATTGAATATAACTTAAATTGCGTGTTTTGCTTAAAGGTTTTAAGTATGTAATGCATGTCTTATACTTATAGAATTATCAGAATACGTTTATGATTAGAACTAACTTTCCTAAGTTTTATAAATGACTAGAGGAGGCTGTCCCGCGGTTTTTCCCGCGCAGATTTCTCATAAACACAAAAATCCCGTTTTTTCCCGTTCCCGTGGGAATTTCGCGAAATCCTTTCTTAGTGCTCACTTACTCTCTCCCCAAGGAAACCACGTGCAAAATTTCAGCCCGCTACGCCCAGTAGTTTCGGCTCTGCGTTGTCTGTCAGTCAGTCAGTCAGTCAGTCAGTCAGTCAGTCAGTCACTCAGTCAGTCACTCAGTCAGTCAGTCAGTCAGTCAGTCAGTCAGTCAGTCAGTCAGTCAGTCAGTCAGTCAGTAACGGAAGAGTTTTATATATATTGATAAATAATTGGTATAATTCCAAATAAATAATCTCGCTGGGATTATAATAAAAAAAATCGATAAAGAATTTATTTCGTATATTTGATTTGTTAGAATGTTAATAAGGGTTTAGAAATAAATGCTATTTTATTATATTTATTTATTTTATTTATAAGTTAAACAATAACAAAGCTGTGTTTCTGTTGTAGACTCGTAAATTGGTCATGCGCTTGTGAAAAGATGAAAAACGACTATTGGCTGAAACAACTTTAGGCGGGATCTACAGTCAAGAAACTTAACAAAAACTACTTTACTTACTAAAATTTTACGTTTAGTTCGATACTGTTGATCCGAGTTATTCTGGACTGATCCCTTAAAACCGATCCTATAAGGTAGGTATTAGTTTTTATTTGAATTAGTTTTTGTCCTTATAATCATCACCATTTCTGAGAGACATCCACAGTACCAAAATCCTCCACCACGCATCGCTACAAGGACTCTGCTGCCAGTCCTTGGGGTGTTCCCTCTGCCACCTTTTACGTTACCACACCCACGGAAGGAGTGGTAGTATCCGTAGTAGTAGTAGTGAATGGGTTGGTAGTAAGTATATGCCATGAACCATTGTTCCTACTTTCTGTTATTGATGTTTTACACTTAGTAAATATGTATGTTCATATTTCCTAACAAAATAAGCGTAATGACAACCGCAAGCTTAGATTTCTTTTCTATAGTTTTAAGGAAGTTTTTAAAGGTTCCAAAAAAATTATAATAAGTAGCGTTCGCATTATCTTTACCTCAGTTAATAAACTATCTACATAACGTTGAACCTTACCTTAGCTAATAGCTCACAACAAAACTAGATTCAGGCTGGAGCTCTTATTTTGATATAACGTTCTAATCTTTTTTTATTTAAGCTATGAGTTCTGATCTGAAAGGCATCAGATCACTAAGACCCAAATTTAAACGTCGGTAGTAAAATAATGGTCGTAAATAATTGTAATGCATTCGCAATCGAGTTGATACAGTTTACTGTAATTATTTGGCGACTGAATGACCTTCGCATCACATGTTAAGGTCTTCATTTTAAACTTGATTTTAATTGCGTTAGGCCTGTTGTCCACGAACATTTTACTAGTTGTTATATTAATTTTGATATAATGATGATAAGAACGCCAGAAAACTTTATGGCGCCGGCGTCAACCAAGCATTTCCCATCTCACTGGCGTCAACGCGTCAACAAGGTCCCATAGTGATCCATACAGCACTGAAGACTGCCTACACATGGTGACATTTAGTGATATGTTGCTAAAAAATCTTATTTCAAATGTACTTTAGATTTTCAAAAGTCTATTTATTTTTTTACTGTAATTCTAACCAAATAGAGTAACACGTCACACTCCGAGCCCAAAACTTTAAAACGACGTATCTATGGTGTCCGAAACACGTACCATGATAACTAAGATAAACTCCGCCGGGAATCAAATCCGGAATTCAGGAGTCACAGTCGACACTCCCACTTAACTACGAAGGCAATCAACTTAATCATTCATTGCCCGCTACAAGCAATGAAAGGTTATCTTTTACGTATTTTTTGTAGTTTTTAATAAAACTAGAGGCTGCCCCGAGGTTTTTCCCGCGCAGATTTCTCATAAACACAAAATTCCCGTTTTTTTCCGTTCCCGTGGGAATTTCGGGAAATCCCTTCTTAGTGCTCACCTACACTCCCCAAGGACCCCACGTGCCAATTTTTAGCTTTCTACGCCCAGTAGCTAAGGCTGTGCGTTGTCTGTCAGTCAGTCAGTAACGGAAGAATTTTATATATATTGACTAGAGGCTGCCCCGCGGTTTTTCCCGCGCAGATTTCTCATAAACACAAAATTCCCGTTTTTTCCCGTTCCCGTGGGAATTTCGGAAAACCCCTTCTTAGTGCTCACCTACACTCCCTAAGGAACCCACGTGCCAATTTTCAGCTTTCTACGCCCAGTAGTTTAGGCTCTGCGTTGTCTGTCAGTCAGTCAGTCAGTCAGTCAGTCAGTCAGTCAGTCAGTAACGGAAGAGTTTTATATATATTGATATTCCTTTATGTTATTGATATAAAGCTTTTCGGTATGTAAGAACATTCTTTTGTAGGCCTTAAAAAGCAGAACAACGCATTTCAAATGCTGTTGTTAGTATCGAATTTACTTTGGTCTCGAGCTCGTGTCACCAACCTGAGGCCCTCTATTGGGGAAGCCTATGTCCAGTCCAGACCCCGGACGCTGATCATCAACGGTTGCCGGGGTCCTTCCCAAACACGCCGAGACGGCCACCGGGGCTTTGTGGGTGCTCGCCCCACATACCCCCGTCGCTCCCCCGAGCGATGGAAAATGCAATAGGCATTTCTACCGGTTATAAAGAAAAAATAAAGGCCTATGTCATGCACTGATTTGCTTTTTAAGATTATTAGGGTACATAGTTTAGCCAACAGGAACCCTATGATTTTCCTATATACATAATATACTTATTAATGTCGGTCAGGTCTGGGACTGGGTTTGCTTTAGGAATCTATTGAATGTAAGAATTTATCTACCTACAAAGCTGCAATTTTTAATTACTGGTAGAAATTGATTTAGCATCAGACAAAGAGTTTAAATCCTGAACATTTTTCATTTGAAAAACCACCCCTATATAAAGCGATGCACCGTAAAGCCAAGTTATAGGGGTCGGATGTTGATGTCTAACATACATTCTACATACGTTTGTGAAACTGTTTATCCTTCTACTAAATAAATTTGCTTAGTCAGTATACTTAGCTCATATTAATGTTGTTTCCAGTTTGGTTCATATTTATAAGCCCTAGATTATGGTTGTAAATGCCTCAAACAAAAATATTTTTATGGCAAGATGTTTATTATTTCTGTACAAATTTGGTTGGTAATTAGGTTAATTAAATTTACATTCAGTTTACCACGCGTTGTAAGCAGCGGGTGCGGGGTAGGCACCGTACGCTACAGCTGACTTGATGAGGGGGGCGGCCGCCGCGTAAGTGGCAACGGGGGCAGCGGCGTAGGTCTTAGCCACAAGGGGGGCAGCAGCGTAAGTGGCCAGAGCAGGGGCAGCTGCGTACGCGATGGGGGAACCATGAGCGGTCTGGGTGGAGTAAGAAGAGTAGGAAGACACCGCGGGGGCAGCGTAGGTCTTAGCTAGGACCGGAGCAGCGGCGTAGGCAACGGGAGCCGCAGCGTAAGCGGGAGCTGCAGCGTACGCGACGGCCGGAGCGGCGTAGGTCTTGGCAACCACAGGCGCGGCATAGGCAGCGACCGGGGCAGCGGCGTAGGTTGTGATCGGAGATCCGTGAGAAGTGTGGGTCGAGTACGAAGACACGGAGGACACAGCTGGCGCAATAGTCTTGGTGTAAGTGGCAACAGGTGCGGCGTAGGCGACAGGGGCGGCAGCGTAGGTCTTAGCAATAAGGGGGGCTGCTGCGTAAGCCACGGGCGCAGCCGCGTAAGTCTTAGCTACAACGGGGGCAGCGTATGCGACGGGCGCGGCGGCGGCGTATGCGACTGGGGAGCCGTGGGAGGTGTGGGTGGAGTAGGAAGACACGGAGGATACAGCTGGCGCGACAGCATGGCTGGCGTATGCCAGGGGAGCGGCTCCGATAAGGCCACTAGCGTTGGCGACTCCCAACGCGCAGAGGGCAACGATCAGCTAGAAAAAACAAAACTTTATATTAGCCCGAGATTGATTGAGAATTCTTCTTTGTGCTTTTGAATTATCGTAATCGAATATTATAATCAGAAATGAGGAAGGAATGCCATTTCCACTTCTTTCTTCCTGATTCGAATTGAACTTCAAGAATGCCAGCAAGATGTCATAATTACCTTAGCGTACATGTTGATGCTTTCAATGTTGGAAACTGAATAATTTCGTCTTCATGTGCTCCGGTTTTTATATGCCTAGCTTGGCTGGCCAATTCACTTTCATTGCCAAGGTGAGCCGGCATTTGGTCAAAATTAAGCTGTTTCCGTATTGCAAACTATAAAGCTAGCTATTAGGTGCTATATAAGACAGGCCACGAGCTCTATGCACTTAACTTGCGACCATACATTATTATACTCCGCCCGGTATTCCCTTCCGACCAAATGACTGACACAAACCTACGCTACGTCATCATGCCAATTAACATGCGTGAGACAAGGAGGCGACAAGTTATATTTGGGACGTAAGCTTTTGTAAATATAGGAAGAAAAATTCTGTTTTTTAGACGTTGCCTCCCTACCTAGTACCTACTGTACTGTTGAAAATTAAACGTAGGTATAGCAAGCTTAAGACAAGAAATGAAAGTTTTATCGCTAGCTCACGTAGCTGTAGTTCATAGCGTTCAGTCTAACCAATTCTTAGGCGAAGTTTCTTTGTTTCATACGAAGCGTATAGCGTATAGGGCAAAGCCTTGATGTTGCAATCTAAAGCCTGAAAGCAACTCTTGTGATGTAACTCAAATGTCAACTAGTGTATTAGGTGTAACTAGAGTAAGTAGGTAATTAAAGTAACATAGTAGGAGTAGATAGCACTAAATTGATTTGTTTTATGGAAAAAGTTAATTGAGCATTTAGCTTCTAACAATATTCGAAATCAACCCCAGGCCTAGTACAATTTAATAAACGCAATTACACTACACTCAGTCTCTGCCTGCTACTGGGTGTCGTCGTTCAATAACTTACTAAGTATTTTTAACCGACTCCAAAAAAGGATATCAGTTTGACCTGTATGTATGTATGTTTGTCCGCGATTATCGGGCGTTTGGCTGAACCGATTTTGATGAGGTTTTCAGATACGTATTACATTCAGGAGTTTTAGTACCTATTTTAACCAACTTCGAAAAAGAGGAAGTGCTCAGTTCATGTATATGTCATTTTATTGAAGGCGGTTTCCCTTTTTTCGTAAAAATAAATTATTTAAAGTAGGTATTAGTTTTTGAATCAAAAGTAAAAACTATAAAGACACCCTGAATTCCGCGTGGGCTAAATTATTAAACGTCTTTCAATGTACAGAAGTGTTTTGACTTCACGGAAGCGCCCAAGTCGATTTCTTTGGATATGCCATCCGGTTTTTATAAGGTCTCGGGTATAGCAGATGTCAATCAAACAATGAAATATTATTATCTAGTTTAAAACACCATGAATAGATAGGTGGTATAATGATGCATTCAATATCTTACAATTATCTTGCTAAAACTTGCCCAATAAATTTGGAATAAGTTACTATACAGTATTAATAATATTAAGTTCAATCAAAAGGATTAAGTACTTATTTACTTAAAGTATTACTCGTAATAGTAACCTAAACCTATATAGGAACTTACTTTTTTCCATAATAACCAAGTTTATGGTTTATTAAGTAGGTTTATACTAGCACGACCCATAATTTTAGTAAATAAACAAGTAAAAGATAAAATTAATAGGATTTATTAATAGAGCTCAAAATAAAGCTAATAAGCATTTAAACTAAAAACTAATTAACAATAAGTTAAAAGTTAAAAACACCAATCTAAGTTTTAACAAAATGAATCGAATTTATTACAAGTTTCATTATATACCTATTGTGTTTAAAAATATGTACCAGTTTGTGGTAAAAGTAAGTATAAGTTCAAATATAGAGTAAGAAATATAGTGAGTAAATATAGAGTAGGTGATTTGTCAGTCGCACCTTCGACATAAATCGACAAGTGAAGATACGGAATCGTAAAAACAGCATTTAGGGCTGCAACAGAAACACTCTGACGCAGGTAAGCGGTTAACCTTATCATCAATTTTACCATTTAAAGTTTATCATAATAACAGCAGCGAGTACACAAAATAAAATAATAATTATATCGAATTCGCACAAAACTGATTTCTCTGAGCCACTATTGATCCATTTACGAAATGGCACGACCCTCGTATGCAGGGTAGGCAGAGTCTGATGTCGGAACGATGTAACCCCAACTAATATGCCCTGTCTATTGTCTTTTTCTACTGGATCGTTGGTATAATGGCAGATGAGGCCAGCTCCTTCGATTGCCTGTGAAAATAAGAGAGACTAAGAAAGAGAAGAGATGACGAAATAAGTAAAGACGTCGAAAAATGGCCGAGTTATAATTTTTAGTGAGGTAAATTATGCATAGGTTCAAAGTTACTTTACGCGGTCTCTTTTGAGGACGTCTCCGATTTGGTCAGTGAACGTTCGCTGAGGCCAGCCGTGTAGAGCTAAATATTTATTTACTTACTTTATAATTATAACGAAATTTCACTAGAATATTAAAATAATTTTCAGGAAATAAGGAAAGTTCAAGGATTAAGCCAATTGCGCTCTTCGATCTCTACCTACTACTTTAAGTGTGAATGCGTTACGTTTTCTCGTGTTAAAATTTTAAAATCCGTATTCACATTTCTTACCAAGTATGGATACAATGGTGTATGAGAACAGGTAGAGCAGTAGTACTGTTTCGAAGGGCGCAAAAACTCCTCAGAGCATTTCTTACGGCCCATCATATGCACGGCTACAATATGAACCGTTTTGTTTAGAGTCCAGCTCTGCGAAAAAAGTAATAAAGTATCGGTATAAAAATATATACATTCATTTTTTTAATTATTATTATTTCTATATTAAACGGATTCTTACTAGCTTAGGACCTCGTGCATAATTATAAAAAGTATTTATTCAATACTTAAAGGAATCAAGGTATCTCATAAAGAAGTGTTTTCAAAAACTAAAACTTATCATAAAAGTATTTCAAGTCAATAATTATAGGAATCAAGATTATATCTTATAGAAAGTGTTGTCAAAAACTAAAACTCCTTAAATTAATTACAAAGTACTTATCCTATATTGTATGAACCGAGATGGTTCTGGGTCGTCCCCCATTCGGCTCTAGGCTCTAGGCATCCGAAAGAGAATCTAACAGTCCACAGGAGCACAGACCAGTGACCAGACTAAATAAGAAAACACTTTACGGAGGTAGCTGACAAAGCCACACAGACTGCACCCTTCTGCTTCTTATAGAGGCCAAGTACCAGAGAGGTTGGAAACCGCCGCTCAAGTAGGGCAAAGTCAAAAATTATTTATTCAATATAGGATACAAGGTAGGTATCACTTAATGAAGATCAATTAGACTATTTACTCTAATTGGTATTGATTGATACTTTTTTTGGTAAAGCCGATCAGGGAACAGGCAAACAAATAATAATAACACATCACACTCAGAGCCCCTAACTAGGAAGAACCTGTATCTAGGGCACCCGAAACACACACAGAGACGAACATCACACCCAGACCGGAAACAAACATCGAAATTCATCATATCAACATTCGCCCCGCCCAGGAATCGAACCCGGGTGCTCACGCTTACTCAGTCCACATCACTGCCAACTGAGCCACGGAGCAGCAAATGTTTGCATTGCCTTAAAATAATGGTAGCCTGGAGACGCTTCCACAACCAATCTAATAAGTTGTGTAATAAGTAACATAGATACAATACCTACTGTGAAATTAGCAAAAGTAACTTACGAAGTTGTTTGCTTTTATGATGGGGCTTATGCAGTTGCCGTCGAATTCTTGATTTCGCGTAGCTAGTGGAATTGCCATTAGCTGCAGAGTGTCATATATAAATTTATCTGTTAACATCTGAAAAATTTAAGATAATAAAAAATAAGTTATACTTTTTGCAATGATTAAACAATGCAAAGGCGACCTTATCACTAAAAGTAATGTTGTTGTCTAGTATACCGGGTGTTTCTGACAAGGCGGTAATAAATCAAAGGAGGGCTTCTGCTCACCATAATTAACTTTCCCAAAGCAACAAAGGTCGAAATTAAAAAAAAAAAAAACAGCTGTTCCATACATTGTTTCGATCAGCTGGCGGGGTCAATGTACGGGACAGCTGATTTTTGTTTTGAGATTTCGACCCATGTTGCTTTGGGAAAGTTGTTAGGTATGGTGAGCTGCAGCCCTCCTTTGATTTATTACCGCCTTGTCAGAAACACCCATTAAATGTCTCTTGGCCAGCGATAGCTATACCTCTCGCGGTCTATATAGTTCAAAATACAAGATGTTTACTTTCAGTTGGACATAAGAATCATGCGCATTCCCAATAGAAGTGACATTTAAAACCACCTACGGCTCTACCAGAAATAAGATTAAACCTGGTATAAATCACTAATTCCTCAAATTGAGAACAATTAAAATAAGATTTTGCGAAAAGCTTTTATGTTTTTGTGTTTTAGACAATGCTCTAATACTCTAATCTTATAAATGAATACTTACAACAACGGCCAAATTATAGGCCGGATGTCGGAAGTACCGTTGCGTAAAGACTTTTTTTATATTTTTCCACAAGCCAGTGGCACCATGGGGTATGGTTTTCCACGTGTAATTATGGCCCCCTATTACTTTTAATTTAGACAAGGGGCGTTTCAGCCTAAAACAAAATAAGTATCAACTTTGTTATCTACCATACCAACTCTGGGTGTTCTGAAAAGGCTGTAAAAAATTTAAATTCCTAATGCCTGTAATATCCATCTCAGTTTAAACTGTTTTGGGAGTTTAAACTGCAACTGTCTCTGTTTGTTTATATGAGAAAGAAAGTGACAGATGCGACGGTTAGGTTTAAACCGAGATGGATATTACGATTATTAGATATTAACGTCATTTTTATACTACAAAAACGTGCAATTAGAAACATTTATCAGCTTAAAGCTCGCGAGTCCCTCAGACAAAAATTCAAAGAAATTGATATTTTGACGCTACCGTCCCAGTACGTCTTTGAAATTATTATGTATACTCGTAAAAACTTACATATTATTATGTTTGATAAAAAATGTGATAAAATTAAAGACCTTAGAACGCGTAGCAAAAACAAACTAAGTATTCCACAGAACAGACTAAAACGGACAAAGAAATGCTTTATAGGAAACGAAGTAAGATTTTATAACAAGATCCCAGAAGAGATTTTGATCCTGAATGATAATGAGTTTAAAACTCGTATCAAAAAAGGTTTGATTAAGAAAGCTTATTACAATGTTGATGATTATGAAAACGACAAAGACGCATGGAAGTAGTCTAGCTCTGCACGATATTTTCATTATTTCATGTATGTACTTTAAATCTTATTAATTTATGTTCTTTGTATTGTAAATTGAATTGTAATGTCACATATATAAGAACAAAAAAAAAAAAAAAAAAGAGAGAAATTGTAAAGTAGAGTTTGTTACCCCTTTCTTCTCTACGCTGTAAAATCATTGCGAAAGGGAGTAGAATCATTTGACAGAGGAGGGCTCGTTTGGGGGCGTCTCCAGGCGACCATTGTCGTAAGGCAAGGCAAACATTGTTTGCCTGAGCCAATTAGTGGGCACCCTGAACTACCTCGCCTCTATCAGTATAGGATACTTTACGAAATAAGGTATCAATATTAATTAGATTAGTCTAATTGACTTTCAATAAGCGATATCTTGTATCCTGTATTGAATAAATCATTTGTTACTTTTTACTTTTACTATTATTACGGGCTTAAGTATTCTTACCTATTATAATTCAGCGTCACCATACATTAGAACTTTACAAAAGCAACGTGGATTCTCGAAAAGAATGTTCCTATACTATACATAAGAGCTGGAAAGTTGTTAGGTATGGTGAATTTCATCACAATTGGTCTCCAAAGTCAAAATTTCGTCTCACCTTTTCCTGTCAGTATAGAAACAATTAGCAGAACTTATTACTTTTGCTGGGGCAAAAAGGCTACCACCACAGAAAGCCTTGAACTTTTGCCCTTTATCTTCATTGTTTGATGGTACAAGTTGCATTATGAATACCTGGAATAACATTTTTAGGTTTACCAAATAGGGTTATTAAGAAATTAAAACTCACCTAAGTAAGTAGTTCAATTAACTATGAATTATCATCATCAGGATTTCAGGAAAAAGAGTCTACTGCACATCTAAGAACTCCCCCATAAATCGCCACAGAGACCGGTCTGAGCGACCCTCATCCAGGATACTTTAACACTATGAATAGGGTTGAGAAATTTAAACATAGTTTAGGTATGTAACCTTACATGATGACGCAAATCGCCGTCATCTAGTGGATTTCTAGTTGGTGGTCTTGTTCCAATTATTCCCGGTAAAAATTGTCTAAACTTTACATCTGGCGTTGACTGTAAAACAAATAAAAATATAATTTCGGACCTAGGTACCTAAATAGCGAAATTCGTACCTGAAAATGGGAATGGGTACCATGTAGAGCAGCGCACGCACGTTTAGCCACTACAACAACTAGTCTCGGCCACTGGACGCGTTTTTTCATACTTTTACCATCTATGCAAACCGAACGTTTCAGTGGCCAAGACCTAGCCACAAGCTGCGGGAGTCGCCCAAGGCCTGAGCTCTACCAATATTCTACAAGCGGCTGGGATTGATGGCCTCGTCCAGTGGGTACGACTACCCAAATCAAACTATGAGTGTACCGACTACTAACCTTACTGCTCCCTAAAACGACCTACCTACCCGAGTGCTAACTTAAAGATGTTTGGTTTGACTTTTAAATCTTAACGCACCTAGATAATAGAAATCTGCCTAAGGCTAAAAATTTACAGGCGCCTCTACCTTATTAAAATAAATACCTATAGGTCTATTAAAACCCTAATTACCTCATAAAACTGCAAATTAGCTTTCGTTACAGTAGAAGAGTTTTCCGAGGAGACGAACCCAATCAATGCTGTTAACACTATTGCATTAACTATTGCTTTTGCCATCTTAGTTAGGTGCTTATTACTTAGAGAACCAACGTAAATCTTAGATCTTAAAAATCGTACAAAGGCGAGCTAAGTAATTGTTTTCTTCCAGCCTGTGCAGCAGCAGTGTTTGTATTTTTATTCTTCTGTGTTGTTTTGTATTTTTATTTTGAAATATGTTATTGTGAAGGGAAACGTTTTTTTTTAACTCTGTGTTCGATCAAAGATATCATCGGTTTCAATCAGTTTTCGAGCCGTTTCACAGCGCAGCGCACGCACTCAAAGCAAAGCCGTATTAGTTTTACATGGGCTACGAACAACTTAGTATATAGGCATAAAGTAGCTACGGTACGGTATGTACATCTTGAAAAGAACCTAGATAAGTACCTAGTAGCATTAGCTTCTTTCTTTTGTAATTTCTTAAATACCACGGTCTGCGGTATCGCAGATGGACACGCACCAGCTCACACGACGCAACATGGATGGGAAGGGTCCGTGGTAGCCAGGTAAAAGCCTTAAAAAGTGTTGCCTAGCCATCTCTGGTCTTCGGCTGTGCGCATGCTGTGCGTTATCATCAATATACATACATACATCAATCGATACATTGTATAAAATAAAGTCGCTTCCCGTGTCTGTCCCTATGTGTATGCTTAGATCTTTAACACTACGCAACGGATTTTGATGCGGTTTTTTTAATAGATGGTGATTCAAGAGGAAGGTTTTGAAGTATAATGTAATGCACAAAAATGTAATAGGTTAGGCGGTACGAAGTTCGCCGGGTCGACTGGTAGTATATAAACCAGTCGCTTTCCGCGTCTGTCCCTATGTATGCTTAAATCTTTAAAATTATGCAACATATTATGAAGCGGTTTTTTTAATAGATAGAGTGATTCAAGGCACGAAGTTCCCCGGGTCGACTAGTAAATTTATAATCCATAGAATCGTACCGTGAGAAACTAGTGTCAGTTCAAAGTTCAGAGCGAATTTATTTTTCTCTTAAAAGATATAAAATTAAATGTCTGCGTTTATACTATTAAATCAATACAAATTATAATTTTGATTTACAACATTTATTATTCAATAATTTGTAAAGAATTACTTACATAAATCTTCAAAAGGTATTTATTTTTTAAGAATGTACCATCGAACTATAGTCTGAGCAAAATACACTGATATTTCCTAATAGACAGTCATTGTAGTTAAATATACTTACCTAGAGACAAACGACTACACTTTCTTTCAATTAAAAATATATTTTAATTGAAAAAAAGTGTAGTCGGACGACGCCCGCCAGAAGAGCCGATATACTAGTACAGTCATGGACAGTCAGTACAGTCCGTGACTGTACCATACTGGCTATGGTTACTGTAAATCGTTTATTCGGGCGATAGTATGCATAGAGATAAAGGTAATTTGCAACATACAACATCTAGAATTAAGTATACGTAATTTAATAAAAATGTACTTAATCATAAAAATTTTTTTTTTTTTCAAACATTATCATCGTTTCCAGTCTTTGAGCTTAACATTTCACTTTATCTAAGGCCCAACTGTTACGTAAATGTTACAAATATTTTTAAAGCACCTTACGCATTAACATTTATAGTAAACACATAATTATAATACTATCCGATAGTTAAACGTCATATATTTATTTAAAATTTCAAACAGCGGTAAAATATTAACCCGTTTTACTGCGTTTTGGAAACATAGATAATAAGAGGACCAATCAACCTATTTATGAGAGAGAAAGATGTTAGGAGATAGGTTAGATTTTCCAGTAATGGTAAGATTTACTGAGTTACATATTACACGTACAAGACAAAGAGATGTATTATTAGATTAGGTATTTTTGTGATATGATAATGTTCCTATTCATTCTTTATTAAGTGATGTTATTTTTTTGTATGGGTTTTTGTGGCCTGAAATAAAGAATTTTTATTTTATTATATTTTTTATTTTTATTATTATTTAATTTGTAAATTTACTGAGAATTTAACTAATGCTTGAAAATACTTAAGTTTAAATTTCTGTCTGTCTGTTGCAGTACCAACCAGCTATGAGTGAGGAAAGAGAGCCGTCTCTCTTTCCTCACTCATAGCTGGTTGGTACTTTAATTTATGAGTTTTAATTTATGAGTTTATTAGACAAATTTAATGTCAAAATAAATATGGCACTATTTTTACCTCTGCTTTGGCCTCAAAACATGTTCTTAATTCAGAATCACGAGAAGAATCCATGGCCGATAACGAACAAAATATAGGACTTTAAATTTTTGTTTTTCTTATTGCGACAACAACATTTTTTTAAATAATGCCTATCTACGGAAGTGACCATGAAAATCTAAAATTGTACGTATCATATCGCAGGAAACATTATACTATTATTTTAAAATTTGAGCGATAATCAAAGTTTTGAACTCTATTTGTCAATGGTAATTACAAATATCGCAGTTATAAATTTTACCCTGTTAAATTACAAAATATATAACTAAGTATGTAAGTTTTTTTGTCATCCAGTTTGTCCAGAGAAGAAAAGAGATACATAAAATCTCTAATATAAGATATGTATCAGTTTTTGTTGCGTGAAAAATGCGATAATTTAAAATATACCTATTTAAATTATCGAGGTTGACTTTTTAGGTAGCAATATTATGATGTATAAGTCACTGATTAGGGAATTAATATTATGAACTTATAAAAATTATAAATCAAAACATGGCTTGGCTTAGACCTTATTTAAATAGTAATATTATTATTCAACTTTTAAAAACACTTAGGAAAACTTTGCACCAAAAAAAAACACCAAAGACGCGTTTTTTTATTTGGTGAATTTTTTTTTTAACATCAGAGAATAAACTCTTTTTCTTATAACATCGAGTACAACATTTATTGTGTGATACAATCAGCATTAACAAAAGAAAATGTGCAAATTTCAGTTGAAGCTTTCTCGGATATGCGTATTATTTTTAAGAATCGATTTAATTTGTCTTATTTTTTCTTAGCAAAGAAAATCGTCGGGGCATTCGTCAGTCAGTTAAGGAATTCCATACGGAAACGCATACACTGCTGCTTATTATAAACCATTTACAAAATACCTTTAAATTTGATCGCATAAAATCAGCAGAGTACTAAACTAACTTACCCCGTTGATATGTATGTGGCGGTGTTGCCGTTTCGGAAAAAAACTCGCTAAACCTACATGGAAAAATCGCTTCAATTTGAAAAAAAAAATGTGTAAAAATCCGCTAGAAGTCACTAAATAAAAACCTTCAAAAAAGGTAAAATTCTGTGTAATTTAAGGCAAATTCACAAAAAAAAAAACATTTATTGATAACTTTTATTGCCACGTAAGTCAATGCATTAAAAAAAGAATCGTTAAAATTTTCTTATTAATTTTCTAAAGGAGCAGAAATGGAGTTGAAAGAGTTTTTAGGAGAATTACTTACGATAAAGTTTCATACGAATTACCAGGCTTGTCAGAATTCTTAAAAAGTCGCTCGAAGTCGCTTATTTTTTTGTCGCAAAATCCTAAAAAAAAGTCGCTTACGACGCCTAAATTCCGCTAGATCTGGCGATAAAGTCGCTAAAACGGCAACTCCGGTGGCGAGCGTAAGTCACGTAAAATGGAACTGCGAAATGTTGTTTACACCGTTTTGTTCGATAATGCTTATTGTAACTCACAAATAGACAAACATTTAACATTGATAGTACATGACTTATAGTTAACGATAACGACACAAAATTATTAAAGACTAGGAGGTATATAGGTTAAACATTTAATTGGAACTTATACTACAGCACTCACAAGAATATAACAAGGTCACAAAATATGTCGTTGGTCGCTTTGCGGAAACAAAGCTCTATCAATAGGACTCAACGATCAACTACAACTCTTTGTTTCTTGCTTTTTTCTCATTCTCATGTAGTTTCAAGCAAAGGTGCATAGTAACTTTAGCACACTTACTCTACATACAAACCAGAAGTATTGACTTCTTGATGTAAGAGACACACACGAGTGTACCTCATGTTCATGAGAGACTGAGAGACTAGTATTTAGTTGGCAAAATTAGTTCCTAATCCTAAGTTTAAATCTTACAGTTTACTTTCAATAACTTACCAATACTTTTTTTGTTCTTTGTCCATAGGTTCCAACACAGCAAAGTAACCACAACCAGGTAAAACACTCACAAAGTTACAAAGTCAATAATAAGAATACATCTTTAGACATAATATAATAATTAGACAATTAAATTTGTAATTGACATCGATTTATTAATTAAGAAACTAAATCTTGTTAAATGGTTTATTTTTTAAGTCTCAATACAGAAACAATATTCATAACAAATCTCAGCTAAAGCCTGAAAATAAAGCTGCTGCTAAACTTTAGTTTAAAAAAAAAACTTAGTACCACTTTTTCTAAAGATAAATATCGTTAAAAACTTACAAAATAGGTATCTCATATTCCACAATAATGGACGTCTTAAAATTCACTTACATTTATAATTTGTTTAATCAAATAAAAATTATTAAATTAAACTCTTATTACCAAAAACATAAACATTAAGTTCGTCACCATTATTCAACG